>JAJJMC010020553.1:409707-453566 GCA_023531435.1 Papaver californicum | reverse complement strand
AGATTTGATGGCCTGTGGTGTATAAATAGGATGTGTTCGAGTCATATGGGGGTGGAGAGAGAGGATTGGGAGAGCTCAGAGTTAGCCAGAGAATCACCGAAGAAAAATCAAGGTAACCATTTTTTCTGCTACTGTGAAAGAGAAAAGGAAGAACATAAGGCTGGTAAGAAAGGTCGCTGATAGTGTTGCTGAAGCAGTAGTATATTAACAGCACCATAAGTCCGTCCTTTTCTCCCGTGTTATTTTCTTTCTTCTTTAACGCAGAGAACAAGTCTCTATAACGCTTATATTAACAGGGAAGGACGACAACACCTTATGTAGGGTTTAAAAAATAATAATAATGTTCAAAGTCCAAAGTCCAAAAATAAGAAAAATAGAAAAATACCTAAAATAATTACAAAAATAATAGCAAAACCCTAATACAGTTTCTAAAAATAAAAACTAAAAACTAAATAAAATAAAATAATTTAATAAATCTAAAAATAAAAATAAAATCTTCTTCACTCATTTTGGAATCCTCTTTTCTTTCCTTCTTTGGATCTACTTCCTTTCTATAGCACTTTCTCCTTTTCTTTTTAGTTTCGTTTCAAATCTGAAAAGAATAGAAAATACCAAACGCGTAAAAAAGAACAAAAAATAAAAATAAATCCTAAGTTAAACTAAACCTAAAAATAAATCCAAAAACAAGTTCGCGTCGGCGACGCCAAAAATTGATATGTTTTTTAATAGTGGTAAATAAAGTTATCGTTCTCTCGAACTTGTGAAGACTGATTTTAGATTTTAATTAACTAATTTTTAAACTAAAAATATACACAAAATATGAAAATAATATTAACAAATACTAAGGTTATGGATTTCACCATTAACCAATTAAAGTGATTCAAACTAATTAATATTCATCCAATTCTTACATTTAATTTAATTCTAAAATATTGCAATAAGTAAATTTTAAGCATAAAAATATTATAACAAAAGCATGGAACATCTAAAACCTAGGCCAAAGCATGTACCATCTAACGAAATCACAATTTTTTAACAAAAATCATTAACTTAATTATTAATCAAGGCAAATAATCATAAGAAAAATTCCAAAAATTAATTCAAATAGAAATATACCAGTTTTATTGAAACAATGGCTTCCGCCGTCACCTCAGCATATGGGGTTTAGCACATCTTGCTAAAAACTCCCTCAAAAGTTTGGTACATAGCTCAAAGTGTTTGAAAATAATGAAAAAGAGTGAAATAAAAGAAAACAGTAAGTTTGCAACGTTTATAAACATTACAGACTCACTATTACAGAGGTATAACTGTTTCCTGAAGCTAAACGTTGCAAATGAAGATATATGTTGCAAAGTTAAAAGCTTTAGCAACGTAATCTTCAAACTTTTTGCACGGAATCTTCAACCCTATGGCAACGTTTTCATCATCTTCTTCATCATGATCACGAGCAGATTTTCTGGAATTTTTGATCTTGCGATTCTGGACTCTCCAGACCCCCCTACTGATGTTCCTACAAGTCTTCTATTTATACTACTAACTCCAAATCTCATGATAATCTTCTCCCTTTAATCCTTCAATCTTGGCAGTGAAGAGAAAATATTCTCATCACATCGGGACTTATTTCTTCCCTTAACAGCTACTCTCGGTGATTTCGTTCCTTAAATAATACTTTATGATCTGTTTCTCTTATTTGCTGCTAGATATTCTTTGACACAATCCTACAGATAGAGGTACGCATGATATCCGGGAATAATATCCTCCCTGTTTTAGCGAAAATGAGATTCTGTGATCCTTTGATTTTCCAAAACTCATTCAAATCCCTTATTATAGGACAAGAAAATAATTCTTGTCATAAAACTGATTCAGAAATACCCAAAAACCACGTTTTAATTCTTCACAGGAGAGAATGACATATTCCCGCCATTTCAGTTTTTAACGAGAGAATAGGTGCCTTTAGTAAATGGGGTGCCCTTATCCAAATGAGGGGTGTCCTAATCTAATTTGAAGGTGCCTTTAACACTTTTGTTGTGGGTGTTTTTAACATTTTTTAAGCCAATTTTCTCCACAAAAGTTTATTCTTCCAAAAACCCTAAAAGCACATAAAATCATATTATTAGTACAAAGTATGGGGACTATTAATACAAGTACGAGACTAAATAAGACACATAAATGTGTCTATCATTACCAGATTGACTTCAGACACCGTGCCAGAAAAATCGTTCTTGTTATTTTCAATCAAATTAGCATTGTTTTTATTATTATTAAAGTCCTTACGTTTTCTACAGTGCATTGTCATATGGCCAGGAGTTCCACACATATAACAAGCACCTTTAATTTTACCAATGCCAGATTTGGGTTTCTGAAATGTACCTTTCTTGTGATGACCAGGCTTGCGTTTGCTGTTGTCGCCCTTTTCACTATTGGAACACTTGTGTTCAATTACATGAGCCTTGTTGGACATGTCCCTTGTTGAAGATACGTTCTTGTCTTTGTAGCACAATAATTCTTCTACTTGAATTTTCTTACCCAAATCAACCATACTGACTTCACCAGTTTCATGTCTCAATCTACGTTTGTATTCAGACCAGGAAGACGGTAATTTCTCAATCACAACAGACACTTGAAACGTTTCATCTATCACCATACCTTCAGCAAGAATTTGATTGATAATACGTTGAAGTTCAAGGAATTGATCAACCACAGATTTGTCATTTGACATTTTGTATTCCAGGAACCTAGCTACCCAAATTTCTTACTTCCAGCAGTTTCAGCTTGGTATTTAGCTTCTAAAGCAGCCCATAAATCAAAAGCAGAAAAATTGTCTTTTGCATTATAGAAATCATACAATGCATCTTCTAAACAGTTCAGAATATGATTTTTGGCCATATAGTTATGTCTACCCCAACTTTTCAACTCCTTTTCATTTCCAACATCATTCAAAGTATCATCAAAGGATTTCAGGACTAATTCATCTAACATATGGAAACTCAGAAAGAACAACATCTTGGATTGCCATCTTTTGAAATCTTTGCCACTGAATTTTTCTGGTCTGTCAACATCATTCTTACCCATTGTTACAGAAGAAGTAGTTATTGTGTTAAGATTGTTGGATCTGCAACAATAGAAAGTACTAAACAGAAAAAGTTGTTAAGGTTAATGAAAACTCTGATTGATACACAAACAATGGACAGAGCCACCTGCTCAACAAATTGTTCTTAACACAATAGTCCGCGGGTACTCCTCATGAATGAGAGATGCTATACCCCCACAACGGAGATGTGTCCAGGATAGAACTGTCCGTTATGACTAGTATAAGCACAATACTAGTCACCCTCAAACGAACTCAACAACAACAATTTAGATGGAAGGAAAATAAACAAGCAGTGCGCAAAACAAAGCAAGAAGAGGGGAAAAGAAGACAGGATAGAAGCAGCTTCTGAAGTGAGTTGAAATGAAGAAATTCGTTTTCTTTTATAGGCAGAAGAAGAGAGTAGCTTTAATGGGTATTGATTGAAAATAAATTCCGTGCATGAAGCACGGACATAAATCTTGAAACGGAATTAAAATGTTCAAAAATTTATTTTCTCTTTAATTCAGTTCAAATCTCGCCGGGTCAGATGCCCCCCACATATAAAAAAAACTTTAATTTAGTTTTAAATTCTTTTAAGGAAATAATTTATGTTCAAAAAAGGTAAGTCTTGGTTGGCCCGCAGCCGCAGCTACGCCTGCACCCGCAACCATACTCATGCCCATAGCCACAACCACGGCCGAGCCCGAGCGTGCGTGCTTCGGTGCGAAGCACCGCGCGTGTGTGAAAAATATGTTTGCTCCAACTAGCCCATAGCCTTAGTCCTCTCCCAACCACAAAATAGTCTAAACCCCTAAGGGCCCTCCCTTGAATGTAATTTTCTTGGTAATAAGGAGAGGAATCATCTTTAGTTTCTCCAATGTGAGACTAAAGGTTCATCCATAAAAGCGAAAAATAAACTAGTGTGCCTTAATGACTATTTGGTCCTAAGATCCATTCCCACCAAAACTAAAAACAAAATATAATAATAGTTCATTTTCTCCAACATCTTTTTAATTATTTTGTTTAATACTCCCTCCGTTTCAGGAAAAGAGTTACTTTCTCTTTAAATTTTTGTTCCAACAAAAGAGTTACTTTCATTTTTCAACATAACAAGCTTTCAAAATTACCCTTGTTATTTTAAGAAATGTTATTATTCTCATTATGAAGATATATGTAGTATTAAACTTTTTGTTAGGGTAAATCTGGAAAATAAATTATAAAAGTTATTCTTTCTCATCTTGCCTTAACAATTGTGCAAATATGAAAAGTAACTCTTTTCCTGAAACGGAGGGAGTATATATTTATCTTATCAGCTCACCGTATACATATACTCAGTGAACTTTTAGAAGAAAAAAATAAATAAATATATAACTCTAATATCAAATGCAATATGTTTTGGTAAAATTTTAACTTATTTATTAACACTATTTACGTTAAAAGAGTAAAAGTTTCACATAATGCAAAAGTGAATTTAAACCTAAAATTGTCAGTAGTCTAAATCTTGTTGCTGGAAAAGATTGTAAAATGTTAACTAAACAGATACTGCTGCAGCTGTTAAAAGGCCATGGCGCCTGAGAAGTTCCTCAGGAGATGGTTCGCGCCCTTGGAACTGAACAAAAACTTCAAGTGGCGGTTTTCCACCTCCTAGAGCAAGAACTGTGTCACAAAACTTTTGACCAATCTCTTTGACAACCTCTTCATTGTCCAACCCAACATCCTCAAATATTGAGAAAGCATCAGCTGATAACACCTCCCCCCACATGTAACAGTAGTATCCTGCTGCATAATCTTCATATCCACGTGCAAAGATATGATTGAACGAACAAAGGACCTGTCCTATTGCAATGGTGCGATAACTTGAGTTTTTTCGCTCACTCTTCAACAAACATCAAAGACGGATTCTGAACCACCAGGAATGTAGTTCACATGCAGCTTCAAATCAGTACTTGCATAAAGTATCTGGGGAAGGTCTAGTGAGCCTGCACGGTATGTCCTTGCTGCAAGGAGTTTCAAATAAATTTCTTCTGGGAGCGCCTCTCCAATCTCATAGTGTTTCACAAGGCAGAAAAAAGTGTTCCTCTGGTAACACCAGTTCTCCATGAACTGAGAAGGCAATTCAATAGCATCCCATTCTGTACCCCGCATACCAGAAACCATACTCTCTTCCTTAGTGAGCATATGTTGTAATGCATGGCCAAACTTATGAAAAACATTCTCAACCTCACGAATTGTCATAAGGCTTGGCTTATCTCCTAGTGGTGGTGATTGATTCCACACCACATAAGAAACTGGCAATCTAGCAGAGGCACCATCACGTGCCAAAGCACGACTTCGGGCAACAAAATCACCCATCCAGGCCCCTCCCCTTTTTTCAGATGGACAAAAATACGGATCGAAATAAAAATACGCAACACGATTACCTAAGGAATCTTTGACCCCGTAAAATCTAACATCATCATTCCAGACTGGAGCTAGGCCATCGGCTGCCTCAATATCGATATCAAACAGCATCTTTGCAAGACCGAAGAGGCCATCCATAACCTTTGGCAATGAAAAGTACGGGCGCAACTCTTCCATATGGTACAACATACAGTTCATGGAGAGTACATGCAGCTACCAACAAAATCCAATAGAAAAAACACAAAAGTTTATGTATAATGAACTTCGAAGAAATGAGATCATCTTTCATCGATAATGGGCTTAATCACTTCTGGAATTTAACACAATAGCAGGCTTATGAGATGCTGAAAAAAGTAAGAATTAGTAGAATGGAGAAAAATTTAGGGCCTCAGGGTTACCCAAAACAATGGAGAAAAATGCAGAATCATCACTTGTAATAATGGAAAAAAATGCAGAAACCTTTAGCTCTAATGGCAACATACTCTACACGCTTCAGCTATGAGTAAAGGGAGTAGCATCTCTCGATCTCCGCATGAGCTGGCTGCAACCTTTCCTACACACTAAACAAACTCAACTAAAAGTTAGAACTCTCCTCTCTCATACACAATGAGTAATGGGAGTACATAATCATGATGTTTGCTAGTCTCCATTTCAAGGCTTTTCTGTGGTTGTACCTATACAAAACAATTGACCATGAAAACAATTTTCGGGACAACCGGTAATTGCCACCTTTATCTTCCAAATGTTGCAGTGGGTCATAACGAACTCTCTGAGTTGCGGATCTTCTGATACTTGTAAAGTCGATCTACCAATTACACCCCCAACAAATTATCCAACTAATTATTCTAATACACGAAAAGACCATTTTGTTTATATTTATAAAAAATGCAGTATGCCATTTCCATCGACACCAACTTCTTTTATCATGTCTTGAAGCTCTTCTTCAGTGGAATTTTGACCAAGAGAACAGATAACGTCGCCAATTCGTCAATGATAATGCATCCTACATAAATCAAACAAATTCAGTGCCAATAATCATGAAAATATCTCGCCATATGCAAAACAAAATTCTCTTAAGCAATATCTATGTAAATGATGATCATCCAATTGAGAAAGAGATAGAGATGTTAAAGCAAAGCTCATGAGTCCATATGATAGAAAAAAGTACCCGACCTATATGCCATAAGTAACAAAAATAATCTAATAAAATTGTTATACATTTAGATACATGTTGGACTTAAATGAAACCATAGTGGATATGTATTTGATCCTCATAACAAAATTATTAATATCCAAGGTTAATCCAAAACAGTATGCAAGAAAGTTCTATTAAGATAGTATCCAAACAAATTAACCTCATTAATACAATAGGCTAGATCAAAAACACAATAAAAAATACTAATGGAAGTCTGACAGTAAGGTTATCCTGAAACTGAAAGTCGTACGTACCATCTCTATCTTTCTCAAAAAGACAAAAAGCTTCCTGAAACTCTACAATCTGATCTTGAGTCAAGGATTCTGCCGTGGAATTAATGTCAGTAGTTATCAGAACTGGTAGTTATTGAGTAAAACTGTAGTTTTTAAAGAGAAATATGAGAAGAAAAGGAGAAAGGAATGAAAAGATAAGGAATGAACAAAGAAGAATGAAAAAGTCTAAATAAAGAAGTACCTTAACTCTCAACCCTCTCCCGACAATTTCCTTTGTACGAACGATACCTGATACTCAGATAACCAAAACGCAGCCAACGATAACGTAGAACAAACAGTAACCACTGAGAAATAAGATGGAAACATCTTACTTTGAATATTACCAAATTGATGTCTTGGTGGATTCCTAAATTCATCAAGTAAATAGTAAACCAAAATCAATTCCTGAGCATTTTGTCAGAAATTTAAATCCCCAGTGGGAATAATGTAAACTCAGCTATCTCAATGATATCTTTCAAAATTTGAACTCAGATATCTCAATCAAACAGACTGACTCAAATCTGACCATTTTGTCAGAAATTTGAACAAACATTGCAATCAAAGTATCATTCCTGGAAGACTAAGGGAAACAAATGATATCTATTGCAATCAAGACACAATTCCAGTAGATATATATGAATTGAACCCACTGTTTCCGACATCACCAAGCTCAGCAACCATGTGAACCTTCAAACACACTTCTATCTTACACTATCAAGGACAGTGCCTAAACTTCTTCTCACCATTAATCTCATATGAACTACATTAAAAAACCCATCACCGTAAGAATAAGGCTATCAACCAAAGAATTAACAGTAAGGTACTAATTGAAAAAAATGGTTATCTAAGATGCAAAAGTTTATAAACATTAGAAGATTCTCACTGCTACAACTTACTACGGGATGAAAATTGTTTTTGGTATCTCTATACTATTTGATAGAACAAAAATTACTCTAATCTCAAATATAACAATATTCATAAGATAAAAAACCATAAAACCTTACCAATCATGATGATCAAAGCAACATAGCCATAAACAACCAAATAAATTGCTAACAGCTGCTACATTGACATCGCCGTCGATTCATTCCTTGTATCCGTATTCAACATACTTGAGATGTTGTCTCAGTCAATGCTCCTCAATCATTGTCGCGTCAAATCCAACATCTTCAATAGTTTCTCGAATTGTCTCCTCCTAAAGACAATTAATGATGCAACAATTAAGATTTCACTAAATAAATGGACAATTGCTATTCAAAATGGCTTCACCAAAAGTTGAATAATAATTTTTTGGACCTCTTTATAAGAAGAGGCTGGCTAACTGCCTACAAAGCCTAGGTAATATAATCCATCAATTCGTATGAAAGTGGGATTCTAACCCCCGGATTTTTTAGTCCGATAAAGTGACTAACTGCGACGGATTAGAAAATTTTCACTCCAACGGGTTGGGTTTTGGCCCGTTTGGTCAGTTCCAATTTCCCACTACGTCATTCGAGGAATCGGGCTTTTAAATTTTTCAGACCACTTTAATCTTACGAAGCAAATGTTCATCGATTTATCCTAACATTTATAATATTTTATCTTTTTGGGCCATTGAATCCGTAAACTGCTTTACAATTTTTGATATCATTTCTGATATTCATCAATAGCGACAGATGATATGAATTACCACGTTTGGTAACAATCATCTCTTATAAAACACCAACTTCAGATACTGAGACTCTGCTGAACAGAAATCTCACTAATTCAAGGACTAGAATTCTCTGAACATATGTCCCATACCATAGTGCTCAGAAATCCACAAGGTCCCCTGTGAAGTCATTTAAGACCTTCTGAGCATGCGTCCCATACCGCATACCCAGGGATCCCAAAAGAGTCCACAATTTTACAAAGGTCATCGGATCTAAAAAATGATTTCATCGCTTCTGCTGTGAGGTTCTCTTCCCGCCGTTACAACTAACGGTCTTCCAGGTAGCCACCCATAGGTAGGAGCTGTAGCAGGCCTGACAACACACACCGTACTGAACATGTAAGGATGACCAGCCCCAACGTCAGGGGTAGTCGGATACCATCCACCGTTACAGCTAACGGTCTTCCAAGTAGCCACCTCCACCCATAGGTGGGATCCCAAGTGGGCGTGGCAACTCACAATACTAGGTCAAACTCAACATACCATCTTTCTTAAATGATATGAACTACTCAAAAGAGTTAGTACTCATTTCCAAATCAATAGTATTAACTGTTATCATAAACATAACCATTCCCCTCAGATGATATGAGTTATCTCGTACGATAATAACCATTGCTAACTCACATGCTGAGACAGATGATAAGAATTACCTCGAATGACAATAATCATCTCTTGTCTTACGGGTTGTACAATTATCAGATGGTATGAATTACTTTGAAGAGGCAACAATCATCTCTATCTCATATTTGTATCAGATGATACATCAATCATCTCTTCACTAGGTAGTATGAACAGTCAGTACTGCAACTACCTCTTAGAAACGATATATATACTACGAAGATTGCAATATCTCTGAATAGATGATATGAACTACCGCGTAGCAACCAACACTTTCAGATGATGAACAATCTTGTGCAGTTGTACTGAACCACAAAGTGGCTGCCTACATACACTCTCCGTAGCTTGAAGGGATCAACCACGACCGTAGTTCATCACTCTTTATTTAATTAGATAGTATGAACTACCCAAAACGGTAACAACTATCTCTTGCTAGATGATATGAACTACTTTGTTTAGATAGCAACCATCCCTTATACTAGATAGTATGAACTACTTGTCATAGCAACAATTTTCTCTAACTTGTCACCCCGCTGTTAACAACCGAAGCTAATTTAAGTCCAACGTTTCCCTTTAATACTAAAAGAGTACAAGAATCTGCACAGGGAGAATTAAAATAACACGATATATGTGTAATCAAAGAAAATTATTGTGAATATACTAAAAAATACTCTTATTAAGAATATCACTGAAAATACCATTGTGTCCAACAAATGCGAGATATAAGTCTGTACTAAAATTTCCCTAACAGATAACCATTAGGTTCAAATCAAATTCTAATGACAACCGAGATAATTAAGCACAATCTCAAATCAGAACTCCAAGGAAAAGAAACTCCTTTTTCTAAAGTAAAGAAGAGCATGACATGGATGAAATCTAGTGATTACAGGTACATATGAGTGAAATCCACACAACTATAATATGATTCTAGAAACGTAAGATTATGAGTCTCCAACAATAATCAAGAAATAATAATTGAGTACTACGCTACGAAGGTATTCTTGTTTCCGGCTATCATTGATTCACTTAGTGTTCAGACAAATTACAACTAAAATGACACTTTCATTTTATGTTACACAATAGTAATTAAAGGGAAAAAGACTCCATATACATAGTGAAATTGATGTGAAATATGGAATGAAAATCTAATAAAACGTTAACCGCACCAATGTGGACTATATGATATATTTGACTAAGCTGTAAAACATTAGCCATACCATAAAAAAAAATGTATAAATATTAGTACTAATCTTATCAGACGCACAACTTAATAAATGATAGCTTAATCATTTCATTAATTAGCCATAAGATGAATGAACCAAAAACTCCAAACTTAAACTTCTAGTTACTACCAAGTCCGTGCTAGTATTAACCTCCTGTGACACTAGTCTTTCAAGGACTAACCAAGAGCAAAGCATTGGGACGCAGTGATGCAACATATGGGTTAGAATGGCAAGTCAATATGACAATAATTTATCAATTTAACCTTACATAGAAGAAAACGCTGTAAGTAGACCATGCGCAGTATGACGCATTACCCCGTGCAAAAATGATGTGCATTCGCATATAAATCTATTCGCTTTCAATTAAGAAAATAATCTAAAAATGAATGATACAAATTATTGTAGACAGTGGGAGATTACATACTCTTCCGTGCATGAAGGGGTATAAAAAGTAGTTATGTGAACCAACAATGACTAATGTAATATGCATTCATACTCTCTGGTTCATACAGAAAATATACAAGCATCTAGTCACCAATGAAATTAAAATTATCATTTACCCTAAAGCATGCAACGTATCTAGCATTCTATAGCGTCAAATTGCACTGTATTTACATTTACAACTTACAAATCTCAAGTCCCGAAACATGATTTGAAACTGAAAATGAACAGTTTAGTCCAATCATTGATCTTAAGTTACTGTAATCATCTCTACACGTTATAAGAAGCAACTTAAATATAAAGAAGGTAAAACTACCTACAAAGCAATGAATACTATGCATGACAACACTTTTCAAAACAGGTGTAAGTAACAATCTATATATCATAATAGAACACATTATAACAATCTATAGGTGACGTTGACCCAGTACAATTAAGTATTGGGTGTAAACGAAGTGTAATAATTTTAAAATAAAATAACCAATAGGAAAGTGAGTTTCTTTAACCCTAAGTATTTGCACCTATCAAATTATGCCAAGTGTTCTTACCGAAATTCTCGTTGCACAAAATCTACAAAAGCCTTATTTTGGCCAATATGAAACGAACGTTTCCTCACCGTTCAAAGTGAAAGCTTTATTTGTCTAGGCTTTTAAATCTTTAGATGGTGTTCAAGGTAATAGTAATAATAATCCTAAAGGGTAAAGAAAAATTATTATGAACGAAGCAACACTTGAACTACTATTGTGCAACCGATCGAGTTTTTGGTAGGTGATAGGTACGTGATATATTTTATAGATTTTTTTTTTAATGATAGAACAATAAATTAAAAAAGGAAAGCAGATTTTAAAGTTTTTAGAACGAAATAAGAGTGCCAAAAAGTGCACCCTGGTTTTCTAGGGTGCACAAATTTAGAATCAAGCCAGTTTTGAAAATCCAAACCTAAGAATATACTTAAGTTACCCCTCAACCAATTAAACAATAAGAACTAAACTTCATAAATTGGTCTTATAATGCTTTAAAAAAATCAATTAGTCTTTCAGTAGCTTGATATATACCCTGAGAAATTTATTTATTTCTTTCTAACCAAATAATCTACCTTATGGCAGATGGGATGAAGTCCCAAAGTTTCTATTTCCTTACACTTTTCTTCCTCATTTTCTTCTTTCGTTCCCTAAGAGAATTTCTCGACAAGTCTAGAGCTATCCAGTCTAACTTGTAGTAGTCTAAAAAGAAATGCTAAATATGTCTAGTTGTATCTAATATAGACAATTTTGACTGAGATTCTCGGTCTTGCTCCATGGTCGAGATTAGTCTCTTAATTTCTGCGAGACGAGATTTAACTGAGAAATTCGCCGAAACAGCTGAGATGCCACCGAGGTGCGACTGAAATCTAGCCGAAACAAGCTTAACATATGAATATTTAGTAATATAAATCAAATCAAACTTTAAAAATTGGTATTATTTTTTATATCTATACATGCTTAATACATACGAAGTATGCAAAATTCTTAAAATATGTATTACAAGTATAAAAATTAAAAACAAAGACTTCGAAGTTTTCTCCGAGATAAAGTTGTCTTAGTTCTAGCTGGGATAAGCCATTGATTATATCTCAATTAATGAAGAAAATATGGTTATTTGACTCACCTGTCTTTATAAAGAACTCTTAATTGGGAAATATTTTCATAAATTCGAAGATACTAAAAAAATAAAAAATAAAAAATATAATTAAAGAATCCCTTATCTAAATAATTTTGGTAATGACTAAATTAATCTTGAGTATCCCTCAAGCCTTGACTAACAATCAACATTGGTTCAAACACAGTCGGCATTCAGTTTTTTTTATTGAGCATACCGACTGTACAATGCCGACTGTCCCCTGTATTAAGAAAGGGTTTCGTGAAGGTGGGAATAAAGAAGGTTGCCAGCGAGAGAAAGTAGAGTTCAAGAAATAACTTGTTGCTGTCATGGATTCGGTATATGTTTGATTGTGTTGCTGTGATTGAAGTTGAATATCTGATCATCAAGTTTTTGACTCCTTCCCTGCAAACATCCATTCAATTCAAACATAACCCATTTCATAATATTCAACATCATCAATCCACCAATTTCAGGCTAAAAAAACTCCATCTCAAACCTTGTTCTCAACTAGAAGCAAAAGCACCATCCACATCTGGATTTATCCCCAAATTCTAACTTAGTAATTCCAATAAACTCAATTCTCAGTTCATGTCAACAACCCCTAGAATCTGTTGCTAACAATCGAACACAAACAACACCCATATCAAAACTCCATCTGATTCATCTCAGATTCTCAAACTCTCTGTTACCATCATTCACAGCAAATACTCTCCAATGTACGAAACCCTTCTTCTCACTAATCTTGAAATCAACTCAGACCCACTCTTAGTTCTTCATCTCAAAACCCCTTCTAACTACATCGATACACAGTGGGTCTTTAGTTTATAAATATCGCCACCAGCAGCAGATCTAACTCGATTCAATTCATATCCAAAACCCTAGGATCTATTGATGTTTCTGTTGAATAATTAGAAGTTGAATTTACTACTTACCCATCATACACAACCATGAATCAATTGTAGCCATGGAAATAGAATCTAATTCTTCTGCCTTGTAACATTTCTTCTAATCTTTGGATTCTTGATCTCAAACAACACAAAATGGTGATGATGGCAACTGCTTGAAGAAGAGATGCACCATTCCATATTTCTTTTTGCTCAGAACCCTTCTCTTTAGCTAAGAACACCAGCAACTGCTTCTTCTCTCGACCTTGATTCACACACAACAAACACTCAAATTAGTTTTAAATGCTTCTTGACGTGAATCAGTTAGATAGAATCCATTCACGAAACCAAACCTGATTTCCTTTAGAATACATCACCTGAATGAGTTAGAATTGCTTCTACTCTGTCCAGCCAAGTGGTGTCTTGTTTCGAATATGAGAAATACCATTTAATAGAATCTCTAAATTTCATGATAGACCGCTAATGTTGTAAAGCTTGTGCTTATTTGCCATCATACATGTAAGCATAATTCTCTGATCAAGCACAATGCCGACTTTCCAATGTCCTTGAATGCAATGCCGACTGTATTAAGGAAGGGTTCAGTGAAATACAATAAAATGGAGAGAAGTCGACAGTTGGAAAGGGATACCAAATTAGATTTTATTTTTATTTTTATTTTTATTAATGTAAAGGGCAGTACGAACATTTTATGATTAAAAAAAATACTCCCTTAACCAAAATAAAATCCCATAAAACATAAATATCCCTTAATTTATGAGAGTATTCTTTAATTAAAGGTTCTTTAAAAACAACCATTCACCGTTGTAGGTTTTCTCATCTCATCGTAAATTGGAGAACAACTGTTATAAAGTGTCTAAATTAAAACAAAATTTCTTTATAAAATTGTGATTTCGTAAGTTTTTTTTTTTTCTTTCTAAACATAATTGCATAAGTTGTTACTTTTTGTTTTTTTTTAAATCATAAGTTGCTACTCGTTTGACTAAACAAAAATTTCTAATAAAGTATATACAAATTCAAGGCCTATATACTTAACAGTTTAAATTGAAGCTAAGAGCAACTGCAACGGGCGAGTAGAGTAAAGAGAGAAGAGAAAATTTTCTCTTTACTCGCCAGTTTGCAGCCGCAACGGGAGAGGATATATGGGTTTTAGTCCAGATTTGCTACAGTATCGGAGAGAATTCTCTCCGAATTCTAAGTATACTCGCACGGCCATGTGAGATAGCGTATGCCTAATACGTTCATTTGGTACACCGTATTTATATCAGAAGTATCCCTAGAAAAGCGCCTAGTCTTACGCTCAGCTAAGTATACGCCTCATAATACGGTTAGCTGGAACAACGCCTCTTAAAAATACGTAACATTACAGTAACGCTCCACTACACGACGTATTATCTGACCGCTTAACATTTGTGCGGTCCTTTAGCATGCCGTCCAAGACATACAGTGTTGTAGAAGCACTTTTACACATGGGACGTTCTTCTAAGAGACCGTACGAAATGCATACGGTTACTTAGTTATCCGCTCCATTGACTTTGATGTGGGTCATTAAGCACCGTGTGGTGCATCTAACAACCGATTGTCTATATGGAGCGGCTATGTTATTAACTCATTGAGCGGCCAGTAGTCTCTTAAGTTAATTACATCATTGAGTTAATTACATCATTAAGTTAATTACATCATTGAGCGGCGAGTAGTCTAACTCCATTACTACTGGTGCTTAATGACCCACATCAAAGTTAATTACATAGCTGCTCCATTGACAATTGATCTCCTAACTGGCCGTATAGACAATCGGTCACCTAACTAGCCGCTTCAAACATATACGCTCACTTAGGAGCACTGCCAAAACATTTATACGGTCATCTGGCTGACCGTTTCATATACGAGCGTCTTTTATCGACAGCATATCTCGTAATACGGCCACCTAACTAGACGCAACAAATATTACGACCTTCTATAAAGCCGTCTCTCGTAATACGGCCACCCAACTAAACGCTCAATCATATGTATTGTTAAGTGAGCGTATTTTATTTGGCGCTCATCCGAATGAGCGTATAGTTCTGCGCTCTTCTAAGTGAACGAAACTAAAACATACGTTAGGATAGCTAACCGTCCGTGTCATATTCGGCCCTCTAAGAGAACGTCCTATATCATACGACTACCAAGAAGAGCGTGCGAGCAAAATTTGCTCCCCTACCGCTGTGGTTTTTAAACCAAAGACCATCCAAAATTTAGTTTTTAATCGATAGGGTAGTATTACAGTTGCCCTAAATGGCTTAAATCTCGTTATACTCGAACCCATGGTTTCCATCTTATAAATACCGTTAACCCAGTGGGTGCACATATTACACGTATCTTTAAGCTAGCACTGTATAATGCAAATGTGGGTATCTGAAATTACATCCACGTCTAATCCATTTAACGCATAGGTTGGATTGCCCGCGTGAAAAATCAGGTGAGCCAGATCATGTCAGATCGGCAAATGGGTACCAAATGCTCAACCGTAGTCACAAAAAATCTGAATTTATCCGGGGTGGTTAACTGGTTATTATTCATGTAAATTAGTTACGGGCCTATTACAGCTTCATCGATCAACACTTCATGGGCTTATACGTAGGCCCACATTCATGGATCAGATCACTTACAACACGTTTGATTTTAATTTCATATTGTTTTATTTTGACGCAATATTTGATGGTCAACTGGTATTACTCCAGTCTCATAAAAAATGGATCTTTCATTTTTCAAACTTTTCCTATTTTTAGCCATCACGTTTCACATCTACTTATACGTCTCGATAATATCGGATCTGATGGTTTAACCTGTTTATTATTAAACAGATAGCGGTAGATCTATCTATCTACCAGATGAAGCAGAAGTGAAGGAAAAAGGTAATGATGGCTTACTTATTTTGCCAATACACACACTAATATCATTAGGGTATGCAGTGAGAATCGATCATCAATAACAGCAAAACGAATACTCCATTCTAAGACCTTTAGATCAAGCTGGCCAAGTGTACCTCTTTTCCCATGTTTCTTCGGGACGACGAAGCAGATACATTCCATCTCGACGAGCAGACCAAATGCAATCAGTATTGCAGAGATTAAAGTAGTGGGGTGTTAATGCAGTATCAACTTTTGCATCGTAAACTTCATGGCTACCTTCATACCAACGAGAATTTAAGTTATCGTACCATCGATAATCACACCAAAAGTATGTTGAACCGAGTTTTACATGAAATTTCCAGTGCCACTCTTCGCCAAAATTTAGCCCACGTTTTCCTAGATCGTCGTCCCCCGATCGGCAGTGATAATTCAAGTAGACACAGTCACCTTCAATATCATTCTGTATGTGCACAGTGGTTGGAAAACCTAATAATGATGAACCCTCTGAAACTAATACCGAAAACAAGAAGAAGTAAACAGTAATCTTGATATGGCTGCTAATACCCATTGTGTCTTTGAACCCTAATATGTGTATATTGAGTGTTGAAGATATATGTAACACCAATTATTTCTATTTACATGCACTAATTTTAAGTTGCATATTTGTTGATTTAGGTACGAATACTATCAAATAAAATCTTACTAATTAATTTACTCAGCTAACAAAAGGAACAATTTAGAGAAAAATTAATTATAAGAAGATATATGTTACTACACGCAGAAGGCTCTCATCAATTTGAGAAAATAAAATATCGTGTACACAATAACGAGTGAGTAGACATGCACCACTCTGGTAATAATAATGGCACATCTTTTTGACCATCCAACTCAAAACAATTGCTTTTGGCATATGTGAACCGTGGGATACATTTAAGCCTAGTTGTTGACGAGAACGGGCCGGGCTTTGCTTGCGCTGGGGTTGTCGAGGTGCTTTTAAGTGTGTGTAATTTTGTGGTTTCAGTTCGCTGATCCGTGCATTTGGCGTCTTAGATGTAATGCGAAGTGCCTTGCAAAATAAGCTAATTATTCATGTTTCTTTTATGCTTGTTAGTATTTTTTTTTTGTCGTCGTATGGTTACTCTAGTTGTTTATGAAAAGATGAGAGAAAAGAAAATTTTATTGAATGATTCTCCTTACTGAAACCAGTGAGAATGATTTAGTTTTAATACAAAGGATCACGGGAAGAACTACCCCCAAGGATTCCCCTAGCTCAAGCCAGGGATAAAACTCCAAAATCCATTTTTCTTACTATCAATTTTTACCGGGTTGCTAAAATGTGTCTTAAAATTAGGCACAAGTCCGGATTGAAAAAATGGTAAAACTAGTTGGGCTTGCTAAGCCCCTCCCACACTAGTTTGCTAGTTCCGCCCCACTGCAAAGGATACACTAGTTTCCTAGTTCCGCCCCAGGATAACTGGATGACCATGATAGCATGGACCTCAGGATAACTAACATGTGTATAAGATGGGTGAAATCATGCTAAAACATAACAAATTACAGATTGAACTGTTTAACAGATTTACACTACATTGTTTGTACTGCAGTGTTATTAACCTCCCTCAAACTGAAGCGTAAAGATGAGAAAACCTTCAGTTTGTCTTTGAGAAAATAAAATTTGGACTGGCTAAAATTTTGGTAAAAACATTTGCAACCCGGTCAACTGAGGAAACAAAATAAACCCTCAATGTTTTGTTGTGAACTAGTTTCCTGACATAGCGAAAGTCTTCAGTTATGTGCTTCACTCAATTGTGGAAATTCAGTTTTTTTTTTTTTTTTTTTTTTTTTTGGAACTGGAAAATAAGGTTAGATAATAGACTAATGGAACTAATATTGTCACAAGCAAGCTGAGGTGGTAAAGTAAGGAAAATATGTAAGTCTTTTCCTAGCTGAAAGACCCAAATGATTTATGCAGTTGAATGTGCTAGAGATCTTTACTCTGCTTCAGTGCTAGATTTAGCAACTGTAGGTTATTTCTTCACAGACCATGAAATGGGATTAAGGCCAAAAAACACACAGAAACCACCTGTTGATCATCTATCATCTACATCGCTGAATCTATGAAGTACTTGCAATGCCTTTTGAAACAGAATACCATGATCAATTTTTCCCTGAAGATACCTTAGTATTCTTTTGGCAGCAGTAAAATGAGTTGCGGTAGGGGCACTCATGTGTTAACAAATCTGATTGACATATAAGCTAATCTCTGTTTTTTTCTATGTCAGGTATTGTAGTGCACCTATACAATGACATGTACATATCAGTTCGGTCAGTTAAAACTTCATCATATGTGTAATTGAGTTTGAAGATAAAAGGTGCAGGTGTGCTGTGGTGCATGGTTTATGTTAATACCAAATATCCAGCGTATACCTGTCAAAATGTCAATATGGAATCACCATATTACAACAACTCGATATGTACAAAATCAAGATCTAAAAAATCCCTTTTTATTATCTCGAAGTAAATCGACGGTTAAAATGGGTCCAACTAACAATTGATTTGACATGACAAAAATCAAACAAACGGATAACAGACCTAAAATCATTAAGGCATGAAAGACACGTGTCAATCATGCAAGTTACGGGAAGAAAAGACAAAGCATGACATAAAAGGAGTCAAAACATGACATATTTTACCCATAAGTTACCTGCCAAACATGCAATAACTTGGAAAAGACTAACATTCCAACATCTACTTTATCAGCACCATATCAACGAGGACACATGTGTGGAAGAATTTAATTAGATAAACTAGGAGGTGAGGCCACAAGAAGAATACAATCCATCCCACGTACAATCAAATAAAAAAATAAAGGCCCCCATCATACTCTGCGGGAAGATGCGGTAATGGCGCATATTAGTCAACTGAATAGGAATGGATAAGACCTAATGGTGTGGATAAGATCTGGTGGGACCATTAAGAATACTAAACTCATATAAAGAAGAAGGGGGAAAATTAAAGGAGAAAAGGGTGGAATAACATATAAAAGTCCAGATAAGAATATATAATATTTTACTTTAATTTATATGATCAATATTATGTAATTTTCTCAATCTTAATTGAAATTACTATCAATTTCGCCATGGAGTAGGTATAACCGAACCACGTAAATGATGGTGTCATCTGATTTATATATGGTGGAATGATAGATACATTTATGTGTCTAATCGGTTCTCAATCTTTATAGTGTTGGAACTCAATTTTGTACTAATATTGTCATTTTATTGTATTTGTAGGTATTTTTGAAGAAATAAATATTTGGAAAAATTGGCTCAAAAAGTTATAAAGGAACTCATAAAAATATTAAAGGCACCCCTTTAGAATTTATAAATGCACCCATGCCTTGGATTACGGGAACCCACCTATTTCAATTTCAAAAACTAGGCGGGAAACTATATTTTCTCTTCCGCGAATATGAGTTTGAGTTTAGGAAGATATCTTACGTGATTTTTGGGAATTAAAACAGAGAATATACTAGCCTTATCAAGAGTGAGTCGCACAAAATCAAAAGATACGCGAAATCAAGGCAGAGTATCAAATCAGATCACGGGAGTTTATGAGAAAAAAATACCCGTGTATATTAGCTGTTAATGATTATTCTTTAAAGATTTGGTGGCCTTTGGTGTATAAATAGGATGAGTTCGAGTCATAAGGGGGCATAGAGTATTGGGGAGAGCTCAAGAGATAGCCAGAGCACTGAAAAAAAATCCAGGAAAAATAGTTTTCTGGTGGTGAAAGATAAGAGGAAGAACATAAGGCGTCAGTGAAGTGTCGCTGATAGTGTCGCTGACGCAGGGCACTGAAGCTGTCTTACTTCAACAGCACCTGAAGTCCGTTCTTTTCTCCTGTTTTTTTTCTTTCTTCTGTAACGAAGAGAACACTTCTCTGTAACGCTTATAAGCGTATCAAATCTCCTGTGTTACTATTATTTCACCATCGTAAGCACTTTTTGAGCTATGAAATATATTTTTGAGGGTTTTTCCAATACAATGAGCTAATCATCATCACTGGGGAGACGGAGGAAGCTATTTCTCTAATAATTAAGTGGTAATATTTATTTAATTGATTTATCCAATTCATTTATGATTAATTGTCTTGGTTAAAAATTGATTTAATGATTTTTGTTAAGCAATTGTGATTTCGCCAGATGGTACATGCTTTGGCCTAGGTTTTAGATGTTCTATGCTTTTGTTATACAATTGTTGTTTTAAATATCTATTTGTTGCAATATTTAGAATCGAGTTAAAAGTAAGAATTGCTTAATTATAATTATTAAATTGAATCACTTTAAAATTTGGAAAATAGTGGAATCTTGGCCTCAGTTTACTCTCAATCTTGTTATAAATTTTATTTGAGTTTTCCTATTTTTAGAAATTAGATGAAAATATAAATCTTCACAAGTCTTGAACGAACCATCATTTACCACTAATTACGAAAACCATCAATTTTTGGCGCCGCCGACGCGGACTTGTTTTTAGATTTTTTTTTAGTTTAATTAGTTTGGTTAGATTTTTATTTGTTCTATTTTACGTTTTTGGGTATTTTCTTTGTATTACAGGTTTTGTATCAAAAAGAAAGTGGAGCTAAAGATTATATTGATTGATTAAAGACTTGGAGTCAAAGACAAAGTGAATAAAACGGAAAAAGAAGACAAGAATTTTGTTTAGTTAATTTTTTAATTTTTAGGGTTTTTATTTTTAGAAAACTGTATTAGGACGACAATTACGATATTACGATACGATATTGTCTCAGGGTATTTAAATATAAACTGCAACAGGGAAGGACGAAAATTACGATATTGTCTCGGCCCCTCAGTTTCGTACACTAACACATGAGTTGGTGGCCAGAGTCGACTACAACTGATTCATCCCCCTTCTGGAATGGGAGGTAAGACTCGATCAACCTACGAATCCCCTGCAAGTGGGTTTACGGTATTCCTTCGTATGCATATATGTTGAGGAATTGAATGCGGATTTATTTTCTATTAAAGGGCAAGGATTGGCCATATAAGATAAGGACTCATATTTCATCACCGTTTCATTCTTGCCCGCCTTAGGAACACGTTACCTAACGCGAACCCAATCCTTAAAATTTGACTAGAAAAAATACCGATATGGTATCGAGCTTATTGGAAAATCATTCAAAAGGATTGTATTGGTTACTTTGTTAGCTTAACTTAAAGTTGAGGAAGATTATTTTAAGTTGATTAGAGTCGCCTTGTAACCCAGGGTAAATTTTCCAAAGAGGCAGGGTTATCAAAGCTCCTTAGAGCTTATCCTGCTTCTATTCGACTTAATCTAATTCGGATTGTTCTGAGAGATTCGCTAAAATTGTAACTAGTTTCCTTATGAAAGAATAGAAGCTGGTCTAGAAACAATCTAAGTGGAGCCATCATGCTTTTTGTCTGCTAGATTCAATAGGTTTGATTTGGTTGAGTCGTCCTTGTTTGTGTTTGCTTAGAATTCTCTTCCGATTAGGAGTTATTATTGCATGCCCAGTGAACGTGCCTGGAGAAGAGATTTTATTGGTCGTTTGATCAGTGAAGAGAATAGAAACTCTGTTTTTGAAATTGAGAATTTAGAAAACCCTTCTTTTGAGAGCCCGATTTTTGGAAACTTTAGTTTTGAGAATTTATCTCTTAGTGAGGAAGTTATTTCTAATTTTCTAGTTGTGCTAGAAATGGCAACCTTAAAAGATTTGTTGAATCCCACTAGGACTTCTCGTCCATCATGTAACAAGTTAGGTGAAACTCAAGAAAACTATGAGTAAAAACCTGGGACCATACAAATGCTCCCAATCTTCTTAGGAAAAGAAAATGAAAACCCTTACTTTCACATTAGGTGTTTTGAAGAAATATGTAGTACCCTAAGAATTCACAACATGTCTGATGAAGCTTTGAAACTTATGTTATTTCCTTTTTCCCTGAGACACAAGGCCAAATCTTGGTTATATAGTTTGCCATTTGAATCCATCGAGACATATGAACAACTTACCACTGACTTTTTATCTATTTCCTTAGGCACAAAATATCATCTATTAGGCAGGAGATTTCTACATTTGTGCAGCAAGAGGGAGAATCTTTGTATAGGTATTTGGAAAGGTTCAACGATTTATTAGCACAATGTCCCCAACACGGTTTAGAAAAGCTTAGACTAGTCCAGATCCTTTATAAAGGGCTAGATTATCCAACAACGACCATGGTTGAGTCATTGTGTACATGGAGTTTTGATAGTAAAATTGTTGATGAGGCATGACATTTTTGAATGAAATTTTTGAAAATACCCATCAATGGGAATGTAGTAAGGAACCCTAGAGAAAATTTTTACTGAGCATAGGTAATAGGGTAGATGGAATTTTTGAATCAGATGCCAAAATTGCAGCTATTGCGAAAAGGTTAGAAGCCTTAGAATTAACTCAATCTAGTTGTGGAATAGAACCCAAGTCATATTGGGAAGGACAGACTGTTGAAGAGCATACCCATGCTCTTTACAATAACACTAGATATGATAACCGTCAGAAGTTTGATCCATATTCATAATTCTATAACCCTGGTTGGAGAAACCATCCAAACCTTTCTTGGTATAAGAGCCAAAATCAAGGTCAGTATGGTTACCCTCAGGTTCCCCCAGGTTTTGGTTATACTAAGAATCCTTTAGAACCAGCACAATTTCAGAGTCCGTTAGAAAAGACGGTTATGAGTTTAACAGAGTCCGTTACCTCGTTAACTAATCACACTGCTAAGTTTCAACAATCGATTGAACAAAATTTAAAAGACAATAAAAAGATGATCCAGGCTAACTCTCAGGCTATTTACGATTTACGAACCCAGTTTAGTCAGTTGAATGAATCGCTGAGAGAAAAAAGAAAGTTCCCTAGTCAACCACAACCCAACCCTAGAGGAAATCATTAATTATCTTCTGGTGAGAGATCCTCAAACCATATGAATTCAATTAAAACCCTTAAGAGTGGTAGAGTGGTACAATAAGGTAACCTTGCCCGATAGTGAACGTGTTGTAGTTCACCCTTCTGAGCCTATAGTTGAAGAGACTGATAAAGTCTCTAAAGAGTCCAATGCGGTTCCCGCTGAGCCTGATTTTGTGCCCAAATCCCCATTCCCATAAATTCTAGTACCAACTAGGAAGGAATCCAACTTTAATGATATATTGGAGATTTTTAAGCAAGTCAACATCAATCTTCCTTTATTATATGCAATTAGGCAGATTCCTACTTATGCCAAGTTCCTTAAGGATCTTTGTACGCGAAAGCGAAAGCTTAGTGTATAGAAAAAAGCCTTTATAACTAGTCATGTGAGTTCAATTATCCAGAACAACACAACTCCTAAGTACAAAGACCTAGGTTCATATACCATTTCTTGCACCATAGGTAACTACCATGTGGAGAAAGCGTTACTCGACTTAGGAGGTAGTATTAACTTACTTCCATATCATGTGTACCTCCATCTAGGACTTGGTGACATAAAACCTACCCAAATAACACTTCAGGTAGCTGATAGGTCTGTTAAAATTCCTCGTGGTATTGTCGAAGATTTTCTTATTGAGGTCGATAACTTTATTTATCATGTTTATTTTTTTATCCTAGATACCCAACCTGTTCCTGACCTAGAAAACCAGATACTTGTGATATTAGGTCGCCCGTTTTTAGCTACATCTAATGCGATCATTAACTGTCGAAATGGTATTATGAATTTATCTTTTGGTAATATGACTATTGAACTGAATATTTTCTATATTAATAAGCAACCCTCTGAGTTAGATGACACGTGCATTGAAGAGGTGAACATGATAGGAACATTAGTTCAGGAGTCATTACCAAACATCTTATCTAAAGATACACTAGAGAATTGTTTAACCCATTTTGGCTTAGATTTCGACGATGTCAGCACCATTGATCAAGTGAATGCTCTGTTAGACTTTACCCCTGTGTTAGATACTAATAGATGGAAAGCTAAGTTTGAACCACTACCAGTTTCTAATTTTACATTAATTCCTTCTTTAGAAGAGCCTCTTAAGTTGGACCTCAAACCATTGCCAGATACTCTGAAATATGTATTTTAGGCTCATCCGAGAATTTGCCTGTGATTGTAGCATCCGACTTGGATAGTGATCAGGAAATTAGGCTAGTGAACGTACTTCAAGAAAACAAGGAAGTTTTAGGGTGGACCTTAGCGGACATTAAGGGTATAAATCTTACTGTTTGTATGCATCGGATTCATTTAAAGGATGACACCAAACCTTCTAGGGAGATGCAATGTCGACTGAACCCTAACATGAAAGAAGTAGTTTGAACTGAGGTGCTTGTTAGATGCGGGTATTATCTACCCCATTTCAAACATTAAGTGGATTAGCCCGTTCAGGTTGTTCCCAAGAAATCAGGTATCACTGTAGTCCAGAATGAAAACAATGAATTAATCCCAACCCGAGTGACCACGGGGTGGCGTGTTTTCATTGACTATAGAAAATTGAACAAGGTCACAAGGAAGGACCACTCTCCCCTTCCTTTCACCGACCAAATGCTAGAACGATTATCTGGACATAGTCATTATTGCTTGTTAGATGGATACTCTGGTTATAATCAGATTGTTATTGCCCCATAATACCAAGAGAAAACTACTTTTACCTTTCCCTTGGTACCTTTGCGTATAAATGCATGCCTTTCGGGTTGTGTAATGCACCCGCTACTTTTCAGCGTTGCATGATGAGTATATTTTTTGACATGGTAGAACGGTTTTTAGAGGTATTTATGGATGATTTTTCATTGTTTGATTCATCTTTTGATGAGTGCTTGCATCATTTCACATTAGTGTTGACTAGATGTAAGGAAAAGAATTTAGTGCTTAATTGGGAGAAATGTCACTTTATGGTTCTATCAGGAATTGTTTTAGGGCATATCGTATCTTCTAAGGGTATAAAGGTAGAAAAATCCAAAGTTGACCTTATTAAGAATTTACAGGTTCCCAAAACCGTAAGAGATATTAGTTTATCTTAGGGCATGCAGGTTTTTATCGTCGATTCATTAAGGATTTTAGCTTGATTTCTAGACCTCTTTGCAATTTGCTTGCAAAAGATATTAAGTTTGTCTTTGATGATGCTTGTTTAGAGTTTTTTGATAAGCTTAAGACTTTACTCACTACCTCACCCATAGTCTAGGCACCTAAATGGAACCTACCCTTTGAAATCATGTGTGATGCTTCAGATTATGCTATTGGTGTTGTGCTAGGTCAACGAGAAAACAAATTACTTCATGTGATTTACTATGCTAGCAAAACTCTAAATGATGCCCAAATGAACTACACCACCACAGAAAAGGAATTGTTAGCCATTGTTTTTGCCTTAGACAAGTTTAAATCATATCTCTTAGGTTCTAAGGTCATAGTTTTTACTGATCATGCTGCTTTGAAGTATCTTCTGTCCAAGAAGGATACTAAACCTAGATTGATTAGATGGATCCTTTTGTTATAAAAATTTTCTCTAGATATTAGAGACGAAAAGGGTGCAGAAAATGTAGTAGCGGACCACTTGTCTAGGCTTGTTTTTGATTTCCCTCTTGTGAGGGATAGTTTTCTTGATGGGATGATCCTTATCTATTTTAGTATTGTCCAGACCAGATTATTAGGAGATGTATTCTGAGAATGACCAGTCCAGTATTATTTCCTTTTGTCATGATTATGCTTACGGGGGTCATTTTAGTACTAAGAAAACCGCTGCTAAGATATTGCAGTGTGAATTCTATTGGTCTTCGTTGTTTAGAGACACTCACCATTAGTGTGTTACTTGTGAGCGTTGCCAGAAGTTAGGAAGCATTTCCCGTAGAAATATTATGCCTTTGAACCATATTCTAGTTATTGAGGTCTTTGATGTGTGGGGCATTGGTTTTATGGGTCATTTTCCTAATTCTTTTGGTTATTTTTACATCCTTGTCGCTGTAGACTATATGTCTAAGTGGGTTGGGGCGGTTTCGTGTAAAACAAACGACCACAAGGTTGTTGTCCAGTTTTTGAATGATAACATATTTGCACTTTATAGTACACCGCGGGCTATAATTAATGATGGAGGGTCGCACTTTTGTAATCGACCATTTAGGATTTTGATGAAGAAATATGGTATTACCCACAAAATAGCTACCCCATATCACCCACAGATCAGTGGTCAAGTAGAGGTTTCCAACAGGGAGATAAAACGTATTTTAGAGAAAAAAGTTAATCCTAATCGGAAAGACTGGTCATTGAGGCTTACTGATGCCTTATGGGCTTACCGTACTGCGTTTAAGACCTCCATTGGAATGTCACCTTATCGTCTAGGTTTTGGCAAGACATGTCATCTACCCGTCGAGATAGAGAATAAAGCATATTGGGATATAAAACAACTTAATTTTTCGCTTGACAAGGCGGGAGCTGACAGGGAGCTCCAACTCAATGAGTTGGACGAGATTTGTAGAGATGCATACGATAGTAATAAGGAGTATAAGAACAAAATGAAACTTGTAAATGATAGAAATATTTTAAGAAAGTCATTTTCTCCGGGTCAAAAAGTTCTTCTGTATGACCCGTTTGCATCTATTCCCCGTGAAGTTGCGCTCTCGATGGACGGGTCCTTTTATAGTTCATACTGTTTTTCCTCATGGTGCTATTGAGATTGAGACACTGGATGGTAGTAGTTCTTCAAAGGTTAACGGTCAGAGATCGAAACCCTTTTTAAAGCCTTTTCCTGCAGGTGATGTTGAGGAGGTCCCTCTGGAGGACCCTCCTTACCTTGATTGACCATCAAGGATGTTTTTGTACATTAGTAAGTTTTTGTAGGTTTTTGTTTTTTATTTTTATTTTTCTGTCTTATTCTCCAAAAGAAGGATTGTGATGCTTCACCCAGGTACTATCTTTCTAACTCTTTATTCCTCTAGTTACCTATATTTTTGGTATTGCACTTTAATTTGAAACATTGAGGACAATGTTAGGTTAAAGTTTGGGGGTAAGGGAGAAACTTTTAGTTGAAATAATAAAACTCCAAATTTTAGAAACTTGTGAACAATTCAGGGTGACACTAATCATTCTAGGTAAATGGAAACTTAGCTCTTTTTGTATAGAAATTGGTGTGCCCAGCTAAATGATCTATTCATAAAAGGATGCCTAGCTCAGGTGTTAGAAATAACATGATAGTTGTCACCATATCTCGGAATCTATCTTGACCATATCACCTTCTGTTTTTATTTTTGTAATTTTTGTGTTTCTCTAAGTGATTTGGTGGTGCACCAGTATCGAATTGTTATCACCACCAGGATGAAATATTTGAGATCAAGCCCCATTATTGTATTATTTAGACCATTATTTAAAAAATAAATAAATAAATAAATAAACAAATAAATATTGACACTTTGATGGCAATATATGTGTGTTCTCCCTGTCTTTGTGCCTAAGCAAGCGTGGAATGCAGGATCCATGAGAACTATCATTTACGATGCTGATAAGGAGCATGCGCTTGGATTCATTTGATCCAATCATGTTGTCAATACATTTAAAATATTTTCAATAAATCGGCCGTTGGGACCCTTGTATATACCAGTTGAGTCGATATTAGTTTAAGGAATAAGACTAGTGGGAGCGTATCTCAAGCCATTCATCCTGGGACTGACCTTCAGACAGATATGAGAAACACCGTTCACCTTAGTCAACACGCGCAAACTTCATTTTGTTTATATCCATCTTCTAAATGTTTCCATGTGATTGTACTTTGATAGATTCTGAGTATCGTGGCTGAACGACTATTTAAGTAGAGTTTTGAATTCTTGGACTCATATAGGGTAATGATTCTTATAGGCGAAGAATTTAGTATTCCAACTAAATAGTTTGTTTAGTATCTATCCTCAATCGTTCACAGGTAGCTAGAGATTGGAGTAAAGGTTTTGTGGGTACATCTCTTATAAACCCTCACGAGACAAAACTCGTCCACTAGGGACACCTAGGGGTTTAAAGGCTTGTTGCACACGCTAAGTTCAATCGCGATGCCTGTGAAAGTGAGTTAGGATTGATTTTTAGATTAGATTTGCTTGAGGACTAGCAAATAATAAGTTTGGGGGTATTTGATAGGCACATTTATGTGTCTAATTCGTTCTCAATCTTTATAATGTTGGAACTCAATTTTGTACTAATATTTTCATTTTATTGTATTTGTAGGTATTTTTGAAGAAATAAATATTTGGAAAAATTGGCTCAAAAAGTTATAAAGGCACCCAGAAATATACTAAAGGCACCCTCTAGAATTTATAAAGGCACCCATGCCTTGGATTACGGGAACCCACCTATTTCAATTTCAAAAACTAGGCGAGAAACTATATTTTCTCTTCCGCGAATCTGAGTTTGAGTTTAGGAAGATATCTTACGTGATTTTTGGGAATTAAAACAAAGAATATAGTAGCCTAATCAAGAGTGAGTTGCACAAAATCAAAAGATACGCGAAATCAAGGCAGAGTATCAAATCAGATCACAGGAGTTTATGAGAAAAAAATACCCGAGTATATTTGCTGTTAATGATTATTCTTTGAAGATTTGATGGCCTTTGATGTATAAATAGGATGGGGTCGAGTCATAAGGGGGCAGAGAGTATTGGGGAGAACTCAGGAGATAGCCAGAGCACCGAAAAAATTTCCAGGAAAAATAGTTTTCTGCTGGTGAAAGAGAAAAGGAAGAACATAAGGCATCGGTGAAGTGTCGTTGATAGTGTCGCTGACGCAGGCACTGAAGCAGTCTTACTTCAACATCACCTGAAGTCCGTTCTTTTCTCATGTTTTCTTTTCTTTCTTCTGTAACGCAGAGAACACTTCTCTGTAATGCTTATAAGCGTATCAAATCTCATGTGTTACTATTATTTCACCATTGTAAGCAATTTTTTGAGCTATGAAATATATTTTTGAGGGTTTTTCCAATACAATGAGCTAATAATCATCATTATTGGGGCGACGGAGGAAGCTATTTCTCCAATAATTAAGTGGTAATATTTATTTAATTAATTTATGCAATTAATTTATGATTAATTTCCTTGGTTAAAAATTGATTTAATGATTTTTGTTAATCAATTGTGATTTCGTTAGATGGTACATGCTTTGGCTTAGGTTTTAGATGTTCCATGCTTTTGTTATATAATTGTTGTTTTAAAAATCTATTTGTTACAATATTTTAGAATCAAATTAAACGTAAGAATTGCTTAGTTATAATTATTAAATTGAATCACTTTAAAATTTGGAAAATAGTGGAATCTTGGCCTCAGTTTACTCTTAATCTTGTTATGAATTTTATTTGGGTTTCCTATTTTTAGAAATTAGATTTAAAAACAAATCTTCACAAATCTTGAATGAACTATTATTTACCACTAATTACGAAAAACATCATGGATTTCATAATTGATTTATGCTAATATACTTTTCACAATTTTTAATATCTTAACTCAGTGATAAAAGTGATTGTAAAATCTTGCTCCATGATTTTTACTCTCACAGTTTGATACAAACCATGTTATGCTTCTTCAAAAGATCCACAGAATATTTAGTTTGACAGAGAAATAATTCCTTAACTTCAAGACCCAGGAATTGCTTGACAGGAAAGTGGTGACCAAGTTGTGTAATCAAAGAACAAAAATATATGTGAGCTATCTGAACCTGTGACAATATTTCAATATGGGCCTCAGCTTTATTTCCTCTATATGGATCCCAAATCCAAACCCAGATAAGCAAAATAAAAAAATAACTCAAAATTACACAGTTTTATATTATAGAAATACAATATCTAACGAACCAAAGTAAAACTGTATAGCTAATGAACCAAACTAGTGCTGGCTTAATAATTATCAAGCCTAGTGGTATATATATACTACTATTACTTAATTATAGTGTATAGTGTATATAAAGGGTTAGTTTATAAAGTCTAGAGATAGACAGTAGAAAGAGAAGGGAATATTGTTTTATATTTTGTTTTGAAACGTACATACATACATGAGTACGGAGGTATTAAGTCTATACATATAGACTCATCTGCATGATGAGAAGATTATCAGCTTAAAACGTTTTCTAATACGTGTATTTACAAAGATGAGAAAAGTGGTGCTAAAGGTGAGTCCTCCACACTTTGGTATTGACATGTCGTTTAACACTCTTTCTTGGATGATCACCGCTCTAACTTCGTTGTCTCGTTAAAACCTTATCGGTAAAACCTAATAGGACAAAGCTTGGACGAAGGAAAAAGAGTACAACAAAGACATCTTAGAATAGTGTTGGATACGCATATGCTGCCTCAACCTTGACAAGGAAAATTTAATGGGACAAAATCTTGACGAAGGAAAACGAGTACATCGCGTTATAGTCCAAAAACACCCCTGATTTAGGCGGGAATGTCTCATCAACAGAAATTTCAGTTCCATATCACTTTACCCAATTAAGGTAGCAACTGGGTACTGACACGATAACACGTGACCCTGGAGAAATTACTGATAAGGTTTCTTTCTCGTTTACTGTCCAGCTGGAATAAATTTAAGAATTTACAATACCATGTAAAAATCAACAGTAAACTGTAAAATAAATTTTGTGAACATAGACGACCGATAGAGATTAAAAATTATGAACGACACTCCAGGCGCACGTACCATGTCTTTTATGTCACAACGATAGAAGAGCTCGACCATGCTCAAAGATGACTTATTCAACTTATTACGATGCTACCGTTTCGTATTTCTCCACTTCTAGTGGTACGGTGCTTATCAATTCCTTAAACCCGAAAAACTCATTGTAGTTCCCATATTTAAATATGCCCACCACAACTTGCATTTTCCCTATCTATCAATTTGTCAAAAATAGACTTAGTTTCATAGGTACTGATGCAAATTTATTACACCAAATTTGTGATTTTCGGTAATAGCTTTGGCGACGAGAAGACTACATATTAACTCTTAATATCATTTAAAGAAATACAACACCCATTATTGCTTGACGTTGTATATATACGAGGCGCGGTTAAATTACGCAACTCTCATCTTTGGTGTTGCAATATATACAAAGTGCGAATTTACACATAGCTCCCCAAAGCTCGTCTATGCATATAAGAGACGCATGTTATACCTACCACAAAGCTCGTAGAAGCACATAAGGACGCAAGAAAACTTGCAGCTTTCCTTATTGCTATCTGTAGCATTTTACGAAGATGCATTTATCTTCTCTAAATTCAAGCCAAGCTATTTTCCATAAAATCACTGGTAAAATAAAGAAGAAAATTATTTTCTACGCCATATAAAAGGATGCGAAAAAACCTTCAATTATTCGAATAATGAGTAAAATAACAAATGAAGCAAAAACTCAAATATTTAGCTAAATTCAGAAATCGAATAATACAATAAAAATAAATTAGTTAAATATGTACATATACGGATATCTCTTCCTATGACACAATAATGATTTATCCCTTCCATAGTATATATAAGATGCCGTAGGATGTCTAACTCAGTTTTAATAAATCCAATAGTCGATATAGAGCAATTCGTACTGATAAAGTTTTATATTATAAAAGTACAATATATAATGAATCAAAGTAGTGCTGTATAGCTAATGAACCAAACAAGTACTGTCTTACTGAATATTAAAACCAATGGTATATGTTGGAAAACAATATATATAAAATATAATTTTAAGGTTTAAAGAAAATAAATAAATTCTTGTTTTCTTTTGTGAATAGAAAAACTATTAATCCCACATCGGGGAGTTTCCAATCTTAAATTGTTTTAATATAATATATAAACTTCTTAGTCCCACATCGGGGAGATCCCTCTTCTTAAGTTGTACTAGGTTATTATATAAACAAGCTTTTCTCAACCTATAGAGACAATCCTAGGAAAAAGGGTTTCTCCATATTTTTGGAGATACCAAAAGAATAATAATTTTTTCTATTGTTTTTCTTAAGATTTCGCGATTTTTCTTGAGGGTTTTTTCGGAGTTGCCAAGATCAAGTTGAGCATCTACTGCATATGCGAGTAGTAGGTGTAGTAGGGTGTTTTATCCTGGAGGCATCCGCCCTGTGGAGGCTATAGCATCACTTTTGGGTGTCGCCGGGCGCTAATGTCTTAAGGACAGCGTGTTGAACACATGACTCACTCTGTTTTCCAAAGTTTTTTCATGTTGACGTTGATATTGCGGAGATCTGGGGAGCTTATCTGTTTCGTCAAATCGATCACTTCCAATACAAAAGAGCTAAGTATCAATAACTTTTGTTTATTTGAATTTTTTTCATTTTGATTATTGCGCTCAACAATCTTAAGACATTATATTTAGTAGTAATCAAAAATGAATGCTCGATTTGTGAATCGTTGACGTTGATATTATATTGGAAAACAAAGGATATTAATTGCGAAGTGAAAAACAAAATTGAATTTTTCGTCAGCTGTAGAGTTTCGAGTATATCTCTTAAATTAGAAGGAATTTCGACAAATCCTTTTAACCTAATATATTATACATCCTGATAGTTACCCACACCAAAATTAAGAATTTTTGGAATTGTAAAATTATTTTTTAGTATTTTACAAAACTGAGAAATGTTCCTGAAAAATTCTGACGGGCAGAAAAATATTGTTGACTAAATTAGTTTTTCTGGGGTAACCATGTATTTTTTGAAATTCTGATTCAAACGAAGTTTGTATATCTATATGTTATCTTCAAAACTCATTTTTTATTTTTTGATTCGGAATTGTGGTTTGTGAGATATGATGTTTGTAAAAACGTTGCGTATGTTTGTCCAGAATATCAATAACTGTATCTAAGCTCTAGATTAGTATGAGATCTTGCAACCATTTACAGTGAAACTTTTCACCTTGGATATAACATGAAAAACAGATACTAGTGAGTGCTTTTATCCATGATAGACTTGAGATTTCAATTTAGTTGAAATACTTATCATAAACAACTTACAGCAAGTAACAAATTGATTTTTGTGACTTAAAGTGATAATCTCTTATATGTGTTAGATTAGTATCACATTGCTAATGAATAAGATGTTAAATCAGTTGTGTATGAGTTATCCATTGTGTTATCAATCACTTTGATTATATGTGCTTTGTGTAGTATCAATTGGCGTGGATCACATGATTTGTTAATAATTGTGTATTAGCAATTTCTATGGTGATTTCTAAATCATTTCGAATATGTTACCTTTCGTTGAAAATATGAGAATCATAATACACTAGTATACCATAGTCATATGGATAGTGAGGTATAAAGTATCTTTTAGTAACTAGTGCAACAAGAAGGTTAAGTGATCAAATGTGCTTGAATTGATAGGTATGTACACAAAAATTGTTTAGGGTTTTTATTACCAAGTTGTGTTACTTACTTATGATAGTGATAGTCTAATGTGAAGAGAGACTTAAGTAACTTGATAACTCTGTGTTCTCAATAAATATTTGGATAAGATGATCACTTATAATATCTTGATAATTTTATATTACCTATGACAAATGAAAGTATCAACCAATTTTTTGAATCCTAGTTGGTCAGAAGTTTTATCATCTTAAGTTGAATGATAAATTTATTGTTAATCTATGATAACTTATATTTTTTTAGTTGTGTGCTTATCTCCTCGGAATAAGAGAATTGTATATTCAAATTTGAATGGAACAATTGACATTCTTACTGTGTTAAGTAATTTTACTTTTCAGTGGAGGTGATAAAAGAATTGGTTGGTAAATGCCAGAAGTGCTGCAACGTGTGCTCTAGAAAAGGCATGTTTTGTCTTCTACCAGGAATGGAAAAGATTAAAAGCATTTTCATGAACAATTCAACTACCAAAATAGTTGAAGAAATAGGTAAATGATGTGCAAGGCCTGTCAGGTATAGACATTAATCACATTATGATATCATTCTCAATATGTGCATTGCGAATTAAAACTAGTGCCAAATGTTATCTACCTAAGTTACTATGAAATGTTATACTTGGAAATATGGTCTTGTGATGCTTTGAGTGTTAGCTTAATAGAACAAGACAACAGTAGATAAATGGGAAAATCGTCAATGAATTGAGAATGAATACATGAGCATTTTAAATCATAATGTTGGTATAGAGTACCATTATATGGTGTGTCTTAGTTAGATGCAACCTGAAGGACACATAATTGTAGTTTCTTATGTTGAGAAATCCTGATAATTGTGGGGGGCCTTATGTCTCAACTGTAGGGTATAAGATGGAAATAAGTGTTTGTTTGATTTCTCAAGTAGATTCATTGAACACCCTAGACTTATATGTGCCCTACCCTGTAGACCTCAATTGTGGGGGTCTAAGGTGATGAAGAGTCGACTTCTTTAGCAAATCATTGCATATGATCACCAAAACTGTAGTATGATAATTTGAAAGTTTTGAAGCTAACAACTTAACTAAAGTAAATTTTATTGTTCAGGATGTTGATTTCTCGACAATATTTTTCTGAGGTCGGGTTCTTACATGAGATTGAGTAAGTCAGACAAAGACTTGATTTTGTGAAATTGTTGTTAGAGAATAAAGTAGTGATCTCTTGGCACATATACTCACATGACTCTAAAATTACTACATCAGGCATTGTTTACCATTATTGTCAGTATGCTACATTAGATGGATGTTGAGACATTATACATAAATGATTAGTCAAAGGTGGACAAACCTTAAGGGTTTGGTTAGCGCTAGGGGTACAAACTGATTACACCTATATATACTTGACCTGAACCAAGATGTAAGTCAATGACCTATAAATATTATTATGTGATGATGATGAATACTAGTGATGTACACTAATGAATTTGATAGTGTATTTACACTAAATCAATTGAAGGTGCATATTTTTAGCATGCCTTTGTTACGTGTTTTACAACCACTAACAATTTTTGTTGTTTAAAGTTTGATAGGAAACTAATATGTTGTTGAAGTGGTCTAAAGGATCAGAAAAAACCAAAATCAAATTTTGATGATATAGTTTCTGTCAAATGTGTGTTGTAAAATAGGTGTGCATGTTTCCCATTTTATCTTGGATAATTACAGGGTTGCTCTGATCATAGGACCAGAAAATTGGGATGCTTGAGGTACATATTTAATTTCAAATATGTGATATATATTGCACCAACCTTTGGAGGAAGATGTAATGACCGTACTAGTAAGTAGTACATGTATCTTGTGTATGCCTTTATATGCTTTACAACCACTAGAAAACATGTGATGTTTGTGATTTGATTGAAAGACTAAGTTGTTATAGACAAGCATGATCCAAAAGTTCATTGGAACCAGAAGAAATTCTGACGGGAATGGTCTTTGTCAAACTCGATGCGTTTAATGTGTGTTGTAAATATGCAGTGAATTAGGTGTACAAATATACTTGTGATCCCAGAAGAATTAATGGGATGATCTGATCAGAAATTTGAATGACCTGAGGTACATTTTAAATTGTGTATGTGCATGATACATATTACACTGACCTTAAGAGATGTTGTGATTTCAGGATTTCGAGAATCTTAGCCTATGTGTGTACTCTCTTAAGATGTATAATTAGTTGGAAATCCTCCAACAGACATGAAGAACTCGACTGAGATGAAATCAGAGTTCGTTTGCTTAAATTAAAACATAAGAGGAAGATGAATTGTTAAAACCCTTTTGTTGGGTATTCCTCTGTGACTGAAGCCTGTGGCCACCAGTGCTGAAGATCAATTGACTATGTGAGTCTAAAGTAAATGAGAAATGGAAAAGTCTAGACAAACTCAGAGAAGGCTAATTCGGTAAGACAACCACTCTCTAATGAAGTGATTTTTGTAGACTTAGTGAAGTCAAGAGAAAAATCAGTGGATCCTTTGACGGAAGGATAATCTAGAGATATAGTTTGTTATTGCATCGAGGGGTATGGGACTTAAGCTCAAGAAATAAAATTGCCATGAAGGACACTCAACCTTAGTGACTGGAGATCCCAAGATCAAGGTTCAATGAGACAACTAATTTGTGGTAATTAAAGGTATGCACTATCAAGAGAATTACATTCTTTTTCCGTCCCTATGGTGCATTGTTGTGATAGTGTGACTGCATGTGAAGGATGACTTTTAAGAAGTCTTAATGATTTCTATAGTTTCAATTTAAGATTGAAGTGGGGTGTAGCAGTAACACTCTTGATATAACTCACCTATCTGAATGAGGAAGTGGGCCGCTTCCTATGAGAATATGAGCTGATTCTCTAGAGCATTCTGAGAAATGGGATATTTGCTCAGGGACAAAATGAGCACAACGGCACGATATTGGCAGCATCTTGGAGATATCATGCGTGGTTGTTATCACGAATTACACCAAACGCTAGTAGTTCAATACAACGCGTTCACTGTCTCTAGCAAGTAGTTCCGGTAATCTCTCACTTAGCAAAGGTTCAAGACCTCATGGACACCTCTGCCTAAAATGGTATTTCCTGCATTTTATGTGATTTTCATTTTTTATCGAGATTTAATTCATTTTGAGAAAATGAGTTTTATATTGTTGTTTTTTATGGTCTTGTTATTGCTGATACTTATGACCTAAGGGTCACTGGATCACTGGCTAATTTTCACTTTGGTGAACGGAACCTTAAGCCCCACTATATATGGGAAACTAAAGATGAAAGCTCTCTATACAATTATGATTTATGCAATCAATAGTATGACCTTGGGGTCAACATGCTTTTGTGTGGAGGAGAGGACGTTGGAATGGCTAGTATGACTTCCACACGCACGGTCGTGGGATTGAGGTGTTGATTTACCAAGATCTATATGTGTTTTTCATGTTTTATTGAGGTTTTTCATTCATGTGGGGGATTGTTGGAAACAATATATATAAAATATAATTTTAAGGTTTCAAGAAAATAAATAAATTCTTGTTTTTTTTTTGTGAATGGAAAACTATTAGTCCCACATCGGGGAGTTTCCAATCTTAAGTTGTTTTAATATAATATATAAACTTATTAGTCCGACATCAGGGAGATCCCTCTTCTTAAGTTGTAATAGGTTATTATATAAACAAGCTTTTCTCAACCTATAAAGATAATCATAGGAAAAAGGGTTTCTCCATATTTTGGAGATACCGAAAGTATAATAAAATTTTTTTATTATCTTTCTCAAGTTTTTGAAATTTTCCTTAAGGATTTTTTCGGAGTTGCCAAGCTCAAATTGAGCATCTACTGCATATGCTAGTAGTAGGTGTAGTAGGGTGTTTTATCCTGGAGGCATCCGCTCTGTGGAGGCTATAGCATCACTTTTGGATGTAGCCGGGCGCTAATGTCTTAAGGACAGCGTGTTGAACACATAACTCACTCTGTTTTCCTAAGTTTTGCCATTACTACTGCGGAGATCTGGAGAGCTTTTCCGTTTTGCCAAATCGATCACTTCCAATACAAAAAAACTAGATATCACTAATTTTTATTTATTTAAATTTTTTTTATTTTGATAATTACGCCCAACAATATATATGTACTACTATTACTTAATTATAGTCTATGCCGCATAAAGAGGGTTGGTTTATAAAGTCTAGAGATAGACAGTAAAAAAAGAAGAAAATACTATTTTATAATTTTATTTTGAAACGTGCATACATACATGAGTACGGAGGTATTAAGTCTATATATAGACTCATCTGCATGATGACAAGACTATTAGTCTAACACGTTTTCTAATACGTGTATTTACAAAGATGAGCAAAGTGGTGAAAATGCACACTTTAGCATTGACACGTCATTTAACACAATATCTTTTCTTTGAACTCCCAAGTATAACTTCATTAGCTTTGGATTTTATCACAAATCTCATTCTGAGAATATGTAGTTTTAACTAACTACATATATTCAGAGATATACACGATAATAATTTATTTGAAAAACTAAGACCGAACAAATTCTTTCCCTACAAGTACAAATCCAAATTCCTACTACTTCGGAAAAAGTTACAAAATAACACACCATAATACTTGGTCTTACGACAGCTCAATTATGCCTATTAACAATATAATCAGCTAGACATAGTAAGGGAGCCACCTTTTCAGAGTCGAACTCAGATAGTTGATCCTTTGCATCCTTTTTCAACTTATCAGCAAATTCTCTTGACCTCTCTATCCCAATCAATTTTGGATATGTAGCCTTATCCATCATTAAATTCTTCCCTGCTGTTTTACCCAATTCTTGAGATGACTTAGTAACGTCAAGAATATCATCCACAACCTGATACATAAATCCAATACACCTTGAGAAGTTCCGAAGCTTATGAACTTCTTGATCAGAAGTACCTCCTAAAATTTCCCCGATTACTACTGATCCTTCAAGTAAAGATGCAGATTTATGCATATGAATGAATTCAAGTTTTTCTAGTCCAATTTCAGTCAATTCACCTGATTTTAAATCAACAACTTGTCCTGCAATAATCCCTTCAGTTCCAATCACTTTCTCCAATTCTCTAATCACTAACAATTCTCATCGGTGAAACCCCCCGAGTTTCCTTAACTAAATGCTTATAAGCCAGAAGAGCACCTCCCGCTATTACAACAATGTCTTCGCCGAAAACCTTATGATTCGTGGGTTTTCCTCGTCTTAAATCATCATTGTCCAACCATGGGAGATCATCATGAATCAATGACATAGTCTGAATCATTTCAACATCACAAACAGATGGCATCGCGGTCAATTCATCGCCTCCGGCCAATTCACATGCAACAATACAAAAAACAGGTCGAACCCGTTTCCCGCCAGCGAGAAGAGAGTATCTCATGGCTTCATGAATCTTGTTAGTACCAAAATGATATTTCCCACCTAAGAATTCTTGGTCCGTATCAATTAATTAAGCCCAACAACCAAACTAGCCTAATAGGAGCATTCCATTTAAGTCCGAAGTTCAACTTGGACCGAAGTCACGTCATCATTTCCTGAAGCGACGTCACCAACTACATCCCGAAGCAACGTCATCATTTCCCGAAGCGACGTCACCAATTACGTCCCGAAGCGACGTCATCATCCCGACCGTTCCATCTTGGCCCGATGTACCAAGTCAGGCCCGATGTACCAAGTCAATCTCGATAGACCAAGTCAATTCCGCACCAACCTTTGGATAGAAGTCATTTTGATAAGGACAATAAGAACAGGTGACGGATCCCGTTGACACATGGCGAAATATGGTGAATCTTCTCCGACACATGGCGAGCTTAGATGAATTTCCATCGACATGTGGCGAACTTTGATGACACGTGGTGAAGGGTATTTTAGTAATTATTATCTCTTTTATCCCTATAAATACAATTTTAGAGTGAAGAAGAGTGGACTTTTTGGCCAATTGATGGCTTCTTCTTCTTCTTCATTCTCAACTGTAACCAGAGATATCAATAAAAACTCCAAGTCTCATTACCCGTGGATGTAGGCTATTCACAGCCGAACCACGTTAAATGTCTTGTGTTAATGTCAATTATGTCTATCTTAGATTATGATTTGTGGTTGTTTTTGCTGATGAGAATTTTGGCCCAAACAAATCTAAAATGGTTCTCTAACATATATTGACTTGTCTAGGGCTTCATTAACCACATTAACTATTCGATACATATAAGTTTTAAAATTAAAATGTTCATTTTCTACCATATCTTTCTTGAGTTTCTTTTCTATGATAATGGAGCTGATTCTCTAGAGCATTCTGAGAAACATGATACGTCCAGGGCCAAAATGGACACAACGGCACGAACATGACAACACCTAATAAGATATCACGCGTAGAAGTTATTGATGAACTACACAAACGATGGAAGTTCAAGACATAACGTTCACTGTCTATCAATTAGTTCCGGTAATTTCCCACTAAGCAAAGGTTCAATACCTTATGGACACCTCTTGCCTATAGTGGTATTTCTCTCTTTCTGATTTCTGATTTTTTACCGGTTTTTCATTCATGTGGGGGATTGTTGGAGAAAATGATTTTTAATGTTTTGTTTATTGGTCTTGGTAGGAATGGATTTTAGGACCTAAGGGTCACTAAGGAAACTAGCTCATTTATAATCGTGAATGAAACCTTTAGTCCCACATATGAGAAACTAAAGATGTTGCCTCTCCATATTACTAAGGAAATTTGCACCGAAGCAGGCATGCCGCCGCCGCCCATCCGGTCGGGTGGGCCGGGCTCGGGTTTGGGTGTGGGTCAACCAAGACTTACCTTTTTGGAAAAAAATACTTTTGAATTAATTCCTTAACGAATTTAATTTCAAAAAATAAATCTTGTCTTAATGGGGGGCGTCTGTCTCGGTGAATATAATTCCATTTACAACATGTGTCGATATTTCTGCCCGTTTTTTCTTTACATCATTATGTTGACACAGATTTACTTCATTATGTCGACACAGATTTACAACATTATGTCGACACAAAATTAATTGTTGGACTGATTTCTCTCTTCCTTTTCGCCTATAAAAGAAAGTTTTTTTCTTTATTTCAACTCATCCAAGAGCAGGCTACTATCCCTGGCTCCTTTCCCCTCTTCTGGCTTTGCTTGCGCATTTCCTTGTTTATTTCTTTTCTTCATCTTGCTGTTGAGTTCGTTTGAGTGGGAAAGTATTATAGTGCTATACAATACTTGTATCAGACAGTTTTATCCTGGACACAACTTCACTATTGGGTATTTAGCATCACTCATTTTTGAGGCGTACCGGTGAACTGTTGTGTTAAGGACAGTTTGATGATCAAGTGACTCTGCCCTCAAATCAGTGTTTAAATTTCAGAAGTTTTATATAACGTTAACATAATTTATTTTTAATATTTTATTGTTGCAGAATCAACAATCTTAACACAATAGTTTCTTCTGTAACAATGGGAAAAAATGATGTTGACAGACCACAAAAATTCAATGGGAAGGATTTCAAAAGATAACAATCAAAGATGTTGTTTTTCTTGAGTTTTCATATGATAGATGATCTTGTTTTGAAAACTTTTGATGAGAGTTTGAATGATGCTAGAAATGAAAGGGAATTGGAAAGTTGGGTTAGGCAGAACTATATGACTAAAAACTATATTCTGAATTGTTTAGAGGATTAAATGTATGATTTTTAGGAGAATTTTTCTGCTTTTGATTTATAGGCTGCTTTAGAGGCAAAATACCAAGACGAAACTGATGGAAGTAAGAAATTCTTGGTAGCTAGGTTCTTGGAATATAAAATGTCGAATGACAAATCTGTGGTTGATCAATTCCTTGAACTTCAGCGTATTATCAATGAAATTCTTGCTAAAGGCATGGTGATAGATGAAACTTTTCAAGTGTTTAATGTGATTGAGAAATTACCGTCTTCCTGGTCCGTATACAAACGTAGATTGAGACATGAAACTAGTGAAGTCAGTATGGTTGATTTGGGTAAGAATATTAAAGTGGAAGAGTTATTGTGCTCCAAATACAAGAACTTATCTTCTGCAAGGGACATGTCCAACAAGGATCATGTAATTGAACACAAGTCTTCCAATAATGAAAATGGTGAGAGCAGCAAACGCAACCCTAAGAAAGGTATGTTTCAGAAACCCAAATATGACATTGGTAAAATTAAGGGTGCTTGTTATGTTTTTGGAATTCCTGACCATAGGGCAATTCACTGTAGAAAACGTAAAGACTTTAATAATGCTAATTTGCTTGAAAACAACAAGAACGAGTTTTCTGGTACGGTATCTGAAGTTAATTTGGTAACCAATGTGAGAGACTGGTGGGTAGACTCTGGTGCTACCAAGCATAACTGTGGAAGCAGAGATATGTTCACCTCCTATCATAAAGTAGGGGAAGGGGAGAAACTCTACATGGGAAACTCATATGCAGCACAGGTTGCAGGAAAAGGCAAAGTTAGGCTGAAGCTCACTTTTGACAAGACTCTCACATTGAATGAAGTTTTTCATGTTATTGACATCTGCAAACATCTTGTTTCTTGTGGTGTTTTAGATGATAAGAGTTTTAAAATAATTGAATGTGGCAAAGTTGGTGTCACTAAAGGAAAGGATTATGTGGGTAATGGTCATAAGACTGAGGGTCTCTATAAACTTAATGTAACCTCTGATGAAATGAATAAAATTGATTCTTCTGCTTATGTTTGTGTGTCATTAAATGTTTGGCATGATAGACTTGGAAATTTAAATTATAAGTCAATGCATAAAATGGCTAACGTAGGTTGCATACCCAAATTTAGTTTGGATAATGAACATAAATGTGAAGTATGTGTAGAATCAAAATATGCTAAAAAAACCTTTTAGAAAAATGTTTAGAGAAATTCTAAACCCTTAGAATTAATTCATTCAGACCTAGTTGACATGAAATCAACTCAAACTAGAGGTGGTAAAAAATAGTTTATAACTTTCATAGATGATTGTACCAGATACTGTCAGGTATACTTGCTCAGGGGTAAGGACGATGCCTTAGAAGCCTTTAAGATGTATAAACATGAAATTGAAAACCAATTATATATTACCATTAAAAGAGTTAGGTCTAACCGTGGTAGTGAGTATGAAATTCATATAGGAGAATTTTGCTCACAACATGGAATTATTCATGAGATCACTCCTCCTTATTCACCACAATCTAATGGTGTGGCTGAACGGAAGAACCGAACCCTTAAGGAGATGATGAATGTCATGTTGAGTAGTTCAGGATTACCGAAAAACTTGTGGGGGGAGACCGTCCTCTCAGCTTGCTATATCTTGAATATAGTACCCTTCAAAGGATCATATAAAACCCATACGAACTATGGAAAGTTAGATAACCTTCTTATGCATACTTCAAAGTGTGGGGGTCGGCTAAGGTTTCCATTCCTCCTCCTAAGAGAACTAAGATAGGAATCAAAACTGTTGACTGTGTCTTCATAGGGTATCCTGAGTATACTACTGCATATAGATTTATGGTTGTAAGTTCTGAAATTTCTAAAATTGGTGTGAATATTATTATAGAATCTAGGGATGCTGCGTTCTTCAAAAAAAAAAAATTCCATTGAAATTTGATTCTCGCGTGATATTTTTTGATCTCCTAGATGTCCCTTCGACCATTCATACATTACCTTTAGAGGAAGATGAAGTTGAAATTGAGCCTAGAAGAGGTAAAAGGCTTAGAACTGAAAAATCTTTTGGGCCACACTTTATAAAATGCTTAGCCGAGACTGATCCACATACTTATTGAGAAGAAATAACTTCTTCTGAAGCTCCATGGTGGAAAGAATCTACATTAGTGAAATGGATTCCATCATACAGAACGGTACGTGGGAGATTGTAGACTTGCCTTTAGGGTGTAAACCCATAGGTTGTAAATAGATGATAGGTGCATAAATCATACATTTTAAGTAGTTTTTCCTGACTCTTATTTGCTATATTTGAGTGAATTACTATGTTTTATTATTACTTTCGAAGTTTAGTTGTCTTTTCAGGTTACAGTTCAGAAACCTGCAGAATGGAGCTGTATGAGAAGAATTAC
>JAJJMC010020553.1:339872-377606 GCA_023531435.1 Papaver californicum | reverse complement strand
TTCGATTAGGATTGGGATTTGTGGGCTGTTCTACAGAGTTCTATTAGGTTTAGAACTCTCTCTAGGGTTTCTACTATCTATAAATACCAAGAGAAGCCAAGAGAATCGAGCACAAAAGCTTAGAGAAGATTTTAGAGAACTCCGGTCAATATTCCGTCACCGCCGACGAGCTGCTGCTGCACCGGCCGGCTGTTCTTCATCCATCACTGCCGGAGAAGAAGACTCAGTAACATTTATATGTGTTGCTGATTTGAATTTTCCTGTCGTCTATTGCTTCAAACCATTTGTTGCTTAAACTCTTCTGTAACAGCTGAACCCTCTCCTGTAACGCTTATAAGCGTATCAAATCAGCTGTTACAGCGTTATTCAACCTTGTAATCAATATTTTAAGCAATGAAATCAACTTTTGAGCAAGTTTTCTTCACCATGAGCTAAGTCTATTTACTGGGATGATGGATAAGGTAATTTTCTCAATTTTATGTGATTTAATTATTTTCTAATAATTATTTATAATTCTTTTATCATTAAAATTGCATAGTTTTGAATAGTAAAAACGGTTTTTTTTCAACAGTTGTGCTTTTGCTTGATGGATTATGCTTAGTTAATTAACTTTGATAGTCCATGCTTGTGATTTACCTCTGTTTGTTAGCATAACAAAACCAATTTTGGCAATTATTTGGGCTTCAATTAATTTAAAAAGAATTATCTGATTAATCACATAGGTTGTTAGAATTACCTGATTCCTGATTCCTGGTATTTTTAAAATTATTCAAAAATCATCTTTAGGTTATTTAGTCTTTTTCTTACTCCTGGAATTTTCTAGAATTAGTTTAAAATCATTATTTTCTAAAATCATCACCTTCACAAGTTCGAGAATCGAACCTTATTTACCACTTTCTAAAATTACATCACCATGTTCTTGCTATTGTTGTAAAAGATGCAATACTTACATACAACAAGTCGATTAAGAGGATCAGGTCAGTGATTAAGTATGTTTGTAACTCTCCTTCTAGGTTGGCTAAATTTAGATACTATACTTCTTTAGAAAAGGTTGAATGCAAGAAAGGCTTGGTGTTAGATGTCAAAACTAGGTGGAATAGCACATATCTTATGTTAGATGCTGCAGAGAAGTATGAAAGGGCTTTTAATAGGTTAGCAAAGGATGATAAAGAATTTCGAAAGAGATACATTTTTCCAGAAGATAAATTTGATGTTTTGCCTGATATTAGTAGTTTTGAATCTTTTTAAATAAATGCAAATGACATTGAAGTTTTATCTTCTAGTTCTGAATCTTGTTCTGAATCTGATAATGAAATTGAGAATACTAATGCAAGAGGCAAGAAGCAGAATCAGAAAAAAAAAAAAAAGCCTAAGCAGCATGCTCCATACCTTGAAGATTGGTCGTATGCCAGAGGTCTTGTAAAGTGTTTGAAGGTATTTTTTGATTCCACTGTAAAATTTAGTGCTTCATCACAAGTTACAACACATAATTTCTTATGGAAATTGACAATCATCCATGAACAATTAGTTGCTTTTAGAGATTATCGAACACAAGATTCTTACATTACACGCATGGCTTCTCTCATGTTTAGAAAGTACAATAAGTATTGGGATAGGTATGAAGATATGAATTCTGCCATATTTTTTGCCCGGGTGCTTGATCCAAGATCGAAAGAAAGTGGATTAAAGTTTGTGTTTGAATGCTTGTATGAGAAAAATTATGACAAGATTAATATTACTATGATAACTGTGAAACAAGAACTTGTGAGACTCTTTGAAGAATATAAGTCTGTTTATTCAATTATTGAGGACGGGTCAACTATTGGGTGTACTAGTAGTATAGATGACACTACAGTTGGTGTAGATGATTCAATTGAGGCTATACTTGAGTCAAGGGCGAAAAGACATAGGAAAAACCCATCTGTTGAGGTGAACTCAGAGCTAGATAGGTATTTGATGGATGATTGTGTATCAAGTGATCCCAATTTTTGACATATTGGCTTGGTGGAAAGCCAATAGTACAAAGTATAAGATTCTCTCACACATGGCGAAGGATATACTAGCTATACCCGTGTCTTCAGTTGCGTCTGAATCAACTTTTAGTACAGGAAAGCGTGTGCTTAGTCCATGGAGAAGCTCTTTATCTCCTAGGACAGTTGAGGCATTGCTCTGTACGCAAAGCTGGTTGGAAAAGCCCATTGCTCTTGATTTTCTATGTGACTATGTACTGGATGATAGCTTCAGCATTGAGGAAGGTATGAAAAAAATTATGTACTGCTTTTTTGTTCTTCAATCGTTTGCATATTTGTTAACATACCTTTTATTTTCGGTTCTTGCAGAGTTATTGGGTCCCATGACAGAGATCTTTGATCCTTGATCTATGATTGATAAAGGGAGGGGGATTTAAGTGACTCAATCATACATATCCGCGAGTGCATCTTTGAACTTTGATCCTATCTGTTTTGAATTCCATTTTAACTTAAGTGACTTTGTATGTTTTTTTTAATGTCAGTTTGAACTTCATTTTATGAGAGTTACTCATGGTAATATTGTTTGTTTTTGTTGTTGTTGTCTTAAATTTTATAATACTGCTTTTTTTCTTCTTTTTTTCATGTTTTTTTTTCTTTTTTTAGTGGCTGTTTTGTTATTTTTGTTGTTTGCACGGGTTAGCCCGCTCAAAAAACCGAACCCGCCCGACCCGCTGCGGGTTAAAACCGACCCGACCCGCCTTAGGACGGGTTGGTATACGGTTTTGATTATCAAAACCCGCCTGTGGACGGGTTGGTAGTTGGTTTTACCCTAAAACCGACCCGCCCGCCCGTTGTGCAGCCCTACCTAAACATAAACAGAGAATCAAGTTTGAATTTTAACATGATTTTCACAAACGCGGTTAACAGTGATACGATTTCCGTATAATCGACACTGACTTACGTCAGGTTTAGCTTCTTATTATTTGATAATGAAGTAGGTATTGTTCCATAAAACTGTTATATACCAGGTTCATACGAAAAATAAAAGAAGGGGATTATGCTTATATAACCCTATTTTATTACCTACATTTCAAATATGACCCTGTTTGATCCCGTTTTTTTTTTATTAAAAATATGACCTCATTTTTTGTAGGGAATGTTTGGATACAACCTCAAACAGTAAGTTTTTTAACTAAATTAAATTAAGATCTTATTATACCTTATTAAGTATAAATCAATTTTATGTAATGAGTTTTCTTCAATTTTATCTTACATGCACACCCCACTTAAAAAATGGTATTTTTTTTGTTGTTGATGTTTTATTCTAGAAACTGAAAATTTGGTTATTGGGATTCAATTCTTATTAAGTTTTGATTAATTATGACGTGGGTTTATTTTTAATAGATCAAATTGATATTTTCTATTAAATTAAAATATATAAAATCTTAATTTAATTTAATTTAATAAAAAAAAAATACTATTTGAGGTTGTATCCAAACACTCCCTATAAAAAATGAGGTCATACTTATAACAAAAAAAATAATGAGGTCATGTTTGTAATAGTTAAAAAAACGGGGTCATATTTAAAATGTAGGCAATAAAATGGGGTCATATCAACAATTCTCCCATAAAAGAAATACTCCCTCCGTTTCAGGAAAAGAGTTACTTTCTCTTTAAAATTTTGTTCCAACAAAAGAGTTACTTTCATTTTCAATATAACTAACTTTCAAAACTACCCTTATTATTTTAAGAAATGTTATTATTCTCATTATAAAGATATATGTAGTATTAAACTTTTTGTTAGGATAAATCTGAAAATAAATTATAAAAGTTATTCTCAATAGGAAAAGTAACTCTTTTCCTGAAACGGAGGGAGTATTATTTAGACTTTCGATACTCAGTACATAAATTTAAAGGGAATGTAAAATTCCGATACAGATTAAAATCCACTGGAAAGAATAACTTACAGGGAAGAACTGTATGAAAAGGTTGTTGCTAAGGTCGCTGGTAAGAACTGTAAACCATGAAATAAGAAATAAATAGATAAATAAATTCATTATAATTACTATAGAATTACATAAAATTCCGATAAAGATTAAAATCCACTGGAAAGAATAACTTACAGTACTTTCAGTTTAGGGAAGTTGGCGAAAAAATCTGGGGATTCTTGTATGAAAAGGTTGTTGCTAAGGTCTCTGGCAAGAATTGTAAACCATGAAATAAGAAATAAATAGATCAATAAATTCATTATAATTACTATAGAATTACATAATTTAATCACTCACATGATTTCAAGTGCATCCATGGCACCAAAATCTGGTATGGTTATATATAATCCAGCATTGCCAAGATTTCTGCAAATTCATGGAAAGAATCAAAGAATTATAAATTTAACCAGATGAACCAAAACTGTCAGCACCAAGAATGATTTATCGGGGTTCCTCAAAATCTATATATGAATATGAAACAGAGAGAAAAGGTTGAGATTTTATCGTACAACGTTGTTATTCGAGACACAGAAATCCGCTAATGACCTATGTGTAAGAAGGAATTTCAATTGATTATTTTCCAACATAGTGTTATCAGTTAAAACCCAAGTCTATTACAATAAGAGAGTTCAGAATTCGTTTAGTTAGTAAGATATATAAGACAGTTCTTTCTGAGTTTCATCTTAAATTTCCTTGAAATTCTATAGTTAATCCCAAAACAGAAAGTGAAGCAGTTGAACCAATATACCAAAACCTCAGGGTTATACCGTTTGCTAAAGTTTAACACTTTAGAAATCGAGCCATTACTTTCTTGTACTGTTTTCTAAAGTTTGACCTCTTTCATAATAAGGAGGTTGGTCTTACTCTCTAGTTCCCCTATTAAGTTATTTTAGATAAACTGCAACTCAACTATAATTTTTCTTATATTCCTATGCCTTTTATGAATCCTTAACTCAGCTAAATTCGAGAAAGCTCTAGCGACTACCAACATCGGAGTCAAAAGGCAGATTGGTTGGTAGACATCTTGTAGTTCAATTTAAAATAGAAATATACCTCAAATTTGTTTAAACACCATTAGAACCAAATAATAAGCTCTTTGACATTTCCACCAACAGTTACAGCTCAGAAACTTAATTCTGCGATGAAATAAATCAGGGAATCAAATATTGAACCCATAATAGTATAAATCAGAAAGTTAAGAGTATGTTAATCATAGATTGCCAATTCATCGACTGTAGCAACTTTACTACGATCTTATTGACTACCCTAAGCTACCAGATGACCACTGCCACGTTGGGAGGGCCGACGAAGCAACATAGCTGGCCAAAAATCAAAAAACTGACATTCGCAAAACAAAAAAATGTCAGCCGAAATCTTTTACTGTCTGTTCAATCCTTAATTGCCACAATTTGCAGAAAGATATTAGTAAGACTAACAACAGTGGGAACTTCAAATGAATCAATAAGGATTTTTTAACTCAAGCATAAAAATGATATTACTTTAACATACTAATTACTGAATCACAAAACTATAACAACACAAAATAGATCAATGAATATCCAGCTCTTGAAAAAGAATCTGATAGAACATACCTCATGGTTTCTGAATTTCCCTGGTACTAACTTGCACCCTGTTATCAAAATTAAACAAATAAGTAACAACAGATAACACAAAGAAAAGCATCGTTAGATTGAAAACAAAGAATAACAGGACAACAATATCATACCGCAGATTTCATGGATCAGACACAAAATATTCATGAACTTGGAATAAAATTAAAAGCGTAACTGGTACTATTTACTATGAAGAAGAAATTGTAACAGAAAGTTTGTGCACAATGCAGTCAGTTATAGTCTTGCAGTAGGCAGTATGAGAATCTGAGAGATCCATTTGGAAGCTGAACAGGTTTCTACGAATCTGAGAGATCCATTTGGAGGCTGAATCTGAGAGATCCATTTGGAAACATTCATGAACTACGTTGTGATTTGTTTTGCAGAGATTCATAGATTCAGAGATCCGGGGCCTTGATTTAACACTACATGACATCCTATCTGTAGTAGAAAGACTAGAAAGAACTATGTCCACACTCCACTCGGCAATAATATGGCTTCCAACATTTATAACACTGCTTCGTTTGTATGCGACCCAAAAAATATGACAAAACAAACTAGTGTTAAATATTTAAATTATTCCTAGGGTTATATATCTTGTAACATTAAATTATTCATTTAAAAATACTCATCATCTTACATGTAATTTTTCTTTTGTAAAAAGTCATTAGCTGTAGATGACCACCGACCAAAATTCTGATAAGATATAGTAGTCATTATCAGTAACAACAACCATGAATGACCACCGCGATTATTAGGTTAGATATGTTTTCTTCTTCGAATTAATATTATCGGCAGTTTTGTCTACATGGGTATCTTTTTTTTTATTTTACTTTAAAATATATTGACGATAAAAAAACATTTCAACTGTAGCAGCAGATAATAAACATGAATTCTTATCATTATCGAGTTATTTATATTTACTTGATGGCAACAACAAAGATATGGATGAATTGGATTTTGATTGAAATTACTTGTAATAATCAACTAATTATAGGACTAGTAATATGCTTCTGTTACGCCCGGCCGTGCAGTAGTAATTCTCCGGAGCCTGGAAAATCAATTGCTGTCACGAGTGAAGATGTGGAATATTTATGCCAACTTGTCGAGGGAAGAGATGGAGGTCGTGCGTGGACACAAATAATTGACCGGCATACTCCAACTATGCTCTATCAAGCTTGGCATCGAGATCCTGAGGGTAGTTCAATTAGACTAATTCACCTGCTATTTTCAATGAATTTGACTTTAATTCAATTCTTACAGTTCCCTTGCCATGTTTCAACTGTTCGATTAACACAGTGTATGTGTACGTCGCGTTGTTATGGTCGGAGTCAAAACTAGAACCTTCGGGATTAAGATTGTGTAACCTGAAAATTTTATAGGACATTTTTCTTCGTTTGTTCATTCTGTAATCCATGTGTCTAAAGATTTTGGTATTGCTTGCTAGATTGGCTCTCCACAATATCGTAGTAGGACGTCTACAAGAATGCCACACCCGAGTTGGTGAGGGATTTCTTCTGGGACGATGATTTCCGGTCCAATTGAGATGACATGCTCATACGCTCTGAAACATTGGAGGAATGCCCCATCACAGGAACTATGGTGGTCCATTGGATACGCAAGGTTTGGTGATTATCTTAACTTCTTCTCTTTAAGTGGACTAGGCTTGACTAATCTTCTTGGTTGGATTCATTTGATAGTATGCTTCTAAATTCAATCTTTTGATGCAGTTTCCCTTCTTCTGCAGTGACAGGGAATACATAATTGGACGTCGGATATGGGAGGCAGGAAGATCATATTATTGTGTGGTATGGTGGAAACTTTAAACTATTTCCCATGTTGTAGAGCTTCCACTTTGATGTCATGGAATGCCTAATTTCTTTTCATGTTTCAGGGTGTACCATGCTCCTCGGTGCCAAAACTCAACAAACCTAGACGTGTTGACTTATATTACTCAAGTTGGTGCACCGTGCATACGAGCAGGTAATCAAACCCACACTTCTCTAATTCTCACCTAATAGCAACTTCTTTTAGTTTTTCATAAACTGGTATAGAGTAGTCCTTGGTAGGTTCACATGTTATTTCAGTTTTTCTTTCTCAATCGTCGGAGCTACGAGCTACATAACTAAAGTATCATATGGTGACGTGCATAAAACAGTGGAATCAAATAAAGGGGATGGTCAGCTGAGTGCGTGCGAGGTGTTACTCTTCCATCATGAAGACATGGGCATTCCCTGTGAGATTGCAAAATTTGGCATCGGGAAAGGTATGTGGGGAGCTGTGAAGAAGATTGAGTCTGGGTTACGTACCTACCAAAAGTCTCGAGCCTCTACTAGTTCATCACTCTCTCGGTGCGCTTTCATGGCTCAATTAAACACCAAGCTCAGTGCAGACTACCTTAGATCCTTGGAGGTGGAAACGAAAAATAGTCAGAATGACACCCCAGCAGAGGCGGTTGAAACACTGCATTCCAATGATGAAAAACAATCGACGACCACATGGAACAATATACCCAAGCTCCTAATTGTTAGTGGGGCAGTTGTTCTCGCTTGTAGTCTTGACAGGGGACTACTTACCAAGACAGTTGTATCCGGAGTTGTCACAAGCTTATTAAAGATTGGGAGGAGGTTGTGATCACTCTCGAACGGTACATAACACTAAATCATCACCAAAGGGAGTTTTATCATATACGTTATCAGTTAAATAAGAATATAGGAGAAGAAGAAGGTATGCGTCATGTTACACCCCAAGCAGTAGAACTATGTGGCGAGAAAAATCTCAATTGTACTGTTATGGGTGTCATTAAGCATCTTATTCTTTAGAGCTATTAAAATTTTCGGAAGACTAGGATTTCCTTGTCAACTGCACATCTGTCAGAAAAAGTATATAAAACCTGCTAAGTTTCGTAGAGTGATGCTTTGCAGTGTTTAGAGGTAGATAGTGTTAAAATTGGGTGTGGTCAACAATATGTCTAATTATGTCTAATTATGTCAATTAAATTTTTAAGAATTAACTACACAATAATTGGGTCAATAGATCAGTGGTAGAGCAGTTGACTCATTAATTGGGTCCATAGCTCAGTGGTAGAGCAATTGACTGCAGATCAATAGGTCACCGGTTCGAACCCGGTTGGGCCCTTTTTTATTTTTCATTGCTGTGTTCACTATTAGTTTTGCATCATTTTTATTTTTTGCACACCAAGAAACTGGCTGCAAAGATCTCGAAAAATACAAGGTGTCAAAAACTGATCCTAGCTTTGGTACATGATTGGCCGACCCATCTTTGCTATTTTTCTCCCTCCCATGCTGGGGTTGCCAACATTTCATCGAAACCTCAATATATTCAAACATATCTGATATGTATAAGTCCGTTTTACTCGTGATTAAATGTCAACCATCAACCAACTTGGGGATACTCTACTAGGCGAGATGCCTAACTTATATAACCTGTTTGGATATCATTTAAGAAGTTGTTTTTTGATTTTTAGAAATAAAAAAGTTAAAAGTTTACTTGGATATACAATTTTAGAATGACTTTAGAAGTATAAAAATAATTTTTCATAAAGCTTCTGATTTCTGAGATTGGTTTCTGTTTATGGAGAAATAGAAACACTTCTATTTCTAGTATCCAAACATGCTATTAGTATTCAGAAATTAGAGCTATTTCAAAGAAATTTTACTTACCAAGATAAATTAGTTAAAAAAAAAAATAGTAAAATGTTCTGGCCAGAACCAAAATGCTGGATTGTGAATAGGAAATAATAGATGTTAATTCGAGATATCCTAATCCCATCGTCCAAACATAATACTCACTATACACAGTCTCTTTTAGTATGCTACCCCTTTCATCAAAAAAAAACAGGAGAAAAAATATTATTAATTTTTTTATTAAAAGGGTTAGCGCAAATCTTTTTTGATTCTTTTTTTTTTTAAAGCTTCTTTCGTTGGATTGAAACTGGAACATATATCATATCCAAAATTCAGTATGGAAGTGAGATAGATAGATTGTTTTTAATTATGAATTGCGGTTCCCAAAAATCAGAGGTAGAAAATAAGAAGGTGGTTTTAATAAAATTTGACGAAAGAAGCACGACTTATACTTTCTAACTATTGTGTTAATTATATAGTGCTTTGTGTTTATCAGGTAACCCGAGTCTTAACTAACATGGAAGATATTGAGGAACTTAAGTTTTATTTGTGAGATGCCAGCAATATCCAGTGTTTGTAAACCTGGGTTTTACACTTACTACAATTTAGTAGTTTAGTAAAGAAATCAAAGATGTGGGTCAAGATCGATTGTCCCTCCTCCAGATAGGTGTTTGTATTACATAGGCCTATTGCGTACTAACCAGTCAGAAAATTTCATTGATTTTTTTTACTTTTGAGACTAGATCAATCTTTAATTGGGAACATAATTTAATTGGAAAGTTGTTTGCATATCATTTTGCAATTGTTTAAAGTATTAAACACGGTAATGTTCATACGTCTATTTGGACACCAAGCATCCAGATGCTTATCCAAAGTTATATTTTGTAGTTCTCATTTCATGATGAACTGATTTGCAAAAAGTTCATGTGGTGATTACTTTTCCTTTCTGGGTAATTGCTTACTGATATTTGGATATGCTTATTTGTTGGTACGTATAGGTACTAACTAAAAGTAGGATAAAGGATTTCTGAACCTCTGTAGATACACACATGTGCCGAACATAGACGATCTTCTCGACTCAAATCTAATTCATTAAAAACATCAACATCAACTTCTACCACTCCTTCTGGTATGAAGGTTTGCAGGAAAGGAAGTTCTCCTCATGACAGCGCAGCTGATAATCCATAATGGAGTAACAAATATCATCTTCACCTGAATTAAATAAGGTGTGCCGTATCTCTTTTATGGTTGATTCGTCGCTTTCGTGGCGTCTTTTTAATGAAGACGGAGTCAAAGAATTGGGAGTTTGCGGGATTAATGAAGGCGAAGTTGAAGAAGTGATTGGGATGGTTAACGTTAATGAGATTGTTAGAAGAAATTGTTGGAGAAAATAATTTTATATGTTTTGTTTTTGATCTTTGATTAATTGGAACTTAGGACCAAGGGGTCACTAATGAAACTAGTTCATTTTCATTATTTTGAATGAAACCTTTAGTCCCACATAAAAGAAACTAAAGATGTTGTCTCTCCATATTATTTAGAAATTTGCATCTGAGGGTGATCCTTTGGGGTCAACACACTTTTATATGAGGGAGAAGACTTAGGCTATGAGCTAGTTAGTGCAACCACACATTTCACTAAAATATGGGTGTGGTTCAACCAAGACTTATATTTTTGGATAATTTTTTTTTTAAAATATTTTCAAAATAAATTTGAATTTCAAAAATAAAATCTTATCTTAATGGGGGGCGTTTGACTCGATGTCACCAGAGTCTACCCACCAGTCTCTCACATTGGTTACCAAATTGACTTCAGACACCGTGCTAGAAAAATCGGTTTTGTTGTTTTCAACCAAATTAACATTGTTTTTCTTATGATTAAAGTCCTTATGTTTTCTACAGTGCATTGCCATATGGCCAGGAGTTCCACACACATAACAGGCACCTTTAATTTTTCCAATGCCAGATTTGGGTTTCTGAAATATACCTTTCTTATGATGACCAGGCTTAGGGTTGTGTTTGTTGTTGTCTCCCTTTTCAGTATTAAAAGACTTGTGTTCAATTACATGAGCCTTGTTGGACATGTCCCTTGCAGAAGATACGTTCTTGTCTTTGGAGCACTGTTATTCTTCCACTTGAATCTTCTTACCCAAATCAACCATACTGACTTCACCAATTTTATGTCTCAGTCTACGTTTGTATTCAGACCAGGAAGACGGTAATTTCTCAATCACAGCAGACACCTGAAAAGTTTCATTTATCACCATACCTTCAACAAGAATTTCATTGATAATACGTTAAAGTTCAAAGAATTGATCAACCATAGATTTTTCATTTGATATTTTGTATTCCGGGAATCTAGCTACCAAAAATTTCTTATTTCCAGCAGTTTCATCTTGGTATTTTGCCTCTAAAACATCCCATAAATCAAAAGCAGAAAAGTTGTATTTTGCATTATAAAAATCATACAGTGCATCTTCTAAATAAGTCAGAATATGATTTTTTTCCATATAGTTCTGTCTAACCCAACTTTCCAACTCTCTTTCATTTCCAGCATCATTCAAACCCTCATCAAAAGATTTCATAACTAATTCATCTAAATATGAAAACTAAGAAAGAACAACATCTTTGATTGCCATCTTTTGAAATCTTTTCCACTGAATTTTTCTGGTCTGTCAACATCATTTTTACCCATTATTACAGAAGAAGTACATTGTGTTAAGATTGTTGTATCTACAACAATAAAAATACTAAACAAAAGAAGATGTTAAGGTTAATGAAATCTCTAAATTGATATACACACAATGGACAAAGCCACATGCTCAGCAAATTGTCCTTAACACAATAGTCCGCGAGTACTCCTCAAGAATGAGAGATCCTATACCCTCACAGCGGAGATGTGTCCAGGATAGAACTGCCCGTTATGACTTGTATAAGCACAATACAAATCACCCTCAAACGAACTTAATAACAAGATACTTACGGAAGGGAAATAAACAAGCAGTGCGCAAAACAAATCAGGTAGAGGGGAAAAGAAGTCAGGATAGCAGCTGCTTCTGGTGTGCTTTTAAATGAAGAATTCTTTTATCTTTTATAGGCAGAGATGGGGAGTGAAATCAGTGCAGTAATCAATGAAAAATAATTTTATATTTAATCAAAAATTTATGTGTGAAATTTAATTTCGGTAATACAACGAGAAAAATTTATTTTCCATTATTGTAATGGATTATGAGTCCATAATTAATTATCCAGCCCATAATTCATTATATTAATGTCTGTTAGAATTTATAATAACTGATTATTTTAATTATAATTGAAAAAACTTATTATTTTCGTAAGTTGAAAAAAGTTGTTTATAAAAACATTCAAAGGCTTTTTTAGTTTGAATAGCAAAATTATCATAACCGATTATTTTTTATAACAAAATTGAATTAGCCTTTTTTTTCCTTATTTTCTACTATCAAGAGAGATGCAAAAAAACAATAGTGGACTAAAAATAATAATTATAGATCATCATTCTTTCCTCTCCTCTTTGAGAGCATTTTTCTAAGATAATCAATTATTCCAAAAATATGTTTGTTAAACTTTATTGAAAAAATGATTAATAGCATAATTATTTTTCAATTTATGATTATATATAATCATAAATGATAATCATAATTTTTACCAAACAAGGCCATAGATTAGAATTTTCTGTGATCGTAGTTCATTCTTTATACGTTGTCACAAGTCAACACTTCCTTTTTTAGTCAAGCTTTTACAAAGCGTGTTGACTATATGATGCAGTTCAAAAGCGTTAAAATAAAGATAAAAGGGTGTAGAATGGAAATAGAATAAATTGGATAAAAGGGGTAAAATTGATAGAAATTAGTTGATTTTTAATGAGATATTCTAAAATCTAGGAATTTATCTAGATCTCATTTACTCATGACGAATAACGACTGTAAATATAGTTTATCTATACCTCGTTAATTTACTACGAATAACGACCATAAATATAGAGTAATATTCAGACCTCGGGGTAAACATAACTATGAATAAAAATCAAAATCAATAACCTCAACAAGTTTAATGAAAATAAAATAATTTTTATAAATCGATAAATGTCCCAATTTTTGTGTTTGGAGCTCAATATATAGATACCTCCTACTAAACAAACCCTAAACTTATCAACAACCTAAAAATTTGTTTCCCAAAGTATCTACTACCTTTAGACAACTCTCCTAACTTGTTAAAACTCTTAAAATAAAATTTTAGACTATTCTAAAATTACCCTAAATAATAGTTTTAAAAATTAGTTGTTTCCTACTAAATATATCATTAATAAAATATAAAATATCATTAATAAAATACAAATATTAATAGTAAAATAATAGATTTATTTTTCATAAGTCTTCTTCAATCGTTATATTTCGCTTTCATGACAACTTGATAATAATGTATATTATAATATTGCATGAATTCCCTCTCTCTAAAGGTCATCATTTTGAACCATTAATAAACCGGTGGTGGTAGTTATGGTGTTGGACTGTGGTGGTCGTGGCCCGCTTGAAGAAGAAGAAGAGACGAGTCACCCTGGAACTGGTGGTCATTTGCCAAGAGTCCGACTTCGGCTCTAGAAAGTAAAGTCACAAACAACTGTTAAAACCGATACGGTTGAAAACTGATACGGTGATACCCCAGATTGCCTTTTTATCCCTGAAAAATTTGGTAGCCCGCAGCGGCCCTGTAATTATAAGAGTCTGACCTAACACTGATACGGTTACAACCAAACTGAGTAGCACATTCCAACCCATATGTTATTGCAGAAATCTCTTCCAGAAAATTTGTTCTCTCCCAAGCCAAAACACACAGCATCCAAGCAATCAGACGCTGAATTCTTCACTACAGCAAGCAGTGGGATTATTCTAGGGCTGCACAACGGGCGCTCGGGTCGGTTTTGAACCAAAATCGACTACCAAACCGTCTATAGACGGTTTTTGAAAATCAAAACCATATACCAACCCGTCCATAAGCGGGTCGGTTTGAAACCGATCTGAGTCGGGTTCGGGCGGGTTCGGTTTTTTTATGGGTTAAACCGTATTGACTGTCACCGAATGTTTTTCCTGGATTCCTGATAGTTAAAACTTAAAATCATGGATTCCTCATAGATCATTCAAGGCTGTTTAGCCTGTTTTAGTACAGATGAAAAGAAATGAACATCATGATTCATGAAATACAGTCTACCACATACAGATTGTAATCCAAAATAATTTGCACATGCTTGGTAAGCCCATTGTTGGCTGCGGCCATTTGCAGAGATATACACAACAAACAAATTTTCACAGTGAATTTGGAAAACAGTTCTTGTTATGGAACAAGGGGTCTACGTGTCCATTACATGTTTCTCATTGCAAGAGTTACAACAATGGCGAACTCAGAGAAAAATACTAGTGAAACTTTGCTTTTAAATAGAATTGGCATCACTATAAATATACAAATACAACAGTCAGGCTTTCCTATTAGGTAAAATTGCCCTGGTCATAGATATATTTTCACAATTACATAATGTTTATAGTTTACTAGAAAAGTTCAACACAAGACCCTAATTTTCAATTGAAATCAGATGAACCCTAGTTTTCAATTGAAATCAGATGAACTCTAGTTTTCAAATCAATGAAATAAGGCTTGGGTAGTTGGGTTTGATATGATAATCCCCCAAAAAAAGATAAACCCCCAAAATCAGTGAAATCAGATGAACCCCCAAAATATGACATACCTTGTTTGTCTGTTGTAACTTGTATGTTGATTGTCGATGGTGACTGGTGAGGATTGAAGAAGAAGAATAAGTCGTTGGTGATGATTGATAAGGTAGTGGATGAGCAACGAATAGCCTAATCAGAACTCAGAAGATTTGAAATCAGTGATTGACTGATTGTTAAGAATAACCAGTGAGGATTGAAGTCTGAAGAAGAAGAAGAAGTTGTTGGTGATGAGTCTTATGAGTGATGACTGATGACTGATAAGGACATAAGGTTGTTGGTGATGGAGAAATCAAATCATGGACATGATTCACATCACATGAATCGCCTGATAGAGGCAGTGAGAGCGGCGTTGAGAAGATGAAGAAGAACAAAAATGAGAGAATAGAAATTTTAGGTTTAGTTTAGGGTATCTTCGTTTAGATGGAGGGCTAGAATGAAACAAAATGATATCAATCAATGACCAAGAAAATTCGGTTTATACGGACGGGTTCGGTCGGTTCTTATACTAAACCCATAAACCGAACCATCATGAATGGGTATTTGATTTTAAAAAACGTATACCAACCCGCTACGGATGGATTCGTCTTAAAAACCTACGATTATATCAGATTCGGACGGATTCGGTTTCTCGATACGGTTCCTGTGCAGCCTTAGATTATTCATAGCCGCTCCATCACAACACAAAAGTATCTCATTCACAACCGGATGAGTCCAAGAACATTCAATAACAATAGCTTGTGTGGCCCTACAAAACTCAACTCTGAAGTAACTTAGAATTCTCAAATCATCCGGAGAATCATACATAAAGCTCTTACATCTTTTAGAATTTTCTCGAATTTGCTGCTGCACTTTAGATTTAAATTTGTAAAGCTTAGCCACTGCACTATGCAAAATCACTTATTTCGCAAATTCCACAAACCAGACTTGATGGCCATAATAGCAATAAGTCACGGATCCTTAATCATACGTCTTTTACCTTTTGCCACCTTGTAACGCTGTAACTTGAATATTCCAGCAATCCAAGCCCAAATCTGTTTAGAAAATCTGGCGGCCTTGTTTGGTACCGCGCCTCAAACTAGTAACTCGTGTGACTTAGCGAATCCCGATCCTTTTTGAGAATTTTTGTACCACTTAATATAATCAATTCGAATTTTAATTGTATCAGTCGAGAACGATACATTGATAAACCTTTATATCGGAAGAATTTCGGTTCCAAATATCGATAAAATATTGGTCCACACATTATCAACTATCATGCTTTATAGACAAACACATGAACGCACATATCCCATTTTAAAAGAGACATATAGAGGACGGTAAAGGTAGGGGTGAAGTTCTCTCCTAACCTTAATCAACTATAGTTGCGTATTTTCGATCCACTTTGGCAGGTTTCTTTTGTATCCTGGGATTTAAACATACCACTCCGGGAGACGCTAAAAGGTCAACAACTAAGTGCTTCGTGGACCTAGCATGATAGACAAATTGTCACATTTACCCTCAAGTTAAAAGGGAAAAAAACTTGGGATACGGATTGAACCCTTGTTCTTCCCCTTTTATTCGCTCATGAATCCACGAACTGTAGTGGCGGGAATGAAGATTCGAGATACTAAATCCCACGTATTACCCACCAATTCAGTTTCTAACCAATTTTCTATTGCACTCGATTTTTGTTCATCAGCAAGTAGTGGTGCTGAAAATGGTGAAGAAGAAAACAAAGGAACTTCAATTATGGTATTAAATCCAAATTTTCTACCTTTATTTGTATGTTTATTTTGCTGATTTTTTTTTGATTAAGTGTGTTTGTTGATTTGTTATATAGTTAAATGGGTTGTTGTTGTTGATTTATATGTCTGTAATGTATGTTTGTTGGTTTATTTGCATTCATGTTTGGATTTTGTTATCGATGGAGTTTGTTGGAATCTTCTTACTTTTTTTGCATGTTCATGTCAATTCCTACTATGTACTTGCTATATATCTGCGTTTTGCACAAAGAACTCATAATTAAATCTGTAAAGCTAGATTAGGACTAAAGCGCCAGCATGTAGCTTGAGTGTTCAAGTTATTTAATAGAGTGTTGATTTCCTTAGATATGAAATTGATTCTTTTGTAATGGTAGTCTTCTTGTCTTTGGTGTACAATCCATATACAAGTACTGGCATAATTTTGATTTAAAATGCCATGAAAATTAATGAGAAATTCTTGCATCCGATTTCATTAATTATATGATTTTATTGATCATAAATATAGGAGTTCAACACCTAAGAAGTTGGCTAAAACACCACCAAAGCCAACCGTTACTCCGAGAAAAAGCCCAAGACTTATTGCTAAAGATACAAATAGTCTGAATTCAAGTTGTAGAAAGGTAGTCCTAGATTTTGGTGATGATCCTGGGCCAACACAGCCAATTCAAGCAAGTGTTGGTGAAAATTTACATGTGGGAGGCAGTCAAGGCATTGTTGATCTTGAAAATGATGCTCGTTTCTGGACAAAAGCCTCAGCAAAAGTTACTAATGTAGAGGAAGCATTTAAGGCAATCCAGGAGTCAGTTTGTAATCTAGACAATATTGAAGATGATGAATGTCATCCTGAATATGCATCATGGACTCAACCACTTTTATATAGTGAGGGTGAAGATGCTACGGACTGGACTGAGTTTTGTAACAACTTTGAGGAAGTTAGCGGTGGTGGTCCTTCTGTATGAGGTGGCCTTTCTGACGATGGTGACCAACAAGACAATAGTGAAGGTTATGTGTCTGTACTTATGATTTCTATTTTATCTTGATTTTTTATTGATGTATTTAACTAATAATGGTTGGCGTGTAGACGATGGATACGAGCAGTTGTTGGAGACGGATGATGAAGCTGAAGGTATGTTTATGAACTTATAGCCTGTGTATGTTACTTATATGGAATCTTTATCCATGTTCAATTGTCGCCTTTTAATGCAGATAAACTAAAAATTGATGGACCAGTGATTGATCTTGGACCTGATTTTTTTACAAATGCACTGGAAGAGGATAATGGTCTTGAAGTGATTAATGGGTCTCCAGTTGATGAATCTCTTGAAATTCCTAATGGGCCTAGACAGTGGTTTAATGACTACGAAGATATTTTTGGTGAAGATTCATTAGAAAATGAAGAGTTATTTTCTGAAGCTGCAGAGGTTGAACAAGTTGTAGAACCAGGTTTAGTTGAGGTGGGCTTACAATTTAGTGATAAGTTGGCATTTAAAAAACACCTCAGAGCTTATTGTGTGCAACATGGAATTCAGTATAAGCTGAAGAAGAGTAATAACTTGAGAATCAGAGCTGTATGCAAGATCTCTGGACCGCCTCTTAATTGTCCATGGTTCATGTATGCCAGAAAGCTTCCGAATGAACCTACATTCAGTATTAAGGGTTTCTGTTTGGAGCACACCTGTATTGGAGACCCACTAGGGAGATTTTCTTCAGCTAATCCTAAATTTGTAGCTCAATGTGTTATGGAGAAGTTGAAGACTTCAACATCATTTGTTTTACCTAAGCCTGCTGAGATCGCAAATGACTTTTGGACAAGCCACAATACTCTAGTTCCATATCATGTTTCTTGGAAAGCCAGAAACATCGTGTTGGAGAAGATCAATGGAAGCTATGATGAGACTTACAAACTTGTTCCAAGTTTGTGTGAGATGATTAGAATGACTAACCCAGGCTTCATAGCAAAATTCACATATGGAAGGTAATCTCTGAATTAGAAATTTAAAGTTTTGCTTTACCTTAAATGGTATTGTGAGAAACATTACTTAATCTAGACTAGAGCTACTTTTGATTCTGCAAGATTTTGTTCATTAATTACTCCAGACACTTTCATTTCCATGTAAAGATCATTCCCCTTTATTTTGTGTTATTGCAGGAATGATAAATGCTTTGATTCTGTTACCATATCCTTTGATGGACCTATGAGGGGTTTTATAAATGGGTGTAGACCAATTGTAGGTTTGGATGGCTGCCACCTCAATGGAAAGTATGGCGGTTGTTTACTTTCGGCTACTTCTCTAGATGCTCATAATGGTTTGGTGCCTTTAGGCATAATGATTTGTAGGAACGAATGTTTCAAAAATTGGTATTTCTTTTTGAAAGATCTGATACCCAGATTAGTTGATCATAAGTTGCAACTGAACTTCATCTCTAACAGATGAAAGGGTCTATTAGAAGCAGTTGCTCTACTGTATCCTGATGCCCCACTCAGGTTTTGTCTTAGGTAATTTATTAACCAAGGCAATTAGTATTCTAATTTAGGCCCATGGTGTGTGTTTTACTAAATCACTTACTAAATTACTAAGTTGAAAACACACTACAAGGGGTCTAAGTTGCACAATCATTTCTGGAATGCCGCTAGAGCTTATAAAGAGAAACATTTCAAGGTATAACTTTATTTGATTTGCATTATACTTTCCACCAACTTAGTTCTGAATATTATTTGAATATGTTTTAACCATTCAATGTGTTTTTCAGGCTCATATGGACAGTTTGCTTGCAGAGAATGCTGATGCTTTTTTGTATCTGACTGAAGCAGACCTTAACTGTTGGGCAAGGCCATTTTTTGACCGTAACAGCTGTTGTGAACATTTGAACATATGATATCAAAGATTAGGGAGAAACCAGTATGCAAGATAGTATTAATGTATGGACAGTTAGTTTTGGGTATGTTCTATAAGAGAAAGAATGCATGTCTTGGATGGGAAGATGGTGATTTAGTGCCTACAGGTAAAAAGTTGATCGGAAAGATGTTAAAGCTGACTGGTGAGTACAAAGTAGAGGGCTCTGTAGCTGGTAAATTATATGAAGTTACAAGTACCCACAACACAGTGTTTACTGTGGATCTTGTTCAGAAACATGTACTTGTATCCAGTGGCCGATGAGGGGATTCCTTGTCAGCATGCCGTTTGTGCTCTTGAGATAATAAGATCCAATTGGGCAGAGTAAGTCTGATGCATCACTAACACTTTTTCTATTTTTTATGCTCGTAGTTATTAATTAATCTTTCTCGTTGGACAGATATTGTAGTAATTTCTACACTGTTGACAACTTCAGAACCACTTATGCACCTGTAATTGCGCCTTTACTAGGTGCTGATGACTAGGAAGAGATATGTTTTTCAAATTAAAATTAATGCATTATTCAGTGTCCATATTTTGAGATCTAGCTTTTCTGTTTTTGTCTATTGTTTCATGTGCATTAAATAATCTCTGTTTAACATATAGTGTTCTTCTTTTCCACAGCCAACCATTGAGACTAATTCTCCAATACTCGTGAGTAAACCAGGAAGGCCAAGAGTGAATTGAAGGAGGAGCTATGATGAACCACAAACTGAGAAAAAACCTAGGGCCTGTAGCAAGTGCAAGCAGACTGATCACAACAAAACTACTTGTGGGGGTGGCACAATTGGTTCTAATCCGAAGGCAAAGAGACCTAGAACTGAAGTAGATGGTCAAACCTTCACAAGCATTAACCATGATCGTGGTCAAAGTAGTTCATGCAATGGAAAAGTAAGAAAAACACCAACAACAATCTTGCAGAACCTTCACAAGCTGGAACTTCTGGTGGTGGATCACAATCAAAGACTAAAGAGGCCAAAAAAGTTTAACTTCAGTGGCTAATTATAGGAAAAGAGTTTATCAATTAGTTTCAGTTTTTATTTTAGAAGAAAACTTACAAGACTACGGTGAAAGCAATGCAGATGAACGGTTAGTGGATTTTTAGCTATAAAGACACCTTGACATAAATATTCTTGTCTATTGAAAGAATCTGAATCGTTTTGGAACGAATATCTGACTCATTCTGAATCCTAAACCAAAAACCTTCACCCCATTATCAGAAACTGGAGTTTCCAAATCCGCTAGAATCTCATTAGTAACTGAACCTGCTGCACCTTCATTTTATGTGCTCTGTGCACTAGTCTCAGAAAAAACCTTTAATTTTATATTCAATTTGAGTGGTTCTATAAGGATGGGATTCTAGTTAAATTAAGATCTTGATCTTGATAATACACTATTGAAACACTAGATACCAGTAAATTTTTATTAAAAGAAAACAAACAACTACTACAGGAAGGTTGAGGATGTCTCAAACCTTCACTTGCTTACAACAATCTGAGCAAAGTGGCTCTAGAATAAAGGTTTCTTCATTTTCGATGTCATTGATGCATCGACCACATTGATAACACCGCGAAATGCAAAATCTGCATCCCCTGCATAACTGAGATTCTACCTTTTTACCTTGGCAGCTCTCTGCTGGACAATCATAAACCTTCCGAAACATCTGACATCTTGGGCAAACCTCAATATCCATGGCACGATCATCATCATCATCGCATGGCAGGGAGTAGTAATGCTGATAGAACCTTGGATTTTTAACATTAGACTTTTGTCTGCAATATTCAGCAGCAGCCATTAAGGACATCAACTCTTCGAAATCTGTCTTTTTCACATCATAGCGTTCGCCAACTCTCAGCTGCTTAATCCCTGGTGGTGTATTTGTAGACTGAAAATTCTCCAAGGTTTTCACAATCCCCTCAACAGTTAGTCCTGTACATCCTGGAACATTCAACTTGATTAATCTTGGATTTCTTTCGAGCACACGTTTCAGACCATCATCTGTTATCTTACAACACTTAACCAGACTCAAAGTTCTTAAGTTACCTTGAGCCCTGTTAGTTAGTCGCAGAAGAGCATCGTCTGTAATCCACTTGCTCAATGCCGGCCGATCAATAAGAATATCCTTCCACAAAAGAGCATCACCCTGAACAGTGGAACGAAAACATCTGCAGACCATTTCCACAGACATAATATCCTGTACATTCAGATAGCTAAGAGCAAACAGCAAACGCTTGTATGGGAATTCTCCATCCGTATCCAATTCTCCATCCGTATCCAAACCGCTAGCAGATCTACAAGATGAATTGTTTAATCTCTCACTCATCATCATCATCTCCGATTCGAAAATTTGAAAAATCTTAATCAATTCAACAGGTAATTGCTGCTGTAAATGTTGAAGTATCCATTACTGATTCTGATCCCAAATTCTCTTAAGATGGTTTGGAATCACTGGAAGAGATAGAAATTCAAGCCCAAATGGCAAGTTTTTAAGGTAAAATTAAGCTATTTTTAGCTGGTTAACAGTTTCTGACATCCAGTAGACTTTTTCTTTTATTTCCCATTTATACCCGGAAGACTTTTCCTTGAGAGATGGCATACCAAGACTAAGTAATTCCTTAAGTAATGGTATTGAATCTTTTAAGTAATTCCTTTCTGATTTAGAAACTCTAGGGTATTAAGTTTACCCATTACAAGGCATTGGAATTTGAATCAAAGAAGTACTATTTTGTTTCTTGAACTTTTAACTACAGACTCGGCAAAGATAAAGAAATCAATCACATCTACTTTACGGTGTGCTACACCAATACAAACTATCTTCCCGTTAATGTATCGGTAAGACTAACCGACGATGGGTTATCAGGCACAAATGCTGCTGTTGGAGGAGATGCCGGAGTAGCCGGTAACTCATGTGGAAGTTTAGGCAATGGAGTTTCAAATTTGAGGACATTAAAAGCTTGAGTGGCTGAAGGTCTTGACTTATAATCAGGATGAGCACACCATAATCCTAAAACCATTAATTGTTCAATTTCCAACTCATTGAACTCCATTTTCAACCTTTCATCCGCAGCTTCAATGATCTTTCCTCTTCCGTAAAGATTCCAAACCCACTCTACCAAGACTCCCCCAATTGCTTCGTCTGGCTTTCTCCCGCAAGCAATTACAAGTGCAACTATTCCAAAACTGTAAATATCGGATTCTTTACTCGATTTACCCGTCTTGAAACATTCAGGTGCTAAGTAACCCCTGGTTCCAGCTATGACCGTTGTTTTAGAACCTCGATCATGATCCACAAGCCTTGCTAAACCAAAATCGCCGAGTTTAGCATTAAAATTTGAATCCAACATTATATTACTTGATTTAATATCTCTGTGAAGTACACATTGTTCCCATGCTTCATGTAGATATAGCAATGCAGAAGCTAAACCAAGAGCTATTTTGTACCTAACATCCCAAGTTAGACCGTTCTCCACTTGAAATAGATGCTTATCGAGGCTCCGGTTTGGCATGAACTCGTAAACTAGAAGTTAGTCATTTCGTTCGTGGCACCAACCTATGAGTTGAACCAGATTTCTATGTCGTAACTTGCTAATAATCTTTACTTCAGATTGATATTCTTTTATTCCTTGTTTTGATCCTCTCGAAACCCTCTTAACAGCAATATCCAAGCTTAAATTGCTTAAGAATCCCTTCTAAACACTCCCGAATCCTCCCTCTCCAAGTTTTTTACTTTCATCGAAGTTACTCGTAAACCAGGTTGGTATATGAGAACTTCTTCGGTCCCGTTCCTTTCTCAAATTCATTGTCCATATTGGAATTCTCTTTATCGTCATTAAAGTTCCTTGAGCTGCCCCTCTTCTTCCACCAGAAAACCAAAGCTAAACAGATCCCACAGACAAAAACACCCAAACCAGCCACGACACCCACCACCAATCCAATTCTGCTACCACTTTTGCTTTTGTCAGTTTTACTATGATATCCTCTATTAGCATCCGAAACATTTTTAGGATTGGTTTTCCCTTCATCCATTTCTAAAGTGGAATTGAATTGCCATGAAAGGATTCTGTGAGTTTCGGCTGTCCAGCCAGCGGAAGCAGAAAACCCAACCATAATCCTTTGTGGCAAAACCTTGCTTAGATCAACAATATGATACAAAATTGAATTCCCACCAAAAACAGGATAATCATCATAAGCTAGAAAAACACTTTAATTTTTTGTAGTGGAATTATAATCTACCCGAGCATTAGCTGTTCGGCCATCCTTCATACTACTATTCAGTGACACATTAGCCACAGATACTATCGAGTTAACGTTGACACCAACGTGGTCGGGACTTGGATCCCATGTGTTCTGAAACGTATCAAACTCAACCGCAACAACTCGATTCTTCCTTGGGTCATCAGCCCTCTCAGCGATAAACAAAGCAAGAGATCCACCGGAAGATCTCGGAGGAACTCTCGACCCGAAAGGAGCCAAAAAGAAAGTGATACCATCACCATTACCTTTAGCTTCTATGCTTCCAATGATAAACGAAGTGTGTATCAAAATCTGTGAGCCATCCTGTGGTTGCATCCCAAAGTTGTATAGGTTCTGAATAAGTAGCCCAGCCAACACTCTCTAACCGATTAGGGGTACTATCTAGATCCTTGGTTAGTTCGATGGCGTTGTTATTCGCCCAAAATGTATCGTTTTGGAATTGTATTTGAGAATCATTTGGTGTGAAATATGGGAAGTCAAAGGAGATTGAATTTGTAGTAGTTGGATGAATCAATAATATTATTTTGATAATTAAAAAGAAAAATATTGAAGAATGAAGATGAGAATTTGTTGATGGTTGATAGTATAAAGCCATTGATGGCGATGATCGAGTTGATTCAGTACTATAGCTTAGATTAATGTTTCTGTGATCATGGTTCATTCTTTATCCTTCGTCTTTGACTATATTTAACTTCAATCTGGATTTTTAGTCAAGCTCTTACAAAGCGTGTTTGACTATAATTCATTCTCATGACAACTTGATAATAATAATGCAGTATAATATTGCATGAATCCCCACTCTCTAAATGTCACTATTTGAACCATTAATAAACTGGTGGTGGTAGTTATGGGGTTGGTGGTGGTAGTTACGGGGTTGGACTGTGGTGGTCGTGGTTGGCACGGCATGAAGAAGAAGAAGTGGCGAGTCAACCGTGGGAAGAAGATCTTCCAGCTCTATTCCTAAGACTATGGCTTCTCCTAGTGCCCGTCCTTGTGATTCCTGAACCCTACAATTATTAGAGAAAATGAGTTTTAAATAAATGTTTTATTGGTCTTGGTATGGTTTGGTCTTAGGAACTAAGGTAAGAATCGTATGTCTAAGGATATGATGAATGCCATGTTGATTAGTTCAGGATTACCTGTAAACTTATGGGGGGAGGTCATCCTCTCAGCTTGCTATATCCTGAATAGAGTATCCTTTAAAGGATCAAATAAAACTTCATATGAGTTACGGAAAGGTAGACAACCATCTTATGCGTACTTCAAAGTGTGGGTGTGTTTGGAAAATGTGGCCATCCCTCCTCCTAAGAGAACTAAGATATGACCCAAAACTGTTGATTGTGTCTTCATATGGTATCCTGGGCATACTAGTGCTTATAGGTTTATGATTGTGAGTTCTGAAATTTCTGACATTGGGTTGCATACTATTATGGAGTCTAGAGATGCAGAGTTCTTTGAGAATGTTTTTCCTTTGAAACTTGGTTCTCGAAAGAGATGTTTAGATGAACCTCTAGATATGCCTTCAACTAGTCAGTCATTACCTTTAGAGGTAGATGAACCAGAATTTGAACCTAAAAGAGGTAAAAGGGTTAGAACTGAGAAAAACTATCCTGGTTGCATTACATACCTAGCCGAGTCTGAGCCACAGACTTATAGAGAAGCCATGACTTCTTCTAAAGCTCCATGATGAAAGGAAGCCTCCATTAGTGAGATGGATTCCATCCGAAAAAACAGTACTTGGGATATTGTAGATTTACCTCCAGGGTGTAAGGCCATAGTTTGTAAACGGATCTTCAAGAGAAAACGTAATATAGATGGAAGTGTTGATAAATACAAGGCTAGGTTGGTAGCTAAAGGCTACAAACAGAAAGCAGGTACAGATTTCTTTTATACTCATTCACCTGTGACTAGAATTACTTCCATTAGGATGTTAATTGCTATAGCCTTTGTCCATAACCTAGAGATACATCAAATGGATGTAAAGACAACGTTTTTAAATGGTGAATTAGATGAGGAAATTTACATGGAACAACCCGAGGGATTTGTAGTGAAAGGTTGTGAAAAGAAAGTGTGTAAACTGATTAAATCTTTGTATGGTTTGAAACAAGCACCTAAACAATGGCATGAAAGATTTGATCATGTGATGATTTCTAGTGGTTTAAGGATTAATGAATCTAACAAGTGTGTTCACACTAAACTTGTTAAGGATGCATGTGTAATTGTATGCTCGTATGTTGATGATATGCTTATACTAGGTACAAACATGGATGTTATTAATTCCACTAAGAAATTGCTGAATGAGAACTTTGACATGAAAGACTTAGGCCCCGCTGATGTAATCTTAGGGATGAAGATTAGAAGAAGTTCTAATGGCTATAGTTTGGGTCAATCTCATTATGTTGAAACTATACTTAAGAAATATAATCAGTTTAACTGTAAACCTGCTTGTACTTCGTATGATTCCTCTTGTAATCTCAAGAAGAATAAGGGTTAGGGAGTTAACCAACTTGAATACTCAAGAGTCATAGGAAGTATGATGTATTTGATAAACTGTACGAGACCAGACATTGCTTATGCAGTGAGTAGGTTAAGCAGGTATACTTGTAATCCAGGGCAGATGCATTGGGATGCACTTATTAGAGTGTTGAGGTACTTAAAGTACACAATGTCCTTCTGTTTGAGTTATGAAGGATACCCTGTCGTCCTTGAAGGATTTTGCGACGCAACCTGGATAGAACACTCAGAGTTGTCTAAGTATACGAGTGGGTATGTATTCACTCTAGAAGGAGCGTCTGTTTCTTAGAAATCTTCCAAACAGACATGTATAGGTCGTTCCACTATGGAATCGGAGTTTATTGTGTTAGATAAAGCAGGAGAGGAAGTCGAATGGATAAGATGTTTTTTAGAAGACGTTCCTCTTTTGCATAGGCCTGTGCCAGCTATATTTATCCACTGTGATAGTACGTCTATGATAACTAACACTAGTACAAATTTGGGCTTATGTGACAGTTAAAAACTGTCACCAAAATACTTATGTGACATTTTTAAAAAATTATTGCACTGTCATTAAAGGATCTGTTACGAAAGGGTCTATAAGAAACTGCCACAGAATCATAACTATTAGTGTCAGCTTTTTCATAAACATGTCATTGTTGACAACATATAATAACATTTTCTAAATAAAACTGTCATGGATAACTTAATTTCTTTTACTAAGGTGATAGTTTCTCCATAAAAACTGTCATGGATAACTTAATTTCTTTTACTAAGGTGACAGTTCCTCCATAAAAACTATCATGGATAACTTAATTTTCTTTTACTAAGGTGACAGTTTCTCCATAAAAACTATCATTGAAAACTTAATTTCTTTTACTAAGGTGACAGTTTCTCAATAAAAACTGTTATTAAAAACTTAATTTCTTTTACTAAGGTGACAGTTTCTCCATAAAAACTGTCATTAAAATTTTAATTTCTTTTACTAAGGTGACAGTTTCTCCATAAAACAATGCATACAACTGAACATATATTTTGTAAATACATTGTTATATATAAAATTCAAGATTCAACACAATGATACAACAAAAGATGAGATTCAACACATTATTAAAGTACTTAGTTATTTATCATTTTTTTCATTACAACAGAAAATACTCCCTAAACTTTAATGTTGTAAAGTAGCTTCCACTACCTCAGACTTCTTGAACTTCAATGCTCTAAAAGTAGCTTCCGCTACCTCTTGATTGGAGGAGGTCTTGTACTCTCCATTATTAGAAGAATTTATGTAGTCAACCATCACTGTAAACTTTTAAAGCAAAACACTCCCAGTACCTACAAACTAGATAACATTTCCACATGTTAAAAGGTCGCCAAAAATTGTAGACGGTCCAAAACATGCCAAGACAAGAAAAAGAAACCGAACATCCTATACCATTGGGAAGTACACATGATCAAATAGCAAAATGCAAGTTTTTGAAGCTATAACTCTATACCTTATGGTTTGTCAATATAACGTTTGAAATTCAGGCACACAGCCATGCAAGTAAATCTTTAACCATGTCTAGATAACATAGATTCAAAAAACTTATTGATGGCCAACGACACAAAAAAAAACAGTAGATGACATAATGCAAAATTTAAATACCTAAAGAAACAGCGAACAACTTCACGAAATTTTACTTCTTTTGGGATACCCTGCAATCCAGATTGTGCCCTTGCAAGAAGACACAATCCTAGAAGATGAAGACGTATACACCAGTCGCCATCAGTAGTCTGGACACCCTGGGAAGTCTTTTCTTTACGTGAATGTGCATTAACCATTGCAATTAGGCTCTAAAAAATAGAGAAATAAATTATAATAAAAGCTGCGAAAATGTAGCAGTATCAACGAAGGACTAGTTATTAACAGACCCAATTATTTTGGAAGTAAATATGAATTAATATATTTGTTTGGACTAGGAAGATATTTCGAACAGAGGTAGATTTTGTCTTTAGTGGAACTTTGGAAATTAAGAAAAAGTAAGCTGGCTAACGTGAAATCATAAGTGCCAAGCTTCTGATTCCAACATTTCTTATCAGCGTTGCTATCTGGAATGAATGCAAAACATGAAAAAAGTGAAAAAAAAACCTACAAACTGAAGATGAACTAAAAGCAAGTAGTAACTAATCAATGTACTTCAAGTCTGGGCACTAACCAACATCTAAAATCACATGCATCACAACAGGCATAACCACTGCTATACACCAGATGAGAAGTTTCAACCAGAAGAGCCAGGAATCTAAACATTTACGAGCAAACTATTGCACCAGAACATAGAAACATTTTAGCTAGAACCTAACTGAACCGAAATATTCGGAGGTTAGAACCATGATTGCCACTGTATATAACATGTCTGAAACCTAGTGTATCTCAGACTCGTCAGTATATCGTTTTCTCTTACAGACCAGAACATTGTTTCACGCCATCACACCACATGAAGATAACAGACAAAGTTCTAAAGAAACAATGGCATAAGATCACCAATGTGCAGCGAAGAAAGTTGAGAACTGAAATCTTTCAGGGCAGGTGATCTGGAAGGCATAGTTCTAAGGAAATGTAGTATAAGCCATTCCATAGGAATCTCTTGAACCAACGAGACCAATTCTTGTTCTATCCTAGGGATATCGTCTCCTACCATTTGCACCTGGACTAAAATATATTATGAATTTCATAGAAAGAGAATAAATTGAAGCATAACACATAAAAACAGAAAGCTACCAAGAAAATGAGAATAGTAATGATTAGGGGACATATCGAAATGTGTTCCAGTATTGCATTTCAGAATCCCAACTCCTTAAATTATTTGGTATAAAAAAACATCCTCAAGTTGGTAAGCTTTTGCAGCAATCCTGGGTGCATACATGCATGAGTATTTCTTCTGATTGATTCTCACAATCAACAATAGATAGCCAGACAAATAATGCATATGATGCTACTTGTATATATACGAACCTATAGAAGAAATGATAATTATAATAATGTCATAAACTTTATTTTAGCATAAAAAAAACCTAAATAATCATTCTAACCAGACCGCTTTCACTGGCAACAACCAAACTTGTGAAGCAAAAATCTAATGCTGATACAGGGGCACTGGCTCCACTTCTCGCCATCGTCCATTGTAACCTACTTTAATTTTACAAAAACCAAGATTAAACAAACAATAACAAATTATAAAAGTTACCCTAAAACTATACTTAAAAAAAAGAAAAGAAAATCAAGAGTTCCAACATAATGATTGGGTGCATTAAACTGCAAAATTAGTATCAGATTGAAAAATTCATGTATAACTAATATTCGACTCTATATTCACAAAGTCATTTCCACCATATCCAGTGCCATGCTCACAAACTCATTGTATAACACATAATCACTGAACCTCGAAACTGAGACAAGTTCATCTTTTGAGGACTAGCTGCCACACAATCATATATCATCTAATAAATTATGTGTCCAGATAATCCTATACAATTGATTCAATTCCGTAAAAAAACATGGTACAAGAGGACTAATCAATGCAAATGAGATGTTATAGCGCAAAGATGTCACACCATGTGCTACAGGTGCCTATCACGCGAAACAAGATTTTGAGACTCTTCATGAATGATCTAAAAGACATTTATGATAACTAATAAACTACTACTTCAGAATACAGGTGAAAGAATAATAACCTATGGTATGGTACCTGGGCTATACGTATCACTATCCTCAACTATAAAAAGGATTTCGTCACCTTCTTTAAGAACATAATCATCATCTGGATTAAGAACAATCTTCCCGCCATTTGCAGCAATCTTAACTCCACAAGGTACTGCATTTGGGAATGAAATTAGCACATCTTCAAAGCATAAACCGTCCAACTGTGGCCACCTTTTTGATGTAAAACTCTGCATTCTCAAATCCTAAAATGTCCTCCCATATCTGCAGACCTAACAAAATTCTTGCTAAAACCATGTGTCATTATTGAGAAGAAGCATACATTTGAATGATGTTGATGTATTCAACTGCCATGAATTTAGTATCGTTGTGTTTGGTTGATAGGTATTATCAGAAGCCCCTGTTTGCTAAAAATATCAACAAAAAGAGCTGATGATTTCTTGTTAAATCGTTAAGTATGTAATATAAAAGAAGGAACCACCAAGTTATTGTGGCTAAATAGTCAGTAAAAAGCATAACTGTAATACATTACTATATTGGCAAATAAGTAGGATATCTTTATCCCGTAGGCTTCTGCAACTATTTGCAAAACATATTGCGACAAATAATTAGAAGATCAGAAGAGAAAGTGCAACTCAAATTTTCAAGAAATAGTGCATCCAGACAAAACTAGTGCGTATGAAATGCCGTTTGTGACACAGATCACTTCAACTATCAATATTAGATGTTTCTGCTGAAAAGGACACTGAAATTAGTCCCACAATGGGTATTATAGAGAATGATGTCTATGATATAACCATTCTCATATGGATAGTTAGACAAACATGGATGGAATGGGGAACAATACATGGTCCAACCCATGCAATATGCACATATACCATGCACCAAGTCCTATGTCTACACGAAATAAATTTTTGCAACAATTTTCTTTAGGAAATTTGTAACACCCGTAATTTTCGCAAGACGCTTACTCAGGGACGTGTCATGACCTGGGATGAAGCTTTGCCCTAAGCTTATAAAGCTCACTTAGAATTGCATCAGGGTGTGGATGCCTTGACCTATAATTATAGTGTTAAGGCCTTATTATGCGTGATGCATGTTTGAGAATACATCACAAGTCAAAAGTAACTATTACCCGGGAAAGGCACAAATTTCCTTGATGCGTATCCCCGAGAATGCATTATAGTGCTAAGGCACTATTATGCCGTGATGCATGATTGAGAATGCATCACTGAACCACCGCTGCATATCCGAGAATTTATTATAGTGCAAATACACTATTATGCCGTGATGCATGATTGAGAATGCATCACTGAACCAACGCAGCATATCCGAGAATGCATTATAGTGCAAAAGCACTATTATGCCTTGATGCATGATTGAGAATGCATAACTGAACCAACGCTGCATATCCGAGAATGCATTATAGTGCAAAGGCACTATTATACTGTGATGCATGATTGAGAATGCATCACTGAACCAACGTTGCATATCCGAGAATGCATTATAGTCCAAAAGCTTGAATGTGCATGAACGGTAATGCACATATAAATATGCGATATGGCCTATACGTTGGAGAATACTTGATGCATAAGCATCAATATGCTTATAGCTTAAACGATAAAGCTTGAATGTGCATGAGCGGTAATGTACATATAGGTATGCGATGCGGCCTATAACTTGGAGCATACTTGATGCTTAAGCATCAATATGCTTGTAGCCTAGCCCATAAGGCTTTAATTATGCGAAAGCATCATTCAATCATGTTGCATACTCGAGAACGCATATTTTCATAGTAAATAGTGATAATTATGCACAAAATAGTGCATACCTTGCGAAAGTCCTTCGGCCTATACGGTCTAGGTTTTGCTTGGCCTTTGGCCTTGCGATGAAGTTGGAATAGATGTTAGCTTTGCCTTAATAGGCTTAAATTTCTTGTTCCTTTCGAAATTACACTTTGATGAACTACGGTCATGCTTTATCCCTTCAAGGTACGGGGTGGGTACGTAGGCAGCCGAAATGCAATGCATTGAGGTGCAACATCTTGTCGTTCATATCATCTAATTTGTAGATGATTGCGACGCTTTGGTAACTCATATCATCTGGCTCGGTAATGCTATGCAAGAAATGATTGTTACCGCACTTGATGAGGTAGTGGCATTAAATTTGATGGATGTCCATACTTCCTATCAAGCTATTCCGTATGAACGGAATATGCCTGGTTGTTGCGCTCTTGGCAAGAGCAAGATCAGTGCATGCACCCAGTGCTTAGTCGAAGCATAGTTGATGAAGCGAAAAAAAGGTCTGAAATGGCATAGGTGCTACTCCAAGGCATGAGTTAGGCCTGGAAAAAACTCGTAAGTATGTGATGCTTGCCAAAAGCATTCACCATTGGCTTTAATGGTCATGTACCCTTTGTAGAATAGGGGTGAGTTTGAATGATGTGGAAACTAAGTTGCGAGTATAATGCTTACAAAGCATGCTTGGAAAGGAAAAATATACCTGCACTTTTCAGCGAGAAGTTAAGCTTTAAGAACTGGTTACTATCTTTTAATCGCGCATCGGGGAGTTCTGTCATGTCCAGCGCAACGCGCCGGAGGAGGAATTTTCCGGTCCGTGACAAAATCAATTCCAAAAATATTTTCGCTAAGAGTTTTATTTATGGGAACTTCCTTTTTTTTGGCTTTAATTGTTTTACAAGAAACAAAACTTTGTTTTATAAGAAAACCTAAACCTAACTTGGTTTGCAAGTAACTTTCTCCTATATATACAACTCTTAAAATTGTTTTCAAGTATCTCAGAAGCGGTTACTATCTTGTCTTCTTTTCACCATCTTCTCGCTTTGTTTTGCATTTTGAGTGTTTATTTCCCTTCCTTCCCTGTTGCTAAGTTTGTATTGTGCTAATATAAGCTATATCAGGAAGTCTTATTGTAAAGGACCGGAAAAGTCCGCCTCCAGCGCTATGCGCTGAGCAGGCCAGAACTCCCCGATGCGCGACTTAAAAGATAGTCACTAGACCTTAAAGCTTAACTTCTCACTGTCATATGCAGGTATATTTTCCTTTCCAAGCATGATACTTGAAACGTAGTTTCTATATCATTCCAACTCACCCATATTCTACAAAGGGTACATGACCATTAAAGCTAATGGTGAATGCCTTTGGAAAGCATCACAAGGCCTAACTCATGCCTTGGAATAGCACCTAAGTCATTTCAAGCCTAATTTTTTGCTTCATCAATTTTGTTTCGACCATGAACTGGAGCCTACATTGGTCTTGCTCTTTCCAATGGTGCAACAACCAAGCATATTCCATTCATACCGTATGGCTTGATAGGAAGTATGATCATCCATCAAATGGAATGAAACTATCTCATCAAGTGCGTTAACAATCATCTCTTGTATAGCATTACCGATCCAGATGATATGAGTTACCAATACGTCGCAAACATCTCCCAAATTATATGATATGAACGACGAGATGTTGCACCTCAATGCATTGCATTGCGTCTGCCTACGTACCCAACCCGTACCTTGAAGGGATTAAGCATGACCGTAGTTCATCACTAGTGTCAATTCGAAAGGAACAACCAACTTAAACTTATTAAGGCAAAGCCAACATCAATTTAACTTCATCGCAAGGCCAAAGTCCAAGCAAAGCCTAGACCGTATAGGCCGAAGGAATTTCGCAAGGTATGCACTAGTTTATGCATAACTATCGCTATTTACTATGCAAATATGCGTTCTCGAGTACGCAACACGATTGAATGATGATTTCGCATAATTCAAGCTTTATGGGCTAATCTACAAGCATATTGATGCTTAAGCATCAAGTATGCTCCAACATATATGCAGCATCGCATATATATGTGCATTACCGCTCATGCACTATCTTGTGCATAACTATCACTTTTTACTATGCAAATATGCGTTCTCGAGTACGCAACATGATTGAATGATGCTTTCGTATAATTCAAGCTCTATGGGATAAGCTACAAGCATATTGATGCTTAAGCATTAAGTATGCTCTAACGTATAGGCCACATCGCATATATATGTGCATTACCGCTCAAGCACATTCAAGCTGTATCGTTTAAGTTATAAGCATATTGATGCTTATGCATCAAGTATGCTCCAACGTATAGGCCACATCGTATATATATATATGTGCATTGCCGCTCATGCACATTCAAGCTTTATCGTTTAAGCTATAAGCATATTGATGCTTATACATCAAGTATGCTCCAACGTATAGGCCACACCGCATATATATGTGCATTACCGCTCATGCACATTCAAGCAAAGCTCGCTCCCTATATATGTTTTATTCGCATTTTTATAAATAAATAAAAGAAATAGAAATGACATCCATCGACTGCACTTTAGGCAAAAACGTTAACTGGTTTGCGCCTTTAGGCAAATCCGCTAACTGGTTGGCGCCTCTAGGAAAATCCGCTACCTTGTTGGCGCCTCTAGGAGAAACCTCTAACTGGTTGGCATATATATGTTGTATTTATACAAATTGATATAAGGAGGATATATGACGTTCATCTACTGCACTTTCTAGTGATGCATTCCCAGGCATCCATCACGTCATAATAGTGCATTAGCACTATCATGCGCTCTCGGGTATGCAACATTGGTTCAGTGATGCATTCTCAATCATACATCACAGCATAATAATGCATTAACACTATGGTGCATTCTCGTGGATACGCAACATGGGTTCAGTGATGCATTCTCAATCATGCATCACGGCATAGTAGTGCATTAGTAATATAACGCATTCTCGGATACACGACATCGGTTCAGTGCTGCGTTCTCAATCATGCATCACGGCATAATAGTGTATTAACACTATAATGCATTCTCAAATATGCAACATGGGTTCATTGATGCATTCTCAATCATGCATCACGGCATAATAGTACATTAGCACTATGACGCTCTCGCGGATACACGACATTGGTTCAGTGATGCATTCTCAATCATGTATCACGGCATAATAGTGCATTAGCACGATAATGGTCTCGCAGATACGCATCAAGGCCATTTGTGCCTTCCTTGGTTAAAGTTCATTTTTGACTTGTGATGTATTCTCGAATATGCATCACGTGTAATAGGGCTTTAACACTATAATTCGAGGTCAAGGCATCCACACCCAGATGCAATCCTAAGTGAGCTTTATAAGCTTAGGGTAAAGCTTCATCCTAGGTCATGACGTGTCCCTGAGTAAGCGTCGTGCGAAAATTACGGGTGTTACACATATCCTGGCCACATCTTCGCACGTTGGGGTTTAGCATTACTCTTCTCGAGTATACCGCGAACTAATGTGCTAAGGAAACTTGTTGAACCTCTGATTTTGCCCTCGTAATTGTATGTGGTAGAGTTGTTTTCAATTAAGTTCTTTAGATATTATTCTGATACATTTAACGTTGATGTTCATTGTTGCAAGATTCCAACAACTATATCACCTAAAGTTATCAATCGAGTATCATCTTTGGGAGTGTTCAACTCTTATGGAGTTAAAAATCCAAGCGATCAACCAAGCTTTGCAACAGTTCTTACAAACTCGCAGACTGATGTATGTGTTACACAGCTTCCTAAACCCTGCATGAAAGGAATTCACATCTCAGTCTGGATATCAGAGGATGAATATCAAAAAGGCGTGGCTGACTGCAAGAATTACCTGATTGGAAGATTAACTCTTCCAAAAGGCTCTGCACCTTTAAAATCAATGGATTTATATAATAAAGTCAAAAACATCCGGCCAAAGGATATTCAATGGGTTTTATCGCCATTAGGAAGAGGTTTCTTCTGCTTTTAGTTCTCGAAGGAGGAAGATGTTATTCGTATTCGCTCCTGGAGCGGTGCATCTGAAACCAGGTATGGTTCATCTGCAAACATGGATACCTGACTTTAACCCTAAGAACCAGCATCAACTCCACAAATTACCATCGTATCCTGGTCATCCGTCTCTATCTCAGATGTGGGTATGTTTGTATGATTTAAGTTTCGGGTACTAGAGAAAGAAAACGTTGTTTGAAATTGTGAACGTTGTTGGTACTCCATTGAAAGTGGATGATGCCACTATGAGGCAACAATTTGGTTAATTTGCTCGTGTATTAGTTGAGGTTGACTTAGCTAATGAGATACATGAGGAAGTTTTATTTGAAAGGGATGGATCCTCCTTCTTTATCCTTGTATCATATGAGAAGTTACCTTCCTTCTGTAAGCATTGTCGTGTAATCGGACATGCTGAGGGTGAATTTAAACGGAAAAGAAATACATCTGTAACTAGAGCACCTGATACTAAAAAACAAGTGTATGTTCCCAAGCCTAAGGGAGCAAAATCTTTAGTTGATGACTATGAGGAAAATGTAGCCGACAAAGAAAATATCAATGTAGTTAATGTGGGAGCAGTAAACAAAGACAATATCCCTAATAATGGAGTATTGGAAAAGCTGCCTAGTTCTGGAGCTGTTATTACGCCCTCTGATCTTGAGGGTAACACCACTAATACTATGATCAACGCTGACATGCCTAGGGACAAAGAAGATACTGGTACGGTGGTTACTCGCAATTTGGATATGATAATTCATTCTGCGATGCAACAAGCTACCAAGAACTTGTATAGTGCATCCGCAGATGTTGTTCAATATGAAAATAGCCCAGGGGACGATGTCATACCTATTGATACAGGTCCGTTGGTAACTAATCCTCAACTGTAGACATTAATGCCAGTAATACTTCTTTGCAAGCTACTAGTCATACCAGCAAATCCCAAGAGGATAATACAAGCGTGCACTCGGCTTCAGATGATGATGACACGCCTGATGTAACTGAGTCTTCCAGATGGGCAGATAAAGCGGAGGCAACGGAAAAATTTGAAGTATAGTTGTCTAAATCTCAAAAAAAAAAAAGGTGCAACAACGAGCTAAGAGTGCTAATCAAGAGTCCTTTGTTGTAAACCCATATCCAAAGAGGTCTGTGGCTGGCATTCCACCAATACGTTAAAGGTGAGGGTTTTTTATTGAAATGTAAGGGGTGTTGGCAATGACGCAATTATTGTCGTAAATTCAGTCTTGATTTTTTCTTCATAACAGAACCGTGGGTTGACGTAACTTCTATTCCAGATTCTGATAGACACATTTTTGTGTCTAATTTGTTCCTAATTCTCTGTATTATTAATGCTCGATTTTATACTTATTATGTTATTTTATGTGTTTGTAGGTATTTTGGGAAATAAACATTTGTGGAAAAATTGGCTCGAAAAATGATAAAGGCACCTGAAAAATTACTAAAGGCATCCACAGAAAATGATAAAGGCACCTGGCAGAATAATAAGGGCACCCTTCTATAGTTCAATATTCAAAAATGGCGGGAAACAATTTCTATACGGAAAGAATGTTTCTGGTTTATTTGATTTCCTATTTTTAAAGGATTGAAACAAGTATTTGATATCCCAACATGACGCAGCAATAAAAAGAGGTCGAAACACGTTAAATAGATAGTTTCTCGCCGTGAAACGTAGCTGGAAAACCCATCTGCAGCCGGAGAATGAAGTGGTTTCAGATTTTGATTAACTCGAGTTTTGATCTGTTCTGGAGAGTTGTTTTTAATCCTTATCTAATCAGGAGAAGATATTAGGTTTAAAAAACCTATCAATAGCGCAACAGATCGAAGACAGGGGGG
>JAJJMC010020553.1:315909-339772 GCA_023531435.1 Papaver californicum | reverse complement strand
GGGAGAAAACTCCCAGAACTTCAATTGAAAAAAAAGAGAGATTCTCTCGAGATTTGAGGGCCCTGTGGTGTAGAAAAATGTTGTATCAAGTCACAAAAGAAGTTAGGAAGGTTGGGTCAAGCTCAGGAAGCTAAACAGAGTAAAGAAAATCAATTCAGGAAAATTCTCTGCTGCTGCTACTGAAGAACACGAATAACGTAAGAAAAGGCAACGGTTTCTTCAACCGTTCTGCAACGTTTATCTTCAGCTTTGGAATGCTTATCTTCAACTGCAACGGTTTCTTCCACCTATCATCAACGTTTATCTTCAGCTTCATTGCAACAGTTAATCTATACCGCCCAGAAAACGTTGCAGATTTCCTGTTTTATTATTTTTAGCTTTTTTTCTTCTTCTCAAGCACTTTTGAGCCATGTACCAATCTTTTGAGAGTGTTTTGAGCATGATGAGCTAGACCCATTGCTGAGGCAACAGAGGAAGCCATTTTTCCAATAATAAAGTGGTATATTTTTATCTTATTAATTTTTTGTAATTCTTTTATGATTATTTTCTTTGAATTAAATTCGAAATAATGATTTTTATTAATTAGTTGTGTTTTCTTTTGATGGGTCATGCTTAGTTTGGAACTATTGATGTCTCATACTTTTGATTTGTAACTATTATTTTAAAAATCTAACTTTGACAATATTTTGAATCAGTTGAATATATGAGTTGCAAGATAATTATTAATGCTAAATCACTTGAAAAATTAACTAATGGTGAAATTCTTAGTCTCAGTTCTTTCCATAATCTCAATACAATTTTAATTTGATCTTCTTTATTTTTAGTATTAAAAATTAGGTCTAAAAAAATCAAATCTTCACAAATCTGAGTATCGAATCTTTTACAACTATTTCTAAAACAACATCAGATTCTTTTTGGAATTGTCTTGGTCTTAAACTTGTCACTGTCAATGATAGAGAAAGATTACATCCTAATTTATGGTGCTTATGTGTTGTTCAACATAATCCGCAGGTAGTTTCTTGTGGCTCTCAACGGATAACGTGTGAGGTAATAAGTGGTGATATGATTACATATGTAGCTGGGGTATATGCTTCAACGTCTTATATTACTTGTAAAAGTTTGTGGCATGAAATTACAGAACTGAAGTCTAGATTTGATGGTGCATGGTGCATTTTGGGAGACTTTAATGCGATATTAGGCTCTTACGAGAAGTCTAATGGTCCTGCTCCACAAAAGATTTCTTGTGATGAGTTCTTTCTTTTTTCTGAAGCAAATGAATTGCATCATCTTGACACTAAAGGAGCATAATTTACTTGGACGAATGGTCGTAAGGGTAGACAACACACTGAAATGCATCTTGATAGGGTACTGTGCAGTGAAGAATGGCTTCTGTATTGGGGATCCTCAGTTTGTAGTACTTCGGCGAGAGTAAAATCTGATCACTATCCGTTGTTATTTGAATCTACAAAGGGTGAAAAGACTTTTGCGTCATCTTTTAAGTTTCTGAGAATGTGGTTCCAACACCCTGATCTCCGAAATCTAGTACAGGAGGAATGGCAAACAGTTTTCTATGGATGTCCTATGTATGTTCTAATGCAAAAGTTAAAACACCTCAAAGGTGCGTTGAAGACTTGGAACAAAAATGTCTTTCGAGATATTAATCGAGTTGTAGACAAAGCTAATCATAAGCTGGAGGTCGTTCAAACTAAACTGGCGGTTGAGGGATACTCGGATGAGCTTCACCTTCAGGAACTGGAAGCTTCAAACAATTTGGTACAAGTTTTGAATATGCAGCGTACATATTGGAGGGAAAAATCAAGACTGAAATGGGTTGCTGATGGTGATGTGAATACAATATGCGAACATTCGTGCATCAACGAATAAGCTCTCTCACTTGAAAGTAAATGGGGAACTGACACTCGACCATGATGTTATTTCAAAACACATAATTGGTTATTTTCATGATATCTATGCTGGGAATTCAAGCTGTCTGGATAGTGATTTTATTGATAAGCACGTTGACACTTGTGTTACGGCAGTGGAGAATGCCTCGCTCACTCTTATGCCTGATATGCAAGAAGTTAGAGACATGGTTTTTGGTATGAATGCTAGTGGTGCTCCAGGTCCGGATGGTTTCGGCGGCATCTTTTTCACAAGCTTTCGGGGTATTGTGGGTGATGATGTGCTTAAATCAGTTCAGTTCTTTTTTGAACATGGTTTATTAGTCCCTAATGTGAACCCAAATCATATTGTGTTGCTTCCTAGAGATCCTGGAGCAGATGTAATTAAGAAATATCGTTCTATTACTTTGGGTAACTTTCACTTCAAGATTATTAGTAAGTTTTTGTCTACCAGATTAAGCCCTATAGCAAGCAGAATTATCTCACCATAACAACAGTTTTTTTTTTAAAGGAAGGAGCATCTTCGAATGTATTACTCTTACATCTGAAGCTATAAATTTATTAGATTACAAATCTTATGGGGTAATTTAGCTTTAAAATTTGACATCAATAAAGCTTTTGATACTTTGGAATGGAAGTTTCTGTTGAAGACTTTGAGATCTTTTGGTTTCTGTTCTAAATTCATGGATTGGATACATACCATTCTACAATCAGCTAAGCTATCTATTCTTGTAAATGGTAAAGCCATGGGATACTTCATCTGCAAAGGGGTGTATGCCAAGGGGATCCATTGTCTCCCATGTTATTCTACCTAGCTGAAGATGTACTTAGTCGTGGAATCAGTCGGCTCCTGGAACAAGGTCTAATTCATACCATCTCATCTCCTAGAGTTACAGTGGCTCCTTCTCATATATTGTATGTCGATGATATCACAGTATTCTGTAGAGGTATCAGACGTGATGTTGATAATTTAATGGGCTTGTTCGAAGATTGTGGTGCTTGCTCTGGACAAATAATTAGCACTTCTAAATGCACATTATTTGTGAGTAAGCACATAATTCCTAGAGCTACTCTTATTTCAAGTCACTATGGCATCCCTATGGGATCTTTTCCATTTCGTTATTTGGGTGTTCCTATTTTCCAGGGTAAACCTAGAAAGAGATTCATTCAATCGATAATGGACAAAGTTAAGCTAAAATTTGCTACCTGGAAAGGAAAGTCTCCTTCTATGATGGGTAGAGCGCAACTACTAAATTTTGTAATAGTCATCTCCTCATTATATAACTTTCACGTGTATGAATGGTCAAAAACCTGTATTCATACTCTGGAAAGCTGGATGAGAAATTTTATTTTGTCCGGTGACATTGGTATTATGAAACGTATTACGATTGGTTGGGACAAACTTTGCTTACCTACTTCTGAAGTTGGATTAAATATCAAGTCCTTGGTAAGTTTGAATTATGCTGCTCTAATGAAAATTACTTCGCAAATCATAACGGGCAATACACATTGGTGTTCGTTTATTAAGATTAGATTCTTATCAAGTAGCTCTTATAAGAAATCTTTGATATGGTCGGGGATTCGTCATCAATGGGAGCGAATTAATATTTTTATTTTTTGGTTAATTGGAGATGGTTCGAAAATTGACTTTGGGCGAGACAATTGGTGTTGGGCTCTAGGTTCCTCGATAGGTGACTTTCTAGAACTGGACTTCACCAACATTCAGAATATGGTAGCTGATTTTATATTGGATGGCAACTGGTCCATTCCAGATTACATGTCAGAACTTCTTGGAGTGATGCAACAGAACATCCAGAAGATTCCTTTTTCTTAACATAACGAAGATAAAATGATTTGGACTCATAGAGATACAGGTGTGGTTACTATGAAGGAAGCATTTAAGTTTTGTAGACCTATAAGACCGGTTGATGTTGATTTCTCAGATATTTGGGAGATAAAAAAACCACCGAGAAGAACTTGTGTTGTTTGGAAGTTATTACATAATCGTGTGCCTACTGATGACTCCTTTTTTCAGGAATTACTTTGGTAAATTGTTGCAACCGTTGTACGGTGTTGAATTGCGGAGAAACTTGGCATCATTTATTTTTTGAAAGCTCGTATGCAACTATTCTTTGGAATTGGTTCGGCAGTATTTTCAATGTGTTCCTTAATGCAACTTTTGTTTGGGATATGTTTGCTATTATTCGTGCTTATGACAGTAGTTCTCAGATTAAACAACTTTTTTGGGTAGAAGTTATCAATTTTTTATGGTTGATTTGGTATGTAAGGAACCGGTTGCGTTTCCATCACGAGATAATTAGTATTCATCAGGAAGCTACGAAGTTGAAGGGTTTAATTAGTGAATCAGGCAAACTTGGTAAGGGTCATATGAATAATACTTTAGTTGATCTTTATATTCTCAACTTTTTCAAGGTTGAAGGCAGAGCTCGTAAAGCTCTGAAGATTATAAAGGTGAATCGGAAGCCGCCTCTATATGGATGGATCAAAATTAATGATGATGGCTGCTCGCTAGGCAGTCCTGGTCTTTCTGGTTGTGAGGTGGTATTTCGCAACAACAATGGTTTAGTGGTTGGTTGTTTGACACAATCGATTGGCGTGGATACCTCAGTTTCGGTTGAGTTTTGGGGTGCTATCTTTGCTTTTAGGATTACTCGTTCTAGGGGACTGTCTCGTATTTGGTTTGAATGCGACTCAATGCATGTCATTAAAATTTTAGCGGACACTTCTCTAGTGCCTTGGAAACTAGTTGTTCACTGGCTAATTGCATGAAATTTTTATCGTCTATTCAATTTAGATATTCTCATATTTATAAAGAGGGTAATGCGATGACGGATTTATTAGCAAAGCAGGGAGTAACCACAGAATCTCATTGGTGGGACGAGCCCCTTGTTTTTATCAGATCGGCTGTGGGGGTTGAAATATCAAGTTTGTCTATGTTTCGTTTTCGATAACTTGTAACATATTTTTCTTGTCTTTTCACTTCTTGCTCCTTTGAGGTTTTAGCCTAGTCCCCTGATTCTTTTTTTATGCCTTTATTAATAAAATCTTTTCGGAGCTTTGTTTAAAAAAGAAAAAAATTGTGGGAAGAAGATACGATTTTAGCTATTTATTCAAGGGTATGTTTTGCAATAATATGATGAGTTACCCCTTATCACCCAACAAAATCCGTAACGCCCCAAGAACTTGGGCCTACTTGGGTCAGAACTCGACCGAGGAAGATCAAGGTCCTGGTGCGTCAACTATGGATGGGGAAGTTTAAGTGTTTTATTAATAATAGCGACTTGCTAGGAGTCTGTAGAGCATTTGTTCCTTCACTACCTTTTTATTTGAAGAATTTGGGAACACTTTTTACAGCAGTTGGGTATTGTTTGGGTTCATTCCACAACAATTATGTAATTTTTATGGAAGTGGAAATCGAAGACCTCATTTTCTTTCTTGAGATACTGTCTACCATTTATGATATGATGAGAAATGACATTAAGGGGGAAAAAATGTTATGCCCTTCTTATTGTAGATTCCAAGTTGTTACTTATCTGGGCTATAAATGTTGACTCGCTTAAGAACATCAAACTTGATGATTTTGTTTTCGATTAAACAAATTTGTCTAGAGAGTATAGTTTGTTGTAAACTCTATAATTACTTTGTATTTTTGAGGGTATTATCTTAGCTCTCCTCCTTATTTAATTTGATTTTTCCTTTTTTAAAAGAAAAAAAAGACAACCAAGCAGGAGCAAAGCCAGTTTAGAGTATGTGTGTGCAACTCAGCCCAGCTGGCCCAAACCAATTATAGTAATTTGATGTTTTTATTGGCATAAGTTGACATATTTAACCTATTTTACACCCTTAGTATGGATAGTAATTCCTTTTATACCCTCTTTCCTATAATCCTAGCTCTGTCCTGAACCAAGAAAACTAAGATGCTGTACGCAAAATGATGTGAATCATGTGATTATACAGAATCTTTAAAAAGAATGTTTCATACGTCAGTTGTAATTATCTAAACAAAAAAATCAGCATCCAAACCATGCACTATATCAGCACCTACCAATGGAGATTCAAATTGGGAGACCTCTAGTGGCCTCGATGTAGATCTCATTCTGACAAGGAAAACGTTCAGAATGCACCAATGTCAAGGCACGCTAAACAATGGAGGAAAACACTAAGCACATGATAATTAAGACAATATACACGAAGAGTTATACAATGAAATGAATCACATTATAATGTCCCTATCTACTCCCCACATAATGGACTAATAGAGCTATAGCTGCTATACAATGAAATCAATCACATTATTTTTCAACCAGCATTTATTTGTCAAACGATTACGATTTGATTAAAACTGAAACAATACAGAAAATGATACAAACTCATGCATCAATTTACATGTCTGAAAATCCAAGGTCCTCCTCTTCAAGTACTGGAGTTATATCTGTATCAACTCTGCTTATATCTTTACAGACCCTTGCACTTGTATATAGTCGACCTGGTCGACAAACGTACCTCTTTCTCGGTGCACAATGGATATCCTCAGAGCAGATACAAAGTCCTTCCAGGGCACAACCATCCTTAACAATGGTGACACCACTTTGATCTAAACCGAGGAGTTGATTAGTCCATTTACTTGAAAAGACTCCCAAAGGATCATAACTCTCTTTCACTTTCAAAAATTCGGCCGCGTTTTTATACTTATCGATTGCACCGATGAACCCAACGTTGCGATTTTTACCCCAATGTGGTATTCCTCCATACTTAAATACTGCAATCTGTTCTATTTCTTCCAATATGTCTTCGAAAAGTCTTGGTGTTGAACCATCTTTACTTCTATAATACGTGAAATCGAAACCAAGGGAATCTTCTTCCGTGCCTAAGTAAATATTTGAACCTTTTATGTATCTCATCCAGATCCCACTTGAAAGCTCTAACCCACAAAAAGCTCTGGGTACTAAATCTCTAAGTTTTTGCACGTCCTCGATGAAGTTCTTAACTTTTGATAATGGTAGATTGACAGTAGTTTGGTGATAAAATGTTCCTTTAACTCTTGGATCCCATGGACATGATGTGATTAGTGCATCCGGAGGACCATCTATACAGCTTCCTGAGGCTTGTAACCGATTTTGATATCCTATTATCGGGTAACCTGTAAACAATTTACCATCATTTGTGAACCCGGATCCGCTAATCCTTATTGCAAACTCGGTTACCCTTGCGCTGATGCACTTTCCGTTCGCATCACCTGTTGCTTCTTGGGTCTCCTCTATTTAGCCAAAAAACAACAAGAAACTATCTTAGCAAAAATTACATATGAAACAAGCCTATCTTTCTGAAACGAAAGAGTATTATTTAACGGTATTAGAGAAGGATAATTTGAGTCGAGTTAATCTGTACCTGAACCTCTTACGACCGCCAAAGCTAGTGTCAATGTAGAACGAAAACCTGTAAAGTCATTGAGACCATTCCCGGATGTATTCGAAGGCACTCTGTCATCAAGTCGATAAAGTGCTCTACGTTGATAAGGATACCAAGTTATGTCTGCAAACTCATGCTCTCTGCCGAAGGTAGTTACCCGAGTCGCTAAATCCGAGTCGTTCTCTCTAACAACTGTTATGGATCGTTTGAAAAGTGACTGGAGCTTAAGAGTAATCTGCATAAAATGGGAATTTTAATTAAGAAAATAGTCAACTCTTAGATCATATTTACATTCACACAAGACCGGGATTAAAGACGGACGTTACAAATTCACATCAAGATCCATCTCAAAACTGCTGGTAAAGATTCAAGAATATGGATGAAAATGAAATTTAGAAGTCACCTGCGAAATAACACCAAGAACTCCCAGGGATAACTTGGCTGCTTTAATGTCAGGGTGATTATTATCAAGAACCCTCACTTTGGCATAACCTTCATCAGAGGTAGCTGGTGTGACGATTCGGAGCGCTATAACATAGTCATGAACATAACTTCCATTACCCCACAAAGTACTTCCATGGGCACCAGTAGAGATCATACCGCCGATGGTTAGACCCCACCAGTAAGGACTAGCAGGAAGTGCCAATCCAACTTTTGCCGCTTCCGACATCACATCTCGAAGTAACACACCGGGTTCAACTGTCATAATCATCGTGGAATTATCGATACTTAACGTATGGTTGAGGAACATGGTGCTTATGATCAAGTTACCTTTCGGACTCTCGTCCGGACAAACCAACTTGGTTAGACTGTGAGAATACCTAGTTGCAACTTTCACCTTGATTTTGTTCATGGAAGCCATAGCTACTGCTGCAATAAGTTCTTGTTCTGTCTTTGGGTAAATAGCATTTGATACTCTACATTTTGCCCTGTCTGAAAATTCACCTAGAGAATTTGTAACTGTGCAATTACTATTATCCATTGAAGAACATTTTATGGGATTTTCTGGTGGTGAAGAATGAATCATGACAATTAGCAGAAACAAATGACATGTTAACACAGAGAAAATTTGAGATTTTCCGGAGTAGCTTGACATTTTGGGTTCAATGATGTACTGATTTCAAATAGCCACCAGCAAGTCATTGACATTAACGGGGGGGTTCAAAATAATTAAATAGTGTGTGTTGAATAATACCATGCAGATATATACATAGAAGACTAGCTTGGATCCGCCAAACATCTTTGTCTTCAACAACGGAAGTTCTTGTTTGGTCACATGGATAACCATGAGCTACCTAGCTAATTTTTTATAATTAATGTATTTAATTTAAAATCTCATTAATTTAGAAACCGGACCAGAACTCCGACTTTTATTATCCATTTCGATTCCTCCTATTTTAGTGATATCCAAGTAGAAACGGACCCGTCAACACCCCTAAATTTCTCTATGTTTAACTATGTTTAACTATCTACGACTACAAACTAATTTGGTTTAGTCGTCGGTCATCTCCCTCGAATCATGCTTCTAATTAAATGCGCAGCTAGCTAGCTCGTTTCCTCCAATTCCCTCAAAGAAGTGCCATTGCCATATGTTAAACCTACGTTCGGCGATTAAACTTACCCGACCAACATGCCAGCCGGAAATTATCAAAATCTAACCGTTAACTGTCCTGGCTCATCATCTATTCAATACGAACCCTACTGCTATTACTTTCTTTATGTTTGGTTATACTTAGCTAGACATATATATAATATATAAGTATTAGGTGAGATTACTATTATTTCGAGTTAAATATACGTAAGATTTTTTCTTATATATAAAGGAAAGCAAAAGTAGGTGGGATTTTTCTGATTTTCTTTTGAAGCCGTATTAGGTGAGATCTGAGACTCGTATAAACAGGACAAACAGCAAGTGACATGTAGAAATTATTGAGTTTTTCGGCAATCGCGACATAAGGATGTATCGGTAGCTATCAATCAATGTTGCGTAAACATGGATACTGGGTACAGTAACGACACGATATGGTTACGAAGACTCGTCAAATCTCAAAACAAAAATTACGAAAACATTTTATATATATTATACATCTCATTAAAATGACATTTTACAATAATATACGTAATAAAATAATTATTTTTATTTTTAAATATTGGACTATCGATCAATAAAATTAATAGTATAAAATAATAATTCTGTCTTTCACGAATTATTATTGGATTAAAAAAAAAAAAATTAATCTCGAATGGCGTTATTTCTGTTGACTTTGTGAGGTCTAAGGAGAATATCTTAAGAGGTATTTCTCGTTTTTCAGGTTTTTTTAATTTCTTCGTGTTTCTTCATTCATGTGGGGGATTGTTAGAATTAAAAAATAATTTTTTAATATTTTGTCTTGATTGGAATTGATCCTGGGATCAAAGGGTCGCTAGCCATTATGTGAGTGAAAATAACAAATCCACATTTTCACTTCTTAGTGAATGAGAAACCCTTGGTTAGTCCCACATTGGACAAACCAAGGATGAAGTCTATCCATATTACCACAAAGGTTGCACCTAAGGGAAAGAAATTGTGTATTGGATATGGACTAAGGGAATGGGCTAATGGGCAAATCGAAGCACACGAGCCGCTGGCTTGCGTATGCTTGCGTGTGATTTTGCGTGAGATGGCATGTGCCCATCGAGTACACGGCGTGAGTTCGACGTGTGCGCAGCATGTGCCAGCGTGTGCCTATCAAGACTTAATGGTCTTTTTTTTTAAATTCCTATAATAAATATTTTACTGTTTTATTATTTATGGGAATTTATTCATATTAAAAATTGTTTCATTATTTATGAGAATTTATTTGAATTAAATAAAAAAGATTTTTTCATAAATACAATTTAATTCTCCTCTCTTAAATTTTCCTATAAAAGCAGAAAAATGATTTCATTTTTCCTTACCCCAGACGCAGCTACTATTTTGTCGTCTTTTCCCCTCTTCTTGCTTTGTTTTGAGCACGTAGATAAAAAATTTCTTTTTTACTCTGTTGTTAAGTTCACAACGGGCCAACGAGTTTTTGCTAGCCGGGTTGGTATCAAGTGGTTTTATCCTGGATTCGATTTGTTCTCACTAGTGATATAGCAACACAGGTGTACCCGACAAATATCGAGTTAAGGGCAGTCTGTTGAACAGACGACTCCATCTTTTTGTGTGTGTGTTTGTTTGAAGTCTGTTTTTGTTTCTTCTAACCCTTAACTATCTTTAAGCTTCTGTTTGGTTTGTTCTCTGTTACAGGATATTATCCAACAGCCTCTACAGAAGTTTGATGTAATCGTGTTCAAATGCTCTTCGATATCCTCCTGCATTTATCATGAATATATAACTATGATAAACACTCTAAGAAATAGGACAGTGTCATATATGCCAATACAGTGGTTACTCAAAATAATCAGAAAAGAAGCTATAACTGGCTGATAAAAAGATATAGAATGTAATTTGGGATCATGCACCTTCGGTTGAGTAGGTAGAACGGCACCAAGCAAAGTCTTAAGAAGAAGCACAGGGAGTTGATTTTCGAGCATCAGCATGTCCCTCCTTATGTAAGACATGACATATAACTTGCCGTGACGGCTGAATATAGGGTCGTTTTCAGCATAGAAGTAGTCATCAATTGAGCCGGTGAAGACTGAGGTTGTAGTTCCTGGTACTGACCCAGATGATAATGCTTTATGATCGTCAGATACCGATCACCACTGTAGAATTTCATAATTAAACTAATTAACAAAATAGATCTCATAATTAAACTAATTAACAGATCTCATAATTAAACTAATTAACATCTACTGGCGGAGCACGAGGAATGGACTATATTAGGCGCCAGTGAGCAAACTAGTTGCCCATATTTGGTTCTGCTTCACCTACTAACAACATGTTACACACTGTGAGTTTTTTTTAGTTTTCCACAAATGATTGAAGGAGAGGGTTTGAATGTAGTTCCATGCTTACAATGTTAGCAACTACTTTATGTCAGGTGATACGAGAGGAAGCAGACATTTAAAGCAAGACAACAAAGGCAGCAGAAAATATCCTAGGGAGAGAGATGCCAACTGTGATGTGGGGAAGTTGTAGGGTTGCAGGTTAGGCCCTGTTTTTAGATGAAATTAGCCAATTTGTAAAAAGTTTATTGGTTGTGCATCAATAAAATAACAGAAAATAATATTGAACGAAGTACAGAAAATTGAATTAAATAACTGTAATCACAGAAAATCGTGATAACAGTCATTTAATCATTAAATTATCCTTAGTATAATTATATGTCAATACATTTCAATAATAAACGACGTTTATATCTCATAATAAATTTTTGTCCAAGATAAAATTGTTCAATACAAATATTATATGATAGTATCATGCGTATCCATTCATACGAACTCAACAACAAAAATTATAAAGAAATAAATAGAGACACACTGCATAAATCAAAGTGAGAAGAGGTGTAAAGAAGACGACATAATAACTGGTTCTGGTGTGTTTTGGAATTTCCATTTGCTTTTATAGGCAGTGATAATGTCCATTTAGAATAATAAAATTCATCATGCGAATTAATCAAAGATTTTTAAAATCCAATAGAAACATCAAAGATATTAAACTGCACATTATTTTGATAAAAATTAATTTTGATAAGAAAATAATGTTGCATGGGTCAGCCGCACTTAATCAAGCAAACCATTAAGGAACTAAATTTATTTTATTTTCTAAAAGATAGATCTTGGTTGGCCCATATCGAAACCCGATTTACATGTGTGAAATATTGTATCAACTAACCCATTACCTAAGTCCTCTTCATCATATAAAAATATATTTCTCCAAGGATCATACTTAGATTTTTAAGAATTCTAATAATATGAAAAGAAAACATCTTTAATTTCTCTGTATAGGACTAAACCCTTCATTCAAAAATGCTGAGAATGAGTCGGTGTTCTCTGTGACCATAGGTCTTAAGATTATTATCACCAAGACCAGCAAAAAAAAGCTAATTAAAATATGTCTCAATCATTAAGGCTAATAATAGCTCCATGAATCAATCAAGCAATAAAAGTAAGTAAGCACCAAGTCTCCAATTCAATGAAGTTTCAGTTACAGATGTTTTAATGAGCACATCCACTACTGTATTGAATCAGTCTAAACTGGGAATTAATGAGGATACCTATAGCTCAATTCTTCCTCAAGATTCTATCTCTAAGGTACTAAGCTTTCTCAATACTAAAGAAACCCCAAGCAGTGTTCAACCTCCTCTCTTAATTTGGTTAATAATCTGAAGCATACCTACAAAAGACGCGGGAAGATTGCTAGTTCATCTACTACAAACAGTTCTCTCAAAATGCTAACTTCCAAGCGTCCTATGAAAGTTGACACCGGAAATACCCAGACTACCAAACGTCCTTGCTTGTACAAGACTTCGCCTGACATGGCAGACAAGTGGGTGGTGGCGGCTGACCCGAAACAGCCGCAAGGTCGATGTTAATCTTTTCATAAAACTATCGAGGGTTGAGAAATGACTCAACAGTTATAGCTCTAAAATCATTTCTCCGTGCTACCAATCCATCGATCGTGTTCTTAAGTGAAACAAAAGCTACTTCTGATGTTTCTATTTATCAAATAACTACTTTAGGATTCAATTATTATGTTTTTGTTGTTAGAGAAAATTGAATTTAAAATGTTTTTAGTTTTGGTGGGAATGGATCTTAGGATCTAGAAGTCACTAAAGACCACTAGCTTATTTTTCACTTTTGTAAATAAACCTTTAATCCCACATTCGAGAAACTAAAGATGATTCCTCTCTTTATTACCTAGAAAGTTGCTTCTAAGAGAGGGCCCTTAGGGGTTAAGACACTTTTGTGGTTGGGGCAGGACTAAGGCTATGGGCTAGTTGGTGCAACCATGCTTTTCACACACGCACGGTGCTTCGCACCGGAGCACGCACGAGCTCGGGCTCGGGTTCGTTTGCGGACTTGTGGCTGTGGGTGTGGGTGTAGGTGTGACTGTGGCTACTGCTGCAGGCATGAGTGTGTGCTGCGGGTGCGGGCGTAGCTGCGGGTGCGGGCCAACCAAGCTTACCTTTTTGAACAGAATATATTTCATTAAAGGAATTTAAGACTAAGTAAATTTTGTTTTAAATGTGGGGGCGTCTGACCCAGTGAGATTTTAGGAGAAAATTACTCTTGACCGTTTTAATTCCGTTTTAACCATTATGTCCGTGCTTCATGCATGGAATTGAATTTCAAACTTGAATTGATTGTCATTAAAACTTCTCTCTTCTCCTTGCCTATAAAAGAAAAATGAATTCTTCATTTGAACTCACTCCAGAAGCAGCTACTATCCTGTCTTCTTTTCCCCTCTTCTTGCTTTGTTTTGTTTTGCGCACACTGCTTGTTTATTTCCCTTCCATCTATCTTGTTGTTAAGTTCTTGAGAGTGATTCTTATCGTGCTTATACAAGTCATAACGAGCAGTTCTATCCTGGACACATCTCCGATGTTGGGGTATAACATCTCTCATTCTTGAGGAGTACCCACGGACTATTGTGTTAAGGACAATTTGCTGAGCAGGTGGCTCTGTCCATTGTGTGATATCAATTCAGTGATTTCTTAACCTTAACAAATTCTTTAGTTTAGCATTTTTCATTTTTGCAGGTTCAACAATCTTAATACAATAGTTATTTGTTCTGTAACAATGGGTAAGAATGATGTAGACAGACCAGAAAAATTCAGTGACAAAGATTTCAAAAGATGGCAATCCAAGATGTTGTTCTTTATGAGTTTCCATATGTTAGATGAATTAGTTCTAAAATCCTTTGATGAGAGTTTGAATGATGCTGGAAATGAAAGAGAGTTGGAAAGTTGGGGTAGACAGAACTATATGGCCAAAAATCATATTATGAACTGTTTAGAAGATGCACTGTATGATTTCTATAATGCAAAAGACAACTTCACTGCTTTTGATTTGTGGGCTGCTTTAGAAGCGAAATACCAAGCTGAAACTGCTGGAAGTAAGAAATTTTTGGTAGCTAGTTTCCTGGAATACAAAATGTCAAATGAAAAATATGTGGTTGATCAATTCCTTGATCTTCAGCGTATTATCAATGAAATTATTGCTGAAGGTATGGTGATAGATGAAACGTTTCAAGTGTCTGCTGTGATTGAGAAATTACCTTCTTCCTGGTCTGAATACAAACGAAGATTGAGACATGAAACTGGTGAAGTCAGTATGGTTGAATTGGGTAAGAAAATTAAAGTGGAAGAATTGATGTGCTCCAAACACAAGAATGTATCTTCCGCAAGGTACATGTCCAACAAGGCTCATATAATTGAACACAAGTCTTCCAATACTAAAAAAGGCAACAGCAGCAAACACAAGCCTGGTAATCATAAGAAAGGTATGTTTCTGAAACCCAAATCTGGCATTGGTAAAATTAAAGGTGCGTGTTATGTTTGCGGAACTCCTGGCCATATGGAATTGTACTGTAGAAAACGTAAGGACTTCAATAATAAGAAACACAATGTTAATTTGGTTGAAATCAACAAGGACAAGTTTTTTGGCACGGTGTCTGAAGTCAATTTGGTAACCAATGTGAGAGACTGGTGGGTAGACTCTAGTGCTACCAAATATTTCTGTGGAAACAGAGATATGTTCACCTCTTATCAGAAGGTAGAGGAAGGGGAAAAACTCTACATGGGTAACTCGTCCGTAACACAGGTTGCGGAAAAGGCAAAGTTGGGCTAAAACTCACTTCTGGCAAAACTCTCACATTGAATGAAGTTTTTCATGTTCCGGAAATATGCAAAAATCTTGTATCTTTTGGAGTTTTAGATGATAAAAGATTTAAACTTGTTTTTGAATCTGGGAAAGTTATTGTCACTAAGGGTAAGGATTATGTAGGAAAGGGTTATAAGACTGAGGGTCTCTACAAACTTAATGTAACCTACGTTGAAATGAATAAATTTGATTCTTCTGCTTATGTTTGTGTGTCACTGAATGTTTGGCATGGTAGACTTGGTCATGTAAACTATAAGTCAATGAATAAACTGGCTATCATAGGCTGCATACCCAAATTTAGTTGGGATAATGAACATAAATGTGAAATATGTGTTGAATCAAAATATGCTAAAAAACCTTATAGGAAAATTATTTAGAGAAATTTTAAACCCTTAGAATTAATTCATTCAGACCTAGTTGACATGAAATCAGTTCAAACTAGAGGTGGTAAGAAATGTTTTGTCACGTTTATAGATGATTGTACGAGGTACTGTCACATATATTTACTTAAAGGTAAGGATGACGCCTTAGAAGCCTTTAAGATGTATAAACTAGAAGTTGAAAACCAAATGAGTGCTACCACTAAAACAGTTAGGTCTCTCCGTGGTGGTGAGTATGTAATCCCTATAGGAGATTTTTGCATAGAACACGTTATTATACATGAAGTAACCCTTCCTTATTCACCACAATCTAATGGTGTGGCTGAACGGAAGAACCGAACCCTTGAGGAGACGATGAATGCAATGTTAATTAGTTCAGGACTACCTGCAAACTTGTGGCTGTAACTATGGGTGCGGGTGTGACTGTGGCTACTGTTGCGGGCATGAGTGTGTGTTGCGGGTACGGGCGTAGCTGCGGGCCAACCAAGACTTACCTTTTTTAACAGAATATATTTCATTAAAGGAATTTAAGACTAAGTAAATTTTGTTTTAAATGTGGGGGGCGTCTGACCCGGCGAGAGTTTAGGCGAGAATTACTCTTGACCGTTTTAATTCCGTTTTAACAATTATGTATGTGCTTCATGCATGGAATCGAATTTCAAACTTTATGTCTGTGCTTCATGCACGGAATTGATTGCCATTAAAACTTCTCTCTTCTCCTTTCCTATAAAAGAAAAATGAATTCTTCGTTTGAACTCACTCCAGAAGCAGCTGCTATCTTGTCTTCTTTTCCCCTCTTCTTGCTTTGTTTTGCGCACACTTCTTGTTTATTTCCCTTCCATCTATCTTGCTGTTAAGTTGTTAAGGGTGATTTGTATTGTGCTTATACAAGTCATAACGGGCAGTTCTATCCTGAACACATTTCCATTGTTGGGGTATAGCATCTCTCATTCTTGAGGAGTACCCACGGACTATTATGTTAAAGACAATTTGCTGAGCAGGCGGCTCTGTCCATTGTATGATACCAATTCAGTGATTTCTTAACCTTAACAAATTTTTCTGTTTAGCTTTTTTCATTGTTGCAGGTTCAACATTTGTTGGGTTATCTGGTTACAAATGTCTTAGTGGAGGATTATGGGTGTTTTGGAATGACGATGTATGTGTTAATGTAGTGTCTAAAACAATTTTTTTTTGACTCTATAACATACAAGTCCTCGCTCAGTCCCTGCCTATTACCCAACCATACCCTCACTTTACATATAATGTCATCCAATGTTTTTACTCCCTCCATCCCATGGAAAGAATTACTGTTACTTTCATTTTAGCCTTTTTTTTATTTAGGTTCTTGTTGTTCCAAACAGTAAAATTGTCTCTGAACTTATTAGTTAATTTCTCTTATATACCTGCAGTGTTGAAAGCTGGAGATGATACGATTATGGTGAAATGGGTATACAACCAAAGTTCACCTGCTGGAACAGATGCTGATTTCAAGAAGTTCGAGGTGAAGCTATGTTTTGCTCCGATCAGCCAGAAGCAACGTGCTTGGAGTAAGACTGAGGAAGAACTTCTTAAAGACAAAACTTGCCAATTCCTCATCGTCGGAAAGCCTTATGTTTGTAATGTGTTATAGAATGTCACATGGACAATCAAAAGAAAAATTCCTTCAGCTACTTATTTCGTGAGAGCATATGCCTTCAATTCTGAAAACATGAAGTTGCTTTTGGTCAGAGCGCAGACAATAAACATACCACAAACTTGTTCACATTTCAAGCCATAACTGGAAGACATGCTTCAATTAGTATTTGTGCTGGCGTTGTAGCGACCATTTTCAAGGTCAACAACAACCAAAAATTGAAATTCATTTTATGACACAGAGAACCCAAAATCACATTTTTTGATGGGAAGTTTAATGGGTTAAATAAAGAGAAGTTAAAATGAAACTAAAAACATAATTGAAATCAACACACATAGAGTTAATGTGGTTCGGCAATGATTTGCCTACGTCCACGGGTAGTGAAAGTTGGAAGTTCTTATTGATTTTCTGAGTTACAGTAGAAATGAAGTTCCTAATTCCTCTCATTCAGAAGAAAAATTGGCCAAAAGTCCCCCTCTCTAACACATTGATTTTATATTTAAAAGGGTAAAAGAAAATGACATTTACTAAAAATGTCCCTTATCCTTATCTTCAAGCATTAGTAAGCTATATGTTTCATCTACAGGTGCAGGAAATCTTATGATTGGATGGTTTGAATCCTTATTTGGAGCGGGAAATACTTCATCAGCTATGGTTGCGGACAAGAGACGGACTTGAACTGTCTCCTGCTGCGGGAGTGGAAGTGCTACGGACCAAGCTGGGCTGCTGCCAACTTAGGTTGCTGTTTGATATGGGCTTGTGTTTTGTTGTTGAACTTGGTGGTTGGTTTTGCTACTTGGTTTTCTTGGAGTTGAGAATTGGTACTCACAACTTTCCCCCTTTTCTTAAGGTTATTTCGAAGAATAATTCTTAAGAAAATGACTTCACGTCTCGTTCGTATCATAATGTAGTGGTTGATGTTGCATGTGCACTTTCATTTTATCTTGTAATTTTTCCTAGTCGTCTTGCAATTACTTTTGGCATGGCCTTGTCATGATAAGAGTATGAACCTGATCCATTCAAAAATAGAATTTTGCTACGAAAATATATATATTATTGAAACTTGCATGAATGTATAGGCCTCTCAGGAACTCAAATTCAAAGTATACGTCGAAATGGGTGGCATTTAGGTTGTCATTGGGCGCAGATTCTCAGCATACGCGCCAATGCCTGTGAGAGCCTGTCATTCCGATAATTGGGGTGTGTGGCATTTAGCCTGTCACCTTTGATAATTGTGGTGTGTGGCATTTAGCCTGTCATCTTTGATAATTGTGGTGTATGGCATTTAGCCTGTCACCTTTGATAATTGCGAATAAGAGTCCTTTTCATGACTTATACAAACAAAATAGTTAAAGCAAGAGAAAATTTTAAATCAAAAAGATACGAGGTACTTAGCTATTTTATGAGAGTCTTGCCGGTTAATATCACTTTATAAGTGTAGAAGTATATGAAGAAAAAAGAATGAAGAATGGATTATAAGAAGTACTAATTCTTTAATATTTATATCCGCATAAATTATATGAAATATGAAGTATGAAGTATGAAGTATCGACCCTCGAAGAAGTTCTCTCCATATGATAAACCCGTAGTATTCTCAAATTTTATATGAGGAGAATCTTTGAGAAGTATATAAGAAATATCCATAATAAGAAATGAAAAGTATCCGAAAGAAATAAGAAATATCACTTTCTTCCGAAGTAGTCGTTATGTAAGAAATCCGAAGTATAAGATAATAGAAGTATCCATCTTCAAGAAGTACTTAATAATAATAAGTATGAAGTACCCACCATGCCGGGAACAGGATGAGCAAGATGTAGAAGTCAAACATAAAGGATGACCATGTCGCTGGTTGATGCGCTGATACAGTAGCAATAATTGGAATGAGATCCTTTGCATGAGTTGGGTCGAGCAAAAAGTAAAATCGGCATGTCCACGGAGAAATATAACCAGAGGTCATCCCAGCCTCAAGAGACAGATACACACTGACTTTGAATTATTTAGTGCCAGACATCCAAAGTGAAGCCAACTTCAATTCAGTCACTCACCATTAATCAAGATAAAGAAAAATCTGAAATTTGTATCAACCTGAGTCTTATATCAATTGAGTACTCAGCTAACCAAGACGAACGAATTAGAACGAGTGAATCTACTAATGGGGTTATTCCATTCTCCTCGAATCTGATTTTTGCATTACGTATTAAGCTTAACCTCTCATGCAAATGACTAGGCAATCTTAGAGTTCTTGAGTTCTCCACTAACACTCTTGAAACACCCTGACGTATCCACCAATACACATAAGTTGAGATTTTGAACCCTTTAGTAGAATCAAATTTCTCAATACCACGGAGTAATCCAATCAAACCACCCTGAACAAGGTCATCCATTTCAGCACCCATAACGATTGAACAGGTTACCGAGAACCTCAAGAAAAACTGAAATAGCTTTGTGTTGCTAAACAAGTGCTTAACCCAACCTAAGAAGTAAACATAATGTATCAAGAAAAACACTCACATAGCCACCATATTCCCTCCAGAATGAATATGCTGAATTCCAACAAATCAAATTTGTATCGCGAGAAATGATCCCAACACTTACATGCAGTTATATGCTATATACAAACTTCCCTGTAATTAGAAGAACCAACACATACAGAGGAATCAAGTTGATTATAAAAACGTAACCTCCCCAAGCTGACAACATATAAAAGTAGCCAAAAGCCGAAGCTAGATATATAACCAGGACAAATAGCGATTAATGCGAAAAATTCAGTTTTGAGTATCGTTAATCAAAAATTCACACCGGCTTCATTATGCGGTAAAATTCAGAAAATTATAGCTCGTTAGAAACTAGGTGAATCCCTCTATCATATAAAAATAACAAGAAAAAATATTAAGTTGGAAAGATGATCTAATAGTTCCCATGAAAACAGGGACATGAAAACGTTGTCTGAAAATTTCAGTTTTAGGCTCTTCAAAAGAAAATTCATTGAAAATTCATCACTCAATGGAATTCAGAAAATTTGGTATTGTTGGAAATCTGAGGATGACATATTTAACATAAAAATTATAAATGAAAATGATAAGGTGGATAACTGAGTTAAAAGTTCTCGTAAAAACAGGAACATGAAAACGTTGTCAGAAAATTTCAGTTTTAAGACTCTTCAAAAGAAAACTCAATGAAAATTCATCACTCAATGGAATTCAGAAAATTTGGTATTATTAGAAAGCTTGGGATGTTCTCTTTAACCTAAAAATGGTAGGTAAAAGTATTGGGGTTTATATCTGTGTCAAAACTATCCCAAAAAACAGGGAAGGAACATGTTTCAGAAAGAAAGAAAAATCAGTTTTGGTGAAGTATATAGCAGTGTCGAAAGGTCTCAATAAAACAAAACCAAAATCATGTCTTCAAAAATTTCAGATTTGATCTAGTACTAGTTAAGATCACCATGATTTAAATCACTCTTAAGTTTTAAAGCCATTTTTTAAAAATGATAGATATAAATGAAATTGTATGAGTTTTTTTATCTTTCTGAGATGCTTCTGGAGCTTGTTGTTGTTGCAGTAGTACTTGGGAGAAGTCACTGAGCTTTTGTTGTTGTACTTCCTGATGAATAGTTGGAAATGAAAATAAATTCATCTAATCATCGAGTTTGAACTATTGGTGGTGCTGAACGTGCTTCGTATTCAAAGAAATGTGAATTTTGAGTTGCGTCAACTGGTTGGATGAATGCAAACAAAATGAAACCTCCTAACATTGCAGATGTATATAGATTGGAAGAGTACAAATGCAAACCAACGTGCACAAACTTGTCGTTACTTTTTTGGTTATTGTCTCACATCATCAGATTGCTTTGATCTCCATATAGTTCAGTTGTAAAAAGTCATTTAGTACTGGCAGCTTGGTCCCATTTATATTCCGGTATATCGGTTCTGAACGTTATCAGTCTTAGCGTCTCTTGCTAGCCTTAATCTCTAACATTTCAGTAGTGCATTTTTTGAAAACATGGACTTGACATCCTCATATTATCTCTTCCGAAGACTACGAGTTCTCATCGAAATTCATCATTTCTCAGTTTCGTAAGCTCCAACTCCTAAATTCAACTTAATTGGACTTGAATCTTTATTATAAGCAACGGTAACCCCTAAAATTGGATCTTCATGAGATTTGAACAATGTGAGCAAAAACATAATTAGTGTTTGAAGCAGTAGGAGGCATTTGAGATATTAGTTTTTTGAGATTCCATGGTAGTATCTCCGATATGTCTAATGAAAGTACTTAATCTCCGATCAGTTGAAATAGAACTGTTGGTGCCGGAAACGGTGTCTGTGGGAGCAACTCTGTGGTACTGTGAGTACATATCCAGCCGAGATTCTGCTGACCCATTACTCTAAAATCCTCATAGAATCCATGGAAAACTTGGAGTATTAGGCTGGTAGTGGTATGGACTTGTAATTCCGGAGAATCAGTCACTGAAGCATTTCTTCAAGAATCGGTCACTGAAACATTTCTTCAGCATGAAATTGTCTATAATTTCAATCAAAAGTATACTCCTTCCCTGCATTCATACACACATTCATAATTTCCTTAAACCCAACTTTTCATTCATCTCATTTGCTCTTAGCCAAAACCATCATCATTCAATGTTCACTTCCATGGAACCATCTCTAACTCGGGTCTATATCGTCTCTATTTTTCTATCTCAATTCCAGCCAACGACTTAAACTAATAAGTACCCATCTCTTCTTTCACTTCCAGCTCTTCCTTTCTAATAGCAGAGCAACAATTCTTTCTTGCATCTATAAAGCCTACTACTGTTGTGTCCATAACCAACAACATTTCAATTCAAGCTAAAACCCCATCTAACAGCACCAACACCTTCACTTCTTGTATTTCCAAAAACTTTCACAAGAAATTAATTAGTGATCTCACATGAGTTTATCAAATCGAATTTTAGTTTTGATGGTTAATGTTTAAAAATCAATTAAATGGGTTTGTAAAACATGATTTGGTAACAGTTAATCTGCACATAAACTTGGTTTTGAATCAAATTTTTTTAGAGAAAAATATTTTTTCAAGCTTTTGCATCGATAAATCAAAATTAATTAAATGGGTTTGTAGATGAAGCTTTTGTAACTATAAACAAGATCTTTTCGAAGATGAAAATTTGGTTCCTTTGCATCAAATCATTTTTTTTCGAAGAAGTTTATTTGCAACTGTAAAGGAAGATTTTGCAACTGTAAATCAGATTATAAAGGTATGATAAATCCTTTACGCATCCCTGTTTCTAGCGCCAAATTGTAGCGACCATTTTCATGGTCAACAACAACCAAAAATTGAAATTTATGATACAGAGAACCCAAAATCACATTTTTTATGGGAAATTGAATGTGTTAAATATAGAGAAGTTAAAATGAAACTAAAAACATAATTGAAATCAACACACATAGATTTAACATGGTTAGGAAATGATTTTCCTACATCCACGGTAGTGAAAGTTGGAAGTTCTTATTGATTTTCTGAGTTACAGTAGAAATGAAGTTCCTAATTCCTCTCCTTCAGAAGAAAAATTGGCCAAAAGTCCCCATCTCTAACACATTTATTTTATATTTAAAGGGGTAAAAGAAAATGACATTTACTAAAAATGCCCCTTATCCTTATCTTCAAGCATTAGTAAGCTATATGTTTCATCTACATATTTTGACACTTGTTGATGAAGACTCACCTCATTCTGCCATGTGTTGAAGAAGATACACCACATTTCGCCGTGTGTCGATGGAGTCCGCCATGTTTCCCTATTGATCTTATCTTCAAATGGCCTCAATCCAATTTTGGTGCAGGCAAGTGCTACGGAAAGGGTTGCGGGCAAGAGCTACGGGCAAGGGTTGGTGGGGACTTGGTTGCGGGAAGACACGATGTTGGAGCGGGAATTGGCTTGGACTGATGTTGTGGTCTTCAAGTGGAGCGGGAAAGAAACCATTTAAATATTTACTTTGCCACTTGCGGACAAAATGATTGGATGGTTTGAATCCTTAACAGGTGTGGGAAATCTTATGATTGGATGGTTTGAATCCTTATTTGAAGCGGGAAATACTTCATCAGCTAAGGTTGCCGATAAAAGAGGGACTTGAACTGTCTCCTGCTGCGGGAGTGGAAGTGCTACGGACCAAGATGGGCTGCTGCCAACTTAGGCTGCTGCTTGATATTGGCTTGTGTTTTGTTGTTGAACTTGGTGGTTGGGTTTTGCTACTTGGTTTTCTTGGAGTTGAGAATTGGTACTCACAGGCGTCTTCTCTGCTTTCTCCGTGATTACTTTATTTATGTTCTTCTTCTTAGATAAGAGGAAGAAAGCTTAAAAGAGAGAGGAAAATAACCTTGGAATTTGATTAGTTTCAAAGTTCCTTCATCTTTTTCTTATCTTTATTCTATTTCCGAGTCAATTTTGTTTTTCGTTTTGTATGATTCAGTTTCTAAAAAAAAATAGGTCTGTTGAGTTTACTGATTTTACAAAAAAAAATAAGAAAACCTATCATTTTAAATCTTTTTTATATTTTTTTCCTAATTTATTCTTAAGAAAGAAAAGTGGTCTCCTCTAAAGAGAAAAACAGGAGACAGAAATGGTCTTATAACTTGTTAAAAAAGAGAGATGAGTTCCTATTATGGGCAAAGTAGTAAAATTACAATGCTTGACTTACCATTTATGAAAACCTGCCTATTTGTTTAACATACCC
>JAJJMC010020553.1:236237-270909 GCA_023531435.1 Papaver californicum | reverse complement strand
AGTTTCAAGATGTGGATATTTGATGATTGTGATAAGAAGGAGAATGGGACTACCACTGATTGTATCAGTAACAAGCTTTGTTCGACTGCAGTGACTATCACATTGCCTTTCTACAGCAGCCGACCATTCTATTTTAATTCCATTTCTGGAACAGACCAGATACTCATAGACCAGATTATATATGCAATTGGATTTATTCATACAATTGGAAAGAGCATACTATGGCGAAAGTTGATACTGTGTTATTTCCTCTGCATTTCCTCCTAAGTTGAATATGGTTACTAAGCTCTGTTCGACTTTTGTGGAAAGCCTTTTGCCTGTTCGGAAGAAGCTGCAACACCTACACCGTGGTACTCACCCTTCTCAAGAAAAGTGAACAACGTTTGGTTCTTTTATTCTTTGTTTATGTGATATGTTCCCTGCATCAGTTATTGCCAGGGAAAAGCGATTTATTTTCAAAGAAGAGGCACAATAGTCAAGTAGTCAACCGTTTGGATCAAAGACACTTCAAATAATTCAAAACATCAGAACATTAGGTGGATGTGTGATTATTTTAAATAATTCAAACAACTAGTTTCATTTTCTGGAAAATTGTACCAGGAACCTTTTGTGCACATCAAACTGCTGGATGAATGTCTTCGTGCGCGTATGCATTGGTTGAACAAACGCCTGTTCTGGACGAAACAACTTATAACGAAAGATGGCTGGTACATTGCCCGCTGCAACCGGTTCAACCTTCACTGAAACTTCACTTACAGGGCTAGTTAAATGAGATTTATATAGACTTTCATAGATTTTTATTTTTAGTAATTCTCGGAGACTCTTTGGAAATATAAAGATTTCCAGTGATTTTAAAAAAGAATTGTAGAGAATCTCTGGGACTTGTAGATACAAATCTAATGAATTTCTAGAGAGTCTTTGTGATTTGTAGAGATAAAAAGATGTAAAATGTCTAATCATAAATTCAAAACATCTACCAACTTTTTTATTATGCACGTTACACAATTAACACAAGTATCATGAATACCTAGTAAAATTTGTATCATATGTCAAAATTAAAAGCTCATTATGTCATTTTTCAAATTAAAAGAAACCCAGAATGTAAAATACCATTACTAACGAAACCCGTATCGCAAAACTATTAAAAAAAATTAGAAATCTGAGAAAACAAAGATACACACACCTGGTAGAAAGAAAATAGGTTTTTACTGGAATTTTTCCTCTTTCTTCCTCATCATTAATTTCTTCTTCTTGTTGTTTCTTTGATTCCAAACCATACCTTGACTTAAAATCAGAATCCCCACTAAGAAAATCTTGGCCATATACATCACTACTTGGACAAGGATTAGATAGAAATCTAACTACTGATAAAAAAAATTTTTTTTCCAATTCCTGAAAGTAATGGTTGTGATGAATTCGTTGATGGTTTGAAGGTGAGGTCTTTAAAATTAGGGTTTTAAGGAGATTTGAAGAAACTATCCATCTTCCCATTCTTAGTTCTTTTTGTGCACGGGCATTTTCCTTTTCAGTAGAGAGAATTTACATATATGGATAAACCAGAGATTCACATAACTCTAATGGGTATAAGAAAAGTAACTTGTAAATACAAACATAAATAATGGTTAGTAGAACAGGTGACCAAGTGAGGTGAAAGACGAGGAAAAGAAACAAAAAATTGTTCGGCAAAATTGATAAAATCAAAGAAAGGCGGAGGAATGAAGAAGAAGAAAGAAGACCTTTGCTACTAACCATCCGATAAGGCTGAGGAATGAGGACCTTTGGATTATATATGTTTTGCCCAAATTTTTAAGTCTCTCAAAATATCACCTATAAGGGAGAGATTTTGCTCATGCCTATTTTCGTCAAAAAAGTCTCCCAAAATTCCAATAAGTAACAAATAAATGATTTTGAAGTCTTAATCCAATAACAAGAGTGTTTGAGTGACTTTTAACAAATCTTAATCCAATAAAAAGAGAGTTTGGAAGAATTTAAAAGACTTGGAAAAAGTCTTTATCCAATAACAAGAGAGTTTGGGAGACTCTCTGGAAATCTCAATTGACTAACATCATATTTGAGAATTCTCTATAAGTCTTTATAAATCACAATTGACTACCCCTATGGAGTTGCCTAAACTGCTGCTGCTCCAGTTTTGAATTACTTGGTCTATATTTAGTTGATGCACCACTTTTTAGCTCTTCAGGTGGTGATTTTCTTGATGATAATCAATAACAGCTTAAAACCACTTGTATAAATGTCGAACAAAAAGACAAGGTAAAATTTTGACATGCTTGGAAGATCGATAAAATAAAAATGGTTACAAAATCAGTAAATTGTAAAGACATAAAGAGTTCAGACAAAAATACAAATTGACCTCCACATTTAATTGATAGCAATAAGTTACATTATGCCGGAATTATTGCCGGAATTATTTGAATACAAAGGTCAGCAATTCATTGATAATGTTTAATAATAGACCTAGTATTTGATATTGTACCTGTAAATTCCTATAACCAAACATATTACCATGATGATCAAATGGATTATTAAACTAGTTAACGGGATTGTTTGTCTGAAAATATCAAGGTAAAAGGAAATGGGAAGAATAACAGATACACAAATATTGACCAAGGAACCAGTGAAGCCAAGAACTGTTTCAAAGAAGGGGACGGTAATTGCTAAAACAAGAACAATTGACAGAAATATAGATCCGGCTGCACCCCGTATAACTGTTCTCTTCCACAAAGGCATCGTAGTTGGCAGAAGACGTTCCACTTCAGATGCCATTGGAACGGTAAAAGAAACATACTTAGTCATTAGTGTAATGACTGCTTCCCACAATCCAATCTGTGTAAAGACCAAATGTTTGGGCATGCTCAATGTCACCTGTGAGCTAACCCCAGGGCCAAACATTTTAGCTCCCAAAAATGTCAAAATTGCGTATAAAATCGACACTGCATCGAAGCTTACGAATGAAATCTACAACAAATATGATTCATTCTCTAATTAAAAAACAAATATAACTGCAGACCTAATTGATTTCACTTAAAATAAAATTTACTTACCGTAGAAAATTTAGTAGGATCTATCATTGATCTGTAGACATTGGGGATGGCCATGTGGGAGGCAATGTTGAATATGTACAAACCCGATACTGAGAAAATGTTTTTGGTTTGAAAAACATGTATAGGTTTGTTGGCTTTGACACCACCAAAGAAACAAGTGCGAATCAAAAAAACACATATCAAAAATGATAGCAAAATACTGAATGTTACAATGAATGATATGCTATTCATATTTCTTAACCATACACTAGGTATGGTACCTATTATTGCAATCACTGTTAGTCTTTGAGCAGTAGATAAGCTGAAAAACAAGATATGGAAATTATGATATCCATCCAGAACTCGAGTTAAATGATCGGTCATGGAGATTGTAAGCGAAACAAGTGAAAAACATGTATAGGTATGGTACCTTTATCATTTATGTTGATCAATATCAACAAAGTTTTATCTAATGTATTTGCAATACTATATTTACATATTGATCGTTTCAGAAATATGGTAAAAATGTGTTCATTCGCTGAAACTTGTGATGATTCGTTTTAGACCTAATTCTAATTTAAACTAGAAAATAAGTAAAAGATTTTAACAGTATTTGGAGAAACTGGAACTCGGGATTCCACCAAAATCAGATAAAAACATCTGATTTTGGTAATAAAACACCCAAACACTTTTGTGTATATACATATCAATTAAAACACATGTGTTCGCTTAACCTTCTTGTTGCACTAGTTACTAAAAGATACTTTATATCTCACTATCCATATGACTATGGTACACTAGTACATTATGATTCTCATATTTTCAACAAAAGGTAACATATTCGAAATGATTTAGAAATCACCATTGAAATTGCTAATGCACAATTACTAACCAATCATGTGATTCATGCCAATTGATACTACACAAAGCATATATTATCAAAGTGATTTATAACATAATGCACAGTTTATACATAATCATTCAACATCTCATTATTCATTATCAATGTGATACTAATCTAACACATAAGAGATTATCACTTTAAGTCATAAAAATCAGTTCGTTACTTGCTCTAATTTGTTTATGAGAAATATTTCAAATAAATTGAAATCTCAAGTCTATTATGGATAAAAGTACTAACTAGTATCGGTTTTCATATTGTATCCAAGGTGACAAAGTACCACTATAAATGGTTGCAAGATCTCATACTAATCTAGAGCTTAGGTACAATTATTGATATTCAGGACAAACAACATCTTTGCAAATACCATATCTCACAAACCACAAATCCGAATCAAAAAATTAAATATGTGTTTTGAAGATAACATCTAGATCTACAAACTTCTTTTGAAACACCATTTCAAAAAACTCATAGTTAAGCCAGAAAAACTAATTTAGTCAACAATATTTTTTTGCCCGTCATAATTTTTCAGGAACGTTTCTCAGTTTTGTAAATATCAAAAAAATATTTTTAGAACTCCAAAAATTCTGAATTTTGGTGTGAGTAACTATCAGGATGTCTATTATACTCTTCTAAAAGTATTCATCGAAATTCCTTCTAAGTTAAGAGATATACTCGAAACTCTACAGCTGCCCAGAAAACTCAATTTTGTTTTTCACTTTAAAATTAACATCCTTAATTTTCTTATACAATATCAACGTCAAAGATTCACAAATCAATCATTCATTTATAATTATTACTAAATAATAATGTATTAAGATTATTGGGTGCAATAATCAAAATTGAAAAAATCAAATAAACAAAGGTTGTTGATACTTAGCTCTTAACGGAAGTGATTCGTCAAAACGGATAAGCTCCTCGTATCTCCGCAACATCGAGATAGTATGTAACAAAACTTTGGAAAAACAGAGTGAGTCACGTGTTAAACACGTTTTCCTTAAGACATTAGCGCCCGGGTACACTCAAGAGTGATGCTATAGCCTCCAGGATAAGACACCCTACCTACTACTAGCACTCGTAGTAAATGCTCAACTTGAGCTTGGCAACTCAGAAAAATCCTTCAAAAAAATCTCAAGAACTTAAGAAAAATAATAATAAATTATTATTCTATTGGTCATTCCAAAAATACGGAGAAACCTTTTTTCCTTGGATGTCAAAATAGGTTGAGAAAAGTTTGTTTATATAATCTCTTAATACAACTTAAAAAGTGGAAACTCCACGATATGGGACTAAAGTGTTTCATTCACAAAAGAAAACAAAGAAAAAAAAATCAAAACATGTAAAGTGACCAATAAGTCAGGAGCTCGAACCCAAATAACACAATATTTTATATTTTAATAAAAGATCTAAAACTCATTTGCTTAACAATTATTTTCCAATAAGTAGTTATAAAAAGCATTCGCTTGATGGTGGTTGAAGTAGTTTTTTTTAGTTATCATATTTTTTAAAAATCTTCTAATTATTTATTCGAAAAGGAAGAAGAACAAATGGGTTCTATATTGATTTGGACATTCGGTGTGGGCGGAATCAGAAATGGATACGGCAAACAAAAATCACCTAATGGGGTATTTGGTTTGTTCATGTTTGGCGCTTATACATCTCATTTACTAGGTCTCTGATTCGCAATGGATGTGAGGCTAAGCAGACATCGGGTTTCTGGCATTTGGTGAAGAAAAGGACGATATATATTTGCACTTGTTTCGTGTTGGGTTTCGTCAATATGGAGTCTTTGATAGCACTTGTATTCTTACCGTTGCCTTTTACCTTAAGATTTTCAGACAAACTATTCCGTTAACTAGTTTAGTAATCCATCTGATCGTCATGGTAATATGTTGGTAGTACAAATTATGGGTAAAATATCAAATACGAGGTCTATGCATGATAAGACATTTATCAATGAATTGCTGATCAGCTTTGTGTTGAGACAATTCTACGTAATATAATTTCTGTTAGTCGTTTATTTTTAAATAGATAAAGAGAATTTTCCTTTAACGGAATTTTGAACGTTACCTGTAGCTTGCACAAGACCAAGTCTGATGAGTCTACAACAACTGAATGGTTGGTTCAACCCACCGGAAAGTTCCAAAATTCCTCACCATGGCGTTAAGTATTTTTGAATCAGCTAATAATAATAATTTCCAAGAAAATAACAAGAGATAAAACAACTCTACTTTGAAGTTTAAATTTCACGAATTATGGATGGCACAAAAGATGCAGGTACATGGTGCAGTTTGATTCCCGTGAGTTTTACAGTGTGAAATGAGTTAGCACCCACGCAATAGTACTATACATTATAGGAAAGGAAGACTGGCCTCCCTCCGGCAGGCTCAACTGCTGATTATTGCGTCCTGTGATGTGGTGCATGTCCTTTGGAGTATGCTATGGGATTATCTCTCTGAATTTCTTCCAAGGGTATATAAACTTATCCTGGATGGTTCTCAACTCTCCCACTGTGACTGGGGTGTGGCCATCAACTCCATCAAGATTGAAGATAGTCTGCTGAAACGAAAATTTATAGCAGTTGATAATGATCTTCGGCCTACACTTCCCTGCTGCTTGGCAAATTTTTTGCCATATCTGCGTATACTATTTCTCTGGGCCCGATAGCAAGGAAAAAAATCTTATCCAAGCCCACCTTTAATTATTGTTAAGCATAATGATTTTATTTTTTTCACGACAAAGGGCAAATTGTATTAAAAATTCAGTATTACTAAAATAGTGATAAAAAAACAAAACAATTTACATGGATGAGTAAACTACTACTACATCCCATATTACAAATAAGCGAAAAAAGAGTGATACCGAAAAAAATGTTCATATGTAAAGTCTAATTGAACAAAAGAGACTTTACTTCCACAATAAGTTGATTCATAGTTGTAGACCTATTATTGTGTAACCTCTTATTTCTTTCCTTACACAAATACCACCAGATTCGAAAGGCAGATAACCCTATGAGAGCTTGATTCTCTTCTTACTCTTCTATTACTCCATTCCCATAAAATTCGTCTTACATCACTACCAAAAACCCATCTGATCCTAAAACTATTCAAAAAATATGACCAAAGCTGAAAAGATATTTTACATTGTAAAAACAAATAGGTATTAGCCTCGTGTGTTCCGCATAATAAACAATTTGCATTTTGAATGATTATATACGCATCTAGTAGCATTTTGAATGATTATATACACATCTAAAGATTTTTAGTGTTGTTTCTCTATGACTTTTCGTTCTTGTATATCCATATAGTAGTATACATCTGTCAACTACCCTTTAAGATTAAGATGTTCTGATTATATAGGTATTATCAAGTTTATTTTATGAGCATAAGACAAGATCACACCACAACCATTTAGATTAATCCTTATAGATCATCAAATTCAACTTTCAACTTCAAGATACGTCAGCTTCAATTAAATTCTAATTACTATGGTAATTCAAGTTTGATGTGTCTAATGGTTAGATGCAAATATATGAACCGTTAGATTTTAAATTACTAAAAAATATCTGATGGTTCAGGATTGATGTGCCCAGTCGTTAGATTTTAACTTATAAAATCAAATTTAATGTCCCATATTTAGTACGCCCAATTAAAAAGTAAAATTTATGTGTGCTCTACATTGAACCCTACAAATTTAATATAAATTCACGTTCAAATTACTTCTTAAACGCCAAATTGATTCAACCCCTCAACCCCTACTTTAACGTTTTTGTTAATTTGAAAGTTGGATTAGAGGAACATAGCGGTTAGCCTTAAAGAATATTCATGTCCTTGGAACTGCACATGATGAATCATAACCAAAAGGCAATCTGGTCTTGTCCCTAACCAAAAGCAGAGTTAACGAAGCAAAAACATTTCCTTTGATGGATCACCAAAACGGCATCCCCAACAAAGTTTGGCATCATCCCATAGTGTAGTAGCCGTTCCCCTTAGCACGTGGGTTCGCACGTGCCAACCTAATCACTAATAAAAGCTCCTCAGGTCAAGTCAAGTCTTAGTCTAGGGTTTAATAACAACGAACGAAGACTTCTGCTCCAAAAGATTTCATTTCCTCCATCTCTCCGATTCTTCCATTAACGAGTAACTCTCCCTCTCTCTAAAACTAGGGTTCCATTAAATCCCCAGATTATCTGTTTCAAAACCCTAATCAAGGTTTTTCTATGTATGACTAGGTTTATATTGCAAGTAGACATAATATTCGATAAATTTCCTTAGAGAAATTTTCTAGGTTTTGTTATTTTACTCATGTTCAGAAGAAAACCCATATTTATAATTTTCTGAAATTCTTAAGTTTTCTTGTGTACAGGTGGAAAACTCTCAAGATTGAGAAGAATGGAGATAGATTCTGAGTCAAAGCCAGTGGAGGAACCTGTATTGATGCAGACTGAAGAATCTTCCAACACTCAGGTAAACCCTCCTTTCTTTTCTGTTCCTATGTTTGATGATTATGGAGTTTTTTTTTATGATATTGGAGCTGTTGGTCTTTATTCTAGTCTAATAAGGAGAAAGGGGGTGAGGATCTTCTGTTGAATACAATGGGGAAACTTGCAATTGATGAGACTACTACTTTTAAGAAGAAGCCTGTTATCATCATTGTTGTTGGAATGGCAGGTATGTATTACTACTACTACTTCCTCAAAATTTAAAGGTCTTTTGTGTGTAAAAATTGTGATTTGAGTTGTATTTTGTGTTTGTGTAGGTAGTGGGAAAACAACATTTATGAATAGATTGGTTTGTCATACTAGAGGATCGAATATACGAGAATATGTTGTTAATCTTGATCCAGCTGTTATGACACTTCCATATGGTGCAAATATCGATATAAGAGATACTGTCAAATACAAGGAAGTTATGAAACAGTATAATCTTGGTCCTAATGGAGGGATTTTGACGTCGCTTAATCTGTTTGCAACTAAATTCGACGAGGTAATATACAACGTTAAGATGAAATTTGGATATGATGGGGTTTTGACTGTGGTATTTTTTGTTGTACAGTGTTTTTGCCTTATTTATAGTGTTGTGGGTTTCTTTGTTTTTCTTCTTTCAGGTTGTATCAGTCATTGAGAAACGGGCTGATCAGCTCGATTATGTACTTGTGGATACTCCTGGTCAGATTGAAATATTCACTTGGTCAGCTTCAGGATCAATTATTACCGAAGCTTTTGCTTCCACTTTTCCTACTGTGATTGCTTATGTGGTTGATACACCTCGTTCATCAAGTCCAGTTACATTCATGAGTAATATGCTTTATGCCTGTAGCATACTCTACAAGACCAGATTGCCTTTGGTTCTGGCATTTAACAAGACCGATGTGGCTCAGCATGAGTTCGCTTTGGAGGTAAATTTTCCAACTGGGAAAATCTTTGATTCCTATAATCTAGTGTTTCTTATCTTCAAATGCTTTGTTTATCTCAATCTCGACTATTTCACTCTATTTTACTGTTGTCCTGTTTTATGCTCCACATATAAGTTCGATTACATTAATGCGATTCTGTAATGCCTTCTCTCAACAAACTATGTGAACTTGCAAAGAATAAATGCGAAATTACCACCCACTTGTCTCATGTGAGAAAATACTTATTAGGATTAAGTATATAAACAACTTCTCTAAGTTCTCAACCAAGTAATGCATTAAGGTTCATTGTTGAAGTTCAAAGCTCAAGGATGTTCAGAAAGTGGCACTCTTTAACGAGCTACATCCGTGTGATTTGTCCTTAGCAATTGAATAGCTATTTGGACGCTTAAAGAAAACATCTGCGAAAAGACGAGAGGGTTCTGCAGCTAATTTTTCATCTTAGTCCCATGATTTTGGATTTCACAGCCACATAGCTCTTTGCTTTATGTATGTTTAATTATGCTTGCAAGCTCTTTAGTTCTATAACTTGGATAAGAGACACTGAATTTATTGATTCTAGGTCAAGACCGTGAGGGTTTTTTCTCGATTGAGTTACTGCAGTGGTCGAAAAGTTGCAATGTATCTTGTTTTACTATTGTTTGCAGTTTTTACTTTGTTACTTGAAGCTTATGTGACTTTTATTTGCCAAGTATATTATCAGCCATGCTGTTTTTTGGTACAATACTAGAAAATTTACCAGAGTCTTGATGTCATGTGAATAGTGGATGAAAGATTTTGAGGTATTTCAAGCGGCACTGGATTCTGACAACTCATACACATCAACCCTAACAAGAAGCCTCTCACTTGTCCTGGATGAATTCTACAACAATCTCCGTTCGGTCGGTGTGTCTGCAGTTACTGGAGCTGGTATGGATGCCTTTTTTAAGACCATAGACGCAAGTGCTGATGAGTACATGGAGACCTATAAGTATTGCTTCTTTTACTCAAAGCTAATGTGAATTGATGTCTCGTAAAAATTGTTTAGGCTGCTCATGTATTTTTATCATGTGTTGGTTTCAGGAAAGATCTTGACAAGAGACGGGAAGAGAAGCAACGGTTGGAAGAGGAACGCAGACGACAGAATATGGATAAGCTAAGGCAGGACATGGAGAAATCCGGTGGAGAACCTGTGGTTCTGAGTACTGGGTTGAAGGACAAACCAAGCACTAGCAAGAGCATGATGGATGAAGATGAAGACGAGGAAGATGAAGATTGGGAAGATGACTTTGGTACGATTACTGATGATGAAGAAATAGATGATGATGATGATGATGATGATGAAGTTGGGAGCTTCAACTTCTAGACCCTGACAGAGCACGGTTCTCAGATACAATTTTTGTCGAATGCACATTTTATCAGGGTAACTACTTTAAAACTAGGAAAACAGTATTATAGACAGACTTCACCCATCTTGGTAAATAATGTATTTTGGTATGGGTGCTATATGTATCATATGTGTCTTGTAACTGGGTGGATATCAATCACTGCTGCTTTTTGACTGGATATGACATTTGATTAACGACAGAAAGAAAGAGTTTGTTTAAACAGAGTTTTAGCCAGCTACCCTTTTTAAGACTCTTTAGAGAGTGTATACTCTCTTGTTGTCGGAACAACCTGATAATTTCTGAGATTCGATTGTGATTGCTCTGTTAAAAAATTCCTCTTGAGCAATCTTTGCTAGAGACTGGGAAATGGACCCAGCCAGCCACCCCAATCTAATGAGCACTCCCTAATTTCATTCTAACCGTTGGATCATTTATTCAACTTTCTCCTATATATATATATATATATGTATATACCCTAAAAACACATGGTTCCCTAAAAATCTCTCCAGCCGTCTCCAATTAGATGAACACTCTTTGTTCTTTTCTTTTCTCCTGTTTTATAGATCTCAAAAATCTGTCGAACTGTGTTTTTTTTCCTCAGTAATGGATGATTCTTCAAGAATAGGTTTATCTCTCACTGATCTTAACACTATTGTTCTTACTATCACTATTACTCTCATCGTTCCTATGAAACTGCCAGAATAAGATAAACCCTTGTCTTGCTTTTGATGAAAATTCCACTCACACTGTGATTACCAAAAATCTACTTCATCACGTGACAGACTTGTGAGTACAATAAATTTACCTCAACACGTGGAAAGCGATTAAGAGCCGAAGCAGGATACGACTCTGCAGCGGCATGCACAAAAGTAACTCGAAGCATGCACAGAAGCAACTCTAAGATTCAAAAATGTCACCATTTATTATTGGTTGGACCGCAGCACAAACCATAACTCAAGTCCACAATCACCATCTTGTCCCGCACCATATTGTCCCTCACCATCTTGTCCCTCACCATCTTGTCTCTCACCATCTTGTCCCGTACCATCTTGTCTCTCACCATCTTGTCCCTCACCAACTTGTCCCGCACAATCTTGTCCCTCACCATCTTGTCCCGCACCATCTTGTCCTTCACCATCTCGTCCCGCACCATCTTATCCCTCACCATCTCGTCCCACACCATCTTGTCCCGCACCAACTCGTCCCTCACTATCTTGTCCCGCACCAAAATTAGACTAAGGACATTTAAGGATAAGATCAACATTGATACATGGCAGATCAACATTGACATATGGCAGATCACTATCTACACATAGAAGATCACTATCGACACGTGACGGACCTCCATTGACACATGGGAAAATTTGATGTTGAAACAGATAGTTTATCAAGGCTTTGAAGATAAGGGCAAAAGGTTTTTTTTGTAAATATCATTTCTATCACCCCTTTATAACAAAACAAATGTATTAGAGAGAGGGGACTTTTGGGGCTGGGGCTTCTTCCCCAAGGGAGAAAAACAGGATCTTCTTCCCTAAAATGTTCTCAAAAGAGAAACTATTCAATCTTCTGTAACCTAACAATCAATAAGAACAATCAACTTTCATTACTCGTGGACGTAGGCAGATCTCTGCCGAACCACGTTAAACTTATTTGTGTTGATTTTAATTTTATTTTTTACCAATTTAATTTCTCTTCTTGTTCTGTATTTCACTCATCTGATTCATGAGGTTGTGCTGCCATAAAATCGGCAGCCACAATTTAATGCTAGAAACAGAGAAAGTTTAAAGGATTTATCCTACCTGTGTCCTTAAAGATCAAGAAAGCTTCTATAAATTTACCTCGGATCCGGAAGAGTGGTTTTTTCTTCCTATGTTTTACTCTATTTATCTTGTACTTATTCGTACAGACCTGAAGTTTTCAAGAAGAAAGAATCGAGTCAGTAGTTGTGACTTACAGTTACAGAAACGTGAAGTCCATAACCATAAGAAAAGAAACTCTTATGATGCAATAACAGTAGTGAATATTCAGAGCAATGAATGGTAATAAGACAAACAGGGGATGGGCATTGAATGAAAGTCATATGATAAGATTTCATGATATGGGACTACTTCTTCAACCTCAGCCTCTACTTCGTCTTCTTGTTCTTCTTCCTCCTCGTACTCTAATTCTTTATCTTCTTCTAATCAAGGCTCCAATTCTAACTTCTCTGGCTTAAACACTTCTTCCAAAATTTTGAGTTCCTGTTTTCAAGCAATGAGTGCTCAAGGAAATGTTGCATCAGCCAAGGGCATTAATAAACTCAATGATAGACCGGATCATCTTCTTGTCCTTGTCCATGGCATTTTGGCGAGCCCTAGTGACTGTACATATGTTGAAGCAGAGTTGAAAAGGAGACTGGGAAGAAGATTCTTGATTTATGCAAGTTCATCCAATACATTCACCAAAACTTTCAATGGTATTGATGGAGCTGGGAAACGATTAGATGATGAAGTGAAGCAAGTTGTCTAGAAGACAGAGAGCTTGAAGAAAATCTCTTTCTTGGACCATTCTCTTGGTGGTTTGTTTACAAGATATGCAATTGCGGTTTTGTATTCTTCGTACACAAATGGTAATGGCGTGTCTTATGAAATTACCAGGTTTCCCAAAGGTAGTAATTTAGAAAATGCAACATCTTTATGCCGTTGTACAATTGCTGGATTGGAGCCAATCAACTGCATTACCTTGGAAACCCCACATCTAGGAGTGAAAGGGAGAAAGCAGGTTTGTGATGATTGCAGCTTCCCTTTCTTTTGGGAGTCTTGTTTCTCAAAAAACTTGTTGTGCCTATAGCTCCCCTTTTGACTGGTCGAACTGGTCGGTAATATTCATTTTAGATGATAAACCCAGCAGACCACCACTCCTTTTAAGAGTGGCATCTGATTGTGAAGATGGGCAATTTATATCTTCCCTTGGTGCTTTTAGATGTCGAATTATCTATGCCAATGTCACATATGATCTCATAAAAATTACTTTTCATCGGTCAAGGATCGATACTTCTTACTACTTATACTTCATATGTATTATGAGAAGAATACTCATTGGATATTTTTATACTTTGTGTGGGGATCTAAATGCTTCTTCAAAAATTATTATTCGAGAATGGGTACTTCATACTTCTCATTATTAAGTACTTCTTCAAGACGAATACTTCTATTTTCTTATACTTCGGATTTTATCCTTTTATCAGGTTCATCCTTTTATCATGAAAAGGCTAGGCGCAAGGCAACCGCGGGGGCATCACATGATCTAGGAACAAGATGCTCTAGACCATTGCCAAGAAACACCGACAAGAAGATAGCAACATCATACCTAGCCAAGACGCACCGCAGTGCATCACTAACATCAACCACCAAAGTACGGTACGAGCAAGACATGTAGACATTTTCTTAAGAATTGTTCTTCAAACAAACCTTAAGAAAAAGGCAAATTGTGATTACATAAAATATACTTCAACACGTGGTAGACTTGTGAGTACAATAAATCTACCTCAACACGTGGAAAGTGATTAAGAGTCGAAGTAGGATACGACTCTGCAGCAGCATGCACAGAAGCAACTCTAAGATTCAAAAATGTCACCATTTATTATTGGTTGGACCGCAGCACAAACCATAACTCAAGTCCACAATCACCATCTTGTCCCTCACCATCTTGTTCTGCACCATCTTGTCCCTCACCATCTTGTCCCTCACCAACTTGTCCCGCACCATCTTGTCCCGTACCATGTTGTCCCGCACCATCTCGTCCCTCACCATCTCGTCCCGCATCATCTTATCCCGCACCAACTCGTCCCTCACCATCTTGTCCCGCACTAAAATTAGATTAAGGACATTCAAAGATAAGATCAACATTGACACATGTCAGATCACTATCGACACATGGCAGATCACTATCGACACGTGACGGGCCTCCATTGACACATAACAAAATTTGATGTCGAAACAAATAGCTTATCAATACTTTGAAGCTAAGGGCAAAAAGGTTTTTTTGTAAATACCATTTCTATCAAGGGGACTTTTGAGGCTGGGGCTTTTTCCCTGAGGGAGAAAAACAAGATCTTCTTCTCTAAAATGTTCTCAACAGAGAAACTCTTCAATCTTCTGTAACCTAACAATCAATAAGAACAATCAACTTTCATTACCCGTAGGCGTAAGCAGATCTCTTCCGAACTACGTTAAACTTATTTGTATTGATTTCAATTTTATTTTCTACCAATTTAATTTATCTTCTTGTTCTGTATTTCACTCGTCTAATTCATGAGGTTGTGCTGCCAGAAAATTGGCAGCCACACACAATGATTTCTCCTCTAGAAACTCAAGTTTTTGATGTCTCCTTTCAGCATTTCCGTTGTCCATTAACCTCCAACTGTCCCCCAACCCTAATTTGGTTGCTGCTTGAGGAACACTTAAGAGATTGATTACCCACTTCCACACTTGTTGATTATCTTCTTCTGCTTCATCAACTAACCACAATATAAAACATCATGTGTGATGTCCCAGAGTTAGTGGGTTTACCTCGTTAGTAATTTGAGGTTTTGGTCTCCGGATAGAGGAAACAGGTATGGAATCAGGGATTTTGTAATTCATCTATCTATTTTGGGTTCACTATGTTGTTAGATTTTAGGGTTAATTTGTTCGATTGGGGTAAGATTTTATAGTTCATTTTAATTAAATTGTTCGTCTAGCCACATTAATTTGGTTCATATTCTTTGTAAATTAAGAAGTTCATAATTGCCTCTACTGGGTACATGTATGCTGTTGGATAAACGAACAATGTAATGTGTGAAACGTTCATTTGCTTTTACTCGATATGATGCAGGATTTTACTGACATGAGGACAACATCTGAATACAAAATTACAAAGTCCAAGGAGACTAGTGCAAATTCGACTGAAGGATTCCTGAAAATGATGATGCAGGTACATTGATGAAAACAAGAGTGGTCGACTCTGCAGGTTGCCTTGGCAATACAATGACAGTTGAATTAAAATGGACATTTGGGGGTTCAGATGAGGGAGAAGCATATTTTGCAGACACTAATTATGCTTTCTGATATGATCCTCAGTGATGCTCCTGTAGGAATTCTTACTCAATCACAATGATTTTCCCTCTCGAAATAAGTTTAATCCATCATATGTTGTCTTTCAACAAAATCTGCGGCTTTTGTTGGTTCCCCTGGCCCTGGGCACACTACTCCAATTCTGCATTCTGTTTTATTAAAAGTGGATTTCCTCTGAGTTTCAAGGTCTTCGTGAAATACGATCTAAACAACAACACAACAACAACTCCACATGTTCTAACTAGAAAGTTGCCCTGTTTTAACATCTCTACCGGATTTACGATTATGGACTTCTTCTTCTCTCCGGGAATTAGTCATATGGAAGAGCGACAAATTGAATACGGAGTCTGTACCCTATGATCCAGAAGATGTCTGTTTAATCAATTTGATGGAGAAGTAGGTGTAAAATTATCAACAACAGGTCTCTCTCTCACTCTCGAAGTGTTATCTTCATCGGATTGAAAGCTTGCTGCACATGTGTTCTTACATCTATATGAATTTTTTCTCTTGCAGAAAGACCAATGCTTGAAAGACAATGAAGACTCAATAATGTAAGTTCGCACATCTTACTTGCAAATAAGACTAGCAGGAGATAAAGAATAGTATAGATAGTGATGAAGCATTTTAACTTATCACTGTTATCAGTGTAGTTGTGATGTGTTTGTATACTGGAACTATCAATAAAGGATGTGTAGTTGTGATATGTAGTAAAAAATTGCATGCGTTATTGAGAAATTCTTAGTTTGGAAATGTCAATGATCAATTGAAGAACCTCATGTGAGTCCTAGTCTCATGATTTTGGAACCTATAGCCGCATAATTCTTTACGTTATGTCTGTTTTCTTATGCTTGCAACCTTAGTGCTATAATCTGGATAAGAGGCACTGAACGTAGTGATTCTTGGTCAGGACTTTGAGGGGTTTTTCTCGATCGAGTTACTGCAGTGGTTGAAAAGTGGCAGTGTATCTTGTTGTACGTTTTTTACTTTGTTCCTTGCAGCTTATGTGACATTTATTTGCCAAGTATATGATCAATCAGTCATGCTGTTTATCGTACAATACTAAAATCTTGATGTCATGTGAATAGCGGATGAAAGATTTTGAAATATTTCAAGTGGCCCTGGATTCTGACAACTCATACATATCAACCCTAACAAGAAGCCTCTCAGTTGTCCTGAAGTTCTCAGAATCTGATTACTTACCGTCACACGTTAAATTTCCTTACTGTTTGGTTCATCTTGTACGCTAGTTATCAAGTAGATTAGTTATGGTAGTTCTTAGTCGTTTAGTTAGTTGCATCTCAACCATTCATGTATCGTCTATGTTGCTTATTTTATTGTTTGCTAGTTTAAGACTTACGCATCTAGGTTAAAACAATGCCCTAAGTTACATCACATAGGGTTCTTATGTCAATCAAATGTTACATGGTGTTTGCTTTTGATTCTTTGGCTTTACTTCCGGGTTTCAAACATCGCCTTGATCCAAGTGAACGAGGTTCTGGGTTTGGTGTGATTCGTGCTGTTATATAAAATGTACATCAACTTAGCATATAATTTTGTGATTCTATGAATGTTCGGTAAAACACAAATCATATCCATACTGAACTAATACAGTGCACTATACTGTATCGTGCATTGTTATAATAATGGGTTTTACTTGTTTTCAGAAAAATTGTTGTCTCTTAAACTTTTGCGCCCTTGCTATTTATAGGCATGTTCATCAGTTCATGTATGAAGTTTGTGGTTTTTATTTTGTTAGGGCAAAGAAGTTGTCAAAACCCTGAGGAGGCTGAAAAGGAAGCAAGATGCGACGGGATTCTGAGGTATACTGATGCCACCGTCGAAGCAAGATGCCAGGGGGATACAGAAGATAACTGATGCCACCATAGAATCTCTGCGGAAAGAAAGAGTGCAAAGAATCGAGAGCTTCAGGAAGAGCAATTGAATTTTTTTTGCCAAAGAGAAGAAGAAGAGATGAGCAGAAGAACAAACAAAGGAAGTAGCACAATTGAAACAAACATGTCCTAAATTGACGAAGTATGCTTAATGCTGCTTTGCCAGGTGAACGTCTTATGCTAATATTACTTTGAAGGTTATTATCTTATCTGTTAGGGCTTTCTGTAAAAAGTCTGGCTGAAAAAAATGAAGTCATACTCCATAAACTACAGGAGAATTGGTGACCTCTCTAAGCTCTCTTGGAATCCTAATGCAAGTATCACTTAATCATTTTTCTAAGTTGAACCATTTTGTCGTATGTTGCCTAGTCCTTTTACAGAATTAGTTTGGTTACTCTTTGTTGTTGTATAAGCTTATTAACTGAGAAAGCATCATTCACAAGTGATTCAAAATGTATCATAGATATAGTAAGTTCATACTGGTCCGTTTAAGGCTCTTTACAAGCACCGTTGAATGTGTAGTTTCTACTGTTCAAGCTCCTTGACGATGACTTTTCATTAGTTCTTATTTTGTTAGTTTTTGGTTTTGTACTAGTTTTTGCAGTTGAAGTGTTTTCTACTGTCCGCATATCATCTAATGTTCTTTGACAGATGTTTTTATCTGAATGAATGGTACAGCTAGGTGTAACATAATTGTGTTGTTGCAAATCAAGATTAGTGATACTGATTATTGACTAAACCTGATTTTAGTTAACTGACTTGTAGGTTTTGCATGATCCATTATCAACACATTTTGACGGTGGAGGGGAGGTATCATCATACATTCATTCACTTTCATCTTATACTTCTGTGTTTATTCTCAACAATCATTTGGCTCAGATAAAATTTTGGATTACTGCGACATCATTTTAATAACATGGCCAAGAACCAGAGTTCTATTATTAAAGAAGTATGGTTAGTGTCTGCTTTTGCTGTATTAGTAAAGCTGTGTGGTTTATGAGGAAGAAAAGGTGTTTTGAGGAAGTTAGCTATGATGTAAGAAGCTTTCAGCAAAAAAAGAAAGCAGTTGAAACATGAAGGAGGCTATAGAATGAAGGGTGTAAGAGGAATAGTGTATAACTGTATATGATATGCAGGTTTTGAAGTTTTTTTAACATTTGCTAAGAGAGAGAGAGAGTGGAAGAGGGATCAAGAAGAAACCAAGAAATAGAGGTATTTGAGGTAAGGTCCAGACAACCTTATATAAGCATTTAAACACATAGAAGGGGACGAAAGGGAACTGAATTGGTTTAGCCTAAGAAGGCACCGCTACCTACTCCTAAAGCTATTATACACCAGAAATTTGGTGCTAAGGCGGTTTACAAGACAGAAGAAGTGAACAAATCTGTGCAGAATATTTGCCCAGGGTTGGCCATTCCGCAACAAGGTCCTTGTTTGTTTCGCTGCTGCTTGCAGCTTCCAGATATGACGGTTACTTAAGGTGTCTGCAAAAGAAAGAAAAGAAAGAAAGATGCGGAGCAGGCTGCTGCAACGATTGCCATAGAAAAGCTCGGTATCCAGACAGCGGAATATGATACTGTAAAAGAACTATGTAACGAATTTGGCACTAGTGTATTTATTGTCAGATGAGTTTCTTCCATCTGCTCATCTTCTGACATGCCACTTACAAGGTTCATTTACGAGAAGAGGTCACCTCCGTTGTTTGGTTCCTGTGTCTATTTTTGCTGCATGTGATCAGAAGGTTAATAAATCGCATAGTGGAAACTGATCACTTGCAAAGTATCCCACTTATCATGACGGCTGCTATATTAACTGGTTCAGTAGTTACTGACTAGGGCTTTGGATTCGGAAGCAGAACTCGTGGTCTCCAGATTCTATTTATTGTTTTGAAAGTTAGAATGTATTAAAGCGTCCGAAAAATTACAAGAGGCTGTCCACAATGTTGTCGTCCTTACTCCAGAGTGATGATCTGAAATATGGGCAACTCCCAACAGATTTTCTCGATCTGAAATATGGGAGTCCTAACAAATTTTCTCCCTCAGATACCGAACTTGGAATTACATTGGAAATTAAAAATTTACTGTCTAAAGAGAGTGCAGAGAAAATAAAATTTGGCATGGCACACAATTGTTGCTTAAACCCTTCTTCACTGCCTGCTTAGCTAAACTGTCTATTATCTTGTTACTACTTCAATGATTGAACAAAATACCCAAAAGGTTCTCACATATCTTCAAATTCTTTAGAGCTTCAGATACGATAGCTTGATTCCTCCATTGAACTATATTGGCTTTTCCTTGAATAAGTTTAATAATACTCTGGCACTCTCATTCACTCCAAAAATTCAGCGTGTCCATGCTTTTAGCCCATTCTGATGCTTCTCAGAGAGTTAAAGCTTTTGCCTTTTTGGGATTGGAAGCATTGATGGTCCCGGATTTAACTTGGACAACTGAACCTATATCAAATCGAAGAATTAGTCCACATCCTGTAAGTAAATTTTTAGCAATCCAAAAAACATCGGAATTGATCTTAAATTGATTCAATGGAGGTGCTTTCCATCCTTTAGAATTATTGGGATTATGGGTAATTGTTATAGTAGAAGCAGAGGTAGTTTTAAAACCAAAGTTTAGACTAGCTCTTGAGACCGATTCATCGGTTATCTCCAACAGAATAGGAGACCAGATGTTCGAGTGTCTCTGGATTGCTAAAAAAAATTGTAAACTAGTTTTTGACTTTTTAAGGAAAATTTCCATACATCTTTCCTTCCGTATTAGCCAACTCTTGGTAGCCACAAATATGTAGTCTTATTATCATTTTTTTCCTGCAATCCAATTAGAGTTTTACTCCAAAACAGAAGAATCATATTTAAGATTAAAATTTAAGCCTGTCAAAGGGGGTAACATCCAGACAAATTTTGCAAAAGGACATTTAATAAATAGATACTTATGAGATTTACATGGGTGATTACAAAACACATAATGGATATCAACCATATGTATCATTTTACCACATCCATTAATAATCAGCAAAGATTCTAATTCCTAGAATTTTATCCGAGATATTACCAGAAAAGTTATTTATAACTTTTTCTGGATTCCATTTTTTCGTATATGAGTCAAGCATCTCAGATATAAGTGTTAAAGAGTTTAATTTTGTACCACCAATATTTTAGGTTGTTCTTAATACCTGCTATCCAATTGTTTGTCGAAACATTACTCATTGTACCATCACTTACTCACTTATTTATGAATAAATAGCACACCCTACATTATCCACCTCAAGATCAAGGTTTTATTATAGTGTTTTTTTAGTATGAAATATAGTTTAAATTTCGAAAGCATTTCAAGAATATAAAACATAACGTAGTTATAAAAAGTGGTCAGGATTTCATTTAGGGAAAGATAAAGAGTGGTTGAGATCTGTTTTTAGGATGGGATAAAGGAGGGCTAGGATCTGTGAAAAGATGTGTAAAAAGTGGTCTGGATTAAAAGTTTTTCAGAATAGTTCGGATTCCTTGTTGAGTTTCAGAATCAAGGACTGCGGTTTAAGTATGTAAGAAATTTTCGTAAATATTTACAGAACCAGGGGAAAAATGGACTTACATTCTCGACCAAATGACACGATTGTCCCCCTGTGTTTTTGTTTCTCCTTCAGTTTGTGTCGTAAATTTGAAGAAGTACAGGGGGTATATCAATAAAACCTAAAGGTAAATAATTTTAATCGTCATAAGGGTAAGTTCTTCTCCTATGTTCTTCCCTTTCATTTCATAAGAATCAGATAAACAGTTCCCTCCATCCAAATCTCTTCTTTCATCTTCATCACCATGACAGAAAGTTGAGTGTTCATACAACCAGATTTCCACTCTATATTTCGAATTTAGAGTACAGGATTTTGATTTGATTGAATATTCAATCATCATCTAAGCTGTAACCCTAAATTCGAAAATTGGGTGAATTATTTTATATAGAAACATCAACCCTTTCCTAATCTCACTCACGACTTTTCCTATCCATGTTCTCCTTCGGTCTCTTTTTCTTCTCATCGTTTTTCTCTGTGTTCATTGGTATTTTGTGATTTTTCTGATTGTTTTATTGATTTGTTAATAAGTACACAAAACATTTCATCCGACCATCATGTACGATTTTTACCGACTCTCTGATAGAACATTAATCTAATCAACTAACTCTTTTGTTTTGTTTGTCTCAGAAATTAATGATATGATAATGTTGACTCTTTTGTATTGTCTCGGAGATTAATATTGACTCACATCTGGGTTTATCTTGAAAGAAATCCATCGAGACTAGGTAACAAAAACCTAGGTTTGTGCTCTTTCGCCCTGATCTAATTAACTTTGATAAGATTTTGCAGATGTTATTTAGGTTATTGTTGTAGAATAAGAATCTTAATATATGTTGATGTTGCACATCGAGTCAGTGTATTTATCTGCATTTGTCATTGTTTTTGTCCCTATTTTTTTTCTTGTTTTTTTCTTCTTTTTTTGCAAGAAATGCAACAACCACAATCTTATATTTTTCCCTCAGTTGCTAAAGTATCTGTTCAAATAATTTGTTGTTTCCATTCATTTGTTTTGTTATGTTCAGGATATTCATTTGTAAAGATGAGTCAAGTCAGTCTTGATCATTAGCTATATGGTTTTGTTAAGTTGTGTGCGGAAGTTTGGTAGTTTCGTGAAGTTAGTGTTATATTGTTGCTTATTGTGAAGTCTGCTTATTGGTACTTTGAAAAATCACATTTTCTCTATCTTCGATCTTCAATCTTCAACGGTTTATATTTTTTTGCATTGCTTCTTTTCGTTTCGATTCTGTCGATTTTGATAAAATATTTAATATTTAGATTACTATCAAGGCTACATTTACACCTCTATCACCTTGAGTTGAGGCTTGCTCAAGAATGAATTTGACTGCAGTTCATGAGATTTTGAAACACACTGGGTTTAAGGATGAAGGAATAGCGGACGAGATTAGTGGTGCACGCTTAAACTATACAAATTTTACTGCATTTATTGTTTATAGTTAGATTGTTCTTTTCTATTATTTTTCTTACTTCCATTTTCCCCATGTAATACAATTGTCTTTGCAAATGTGGACACCAAATGCAATGGGGTGTTGCACATGTTAGTGATTGTGAACCCATCTGATATTTTTCTATTGTCTTCTACACTCAAGTTAGTAATTGAGATTTGAGGATCCTCTATATTGAAGAGGACGTGTGTTTAATCATTCTTTACCAATGGCAATAAAAAATCCAATTCCAGTTCTGGACAGACAAGTACAACTGTTTAGGTATTTCTTACGTTTTTTTCTTTGTCCTCTTGTTTCTGACTAGGTATTTATTTCTTTTGATCTTTGGTTTTTTGCAGGTGAGGGTTTATCTCTGTTATGTATGAAGAGGAAGAATAGCAAAATAGAGGCTCAGATAAAACTCAAATCTATCGTGTTTGGTAAATCCTAGCCCGTTTGTTATTTTTTGGAGTTTCCTTAGAAAATCATTCAATATCTTATGGTTTTTGTTGTTGGAATTTTTTAATCAGTTTTTTTTTTTTTTGGATGAGAATTTTTTGAAGTTTGTTAGTTAATTAGGTTCATGTTGAACATATGCTAGGATGATTTCATCAATAGGCATAAGTTTTGATGTTGAACCCTTTTGTTGTTATTTGGGAATGAGTTTCTATAAGTTTTGTCATAGAATGTAACAAGGGCTTTAGACCAACAATATGCAATCTTTCATTGCTCAATTTGTGTATTGATATAGACACAATTACTTTAAGAAGTTACATCCTAGAAACAACACATATAAATATATTGGAACCGGTGTAGCAAATGAGTTGCCTGTCATGTCTGATGCATCTAAATAAAATGTTTTAACTAGAAATCGCAGTCATTGGTCAAATTATAGATGTAAAATATATGTATTCCAATGAAAATTGATTTCATTTTTATTGCACGTCTCAACCAATTGTTTCCATTTTTTTACTTGAACTGTATAAATGTAGGTAGCAAAGAATTTGGGAAAGCATGTGAATGCTTTCCAACCAACGAATAGAGAACTTTAGGTGGGCGTAGTCCTTTTATGGTTCATATATTTCTTACACTTTGGAATAAGTATATTTAGTGATGTAACCGCTTTCCTTTGAGAAGTTTCAATGGAGTTTCATAGTATGCTAGGACTGGAGATTTCTCTTAATGATCTTAAACCTTTGGTTTAGAGAAGTTATAGCTCCAACAAATGCCACTATATATCACTCCTCCTACCCCCTTGGCAGTGCCTTCTGCTGTTGAAAATTCTCAAGTTGTGGTTGATCAAGTAAGTCAGTAATGGATTAACATTTTTCATTCGTATTTTTCAAATCCTTATAATGGTCGTCTGTTATGCGATTCTTTATTGTTGTATTTGTTTGGTTATAGTTGTAGCTGCCCACTTCTAGGCTTTGGTTTCATCCTACCACTAACCTACAATTAAAGGGGCTGTTTTTCTCTCCAATGGTTGAATCCTCTCTAAGTTATTGGTTACAATCTTAGCTTGCTTATTCCTTCATGAGGAGGTTTACACAGGAAGGCAAATGATCAATTGTACTGCCATCATAAGTGGCGTCTGCAAAATTCTGATCTCCAGTGTTCGTGCACATCCAAGTCACTACACCATATCTAATGCAAGCAGTCAAGCACTATGTGAATATTGTTCCCTGAAGGTACATTTTTCTAACTAAAATTTCTTTCTTTTAACTCAAAAGTGGTCAATAATATATGTTAATTTATATACGTATTTGTACGTTGCATTTGTAAATTTTGAAACAAATATACTAGAGGGAAGCAATCAGTTGCATTACACTAGGAACCACCTTTGGAAGATGCTTATATATGGAAAAAACAACGTCAAAGGTACCAAAGTCCCTTTCGAATATATGAATATCATTTGGGAATTAGTGAATCTTAACCAAAGGTATCTTCTTTCAGTGAATTAACTGAAAAGGTAAGCTGTGTTTACCTACCGACTCCAGATATTATTGTTTGACTCTTAATTCTCACGGTGGCGATGTGCCCCCCATACCACACATCATTCACCGTATCGTCTTTTGAACTCCTTTTCAAGTTTCCTTCCACATGTGAAAGAAGGTGGATACAATACAATTTAGTTGAAATGAATAATTGAGCACAAAGATTATTACTTTACCGCTGGTCATAGAGTGAGTTTAAAGTTTAATTTTTATTTATCTTTTTTATCTATGTGAAAATTTATAGTTAGTTTTCTTTTACCATACAAACTAATTGGTGTATTTTCATGTGGTCTTCTATGTTTATCTCCATTGATTTGAAATCTTGAAAACTGTGTTAGGTAGTTATTCAAAGGTTTGATTCTCTTTCATCCCTTTTTGATGCAGGTGAGCATTCGTATGTCGTTTGCAGCCGATTTCATTCACTACCTTTTTTTTGTTCCGTGTAACAGTGAAGTAAGAAAATGTGCATTTTATTTGTTCATTTTCTCAACTACTACATTAATTAAAGACTTCAGACAGTATTAATTGTACGATGGGTCTTAGTAGAGCTTCAGTGTTTCTGTAAATACTGTAATCATTGTAGCACATTTCTTTTAGAAAAAGTTGTATTAATCAGATGACTTTTCCCTGTTAGTACTTGATAGTGTATTTTTCTAAAATCAGTAAAGTCTCGGATGAAACCTATTAAAGGTATGATAATTTGAACTGAAGTAATTATGTGTTAAGTTAGCTTTTTACGTTCTTATGTTGTTTTGGTACTATGCTTGATATGAGTTCCCCTTTGTTTTAAGATTTTCACTACTTTTAGAACTCATTTTTTCATTTAAAACCAATAATCAACCTATATTTTTTTACGAGGCCCAATTTTTTTCTTTTTTGTTTTTCTGTGGGGACATTAAGTAAACACCAGATCATGTAAACTGGTAAAAAATCAAAATAACAGAATTTTTTATAAAATATTCAATAAAAAATAAATTTATAAATAAAATATTCAATAAAAAATAAATTTATAAAATATTTGATAAATTAGTAGTAATTTTCCTTATCCAACACTTTTAACTGTCTAACACTACTTCCAACAACTACTAGTACTAACCTTAGCTGTAATTTATCATATTTTTTTATAGAATATATTGATATCTTTTCGGTTATTTGGATTCTTTACCAGAAAGGTAACCAAAGTTATCTATTAACTATAAGTACAAAAGAAACTGAATAAATTACCTCACTCTGATACTCCTCCTATGGTGCATGGTGCACAAATTGCAGGATAACAAATCGGATAATTGAAACACTTGCAACCACCAATTCACATCATACGTTTTGCTAGTAAATTACCTCACTCTGTGTCAGTAAATCCTCACATCATATTTTATCTTATTCTATTTTGTAATCCCTTCTGTATTCTAATTTATTTATTTTCACTTAATATTACTTTTTAAGAGATATACACTGAGCTGAGCTTGCATAGAGAAAACGAAGAAGAAAAAACTCTATTTATCAAGGAGGCTTCTTCAATAACAAGTTTTTTTATTAACACCAAACCTAAAGAAAAACCCATCACTCTCATAGACGGTATCTAAAGAACCCTCGTCAACAACTATCACTACTAGTACCTTTGAAAACCTATCTAAGAAATCATCATCTTCTCATAGTTCTTCCTGCACTATTAATGAGGGTATTGCCAGAGTCATTGTGAAAAACCGGAACATCATCATTTGTAATTTCTTTTGAGATATTTTTGATCATATTTGAGTGTTATAAATTCATATAAAATATTTTTCAGTTCAAATATTTGTTCTACTTCTATCATGAGCGGCTAATTACTTTGATGGCTAAGGAGGAAGAATGAAACTATTTATACACGTTTGATCCGTAAATTTCTTTTAACAATTTTGTTAGTTATTAATTTTATTTAACTTATTAGATCACTATAGTTACATATAATTTTCATGAGGTCAAATGGTCATCGTAATTAATTTATACCTATTGAGTTAATTTGAAAACCTTACTATGATTACAATTTAATGTTTCAAAACTTTACTATGAGTTAATTTGATAAGGAATGTCCACCAATCAAGTATTGGTCCATTTTTAAATCTTGAAATTTTTTCCAATTTTTTTAATTTGAACTAATTAATTTATTTTTAAAACAAAAATCTAAATCTTAAAATTATTTTTACTGGTTTAAAATTAGTTTTTATATTTTAGATCAATTTTAATTAAATCTTAATGGTCAACAACCCGTGAGTGATATTGTTGTATGCGCACATGTCAAAACTCCCTAAAACTCCCTGATACGCTATTCTGATATGAGTAACTAGGATATAAAATTTCCAAGCTGCACTAATAACCCACGCTTCATATACAGGGAGTTGACTAACGGAAACGTCTTTAGATTGGCTCGTGAGGATGAAAAGCCAACTGATGTAGATTAAGCAGATATCCCTTGAAGTGTTCCCATATGACCACATTTTTATTAAGAAGGTTCTCGGCAACGTGGTCCTGATGTAGGTCACTAGCCAAGAGATCCAAGTGATGATACAAACGGTCAAAAGGGAAAGACACGCCAAGAGACATGAAGATTTACACGGCAATCAGTTTATCATTAAAAACCGTGTGAATTTGAAGGTCACCAAAGCTAATTAGATTTAGGGGTCACTAATAAAACAAAATAAGATCATTTTAAAGTAATCTCAATACATCCCTTATCCATCTATTTTCTATAATGACTAATCTATCTTTGTTTAATTAGTGTTAATTTTAATTAATTAGATAATTTTTATTTTTTTATTTTTTTTATAAAAATAATTTTTTAAAAATAATATTTTTTCAGTTTTTTTTTTAAATATTTTTTTTCTATCTTTTTTAAATAATTTTTTTTACTTTCTTTTGATAGTTTTTTATTAATTATTACTTAAAAATTAATTAAATTATTTGTTAAAAAGAAACTAAATTGATTATGCATGTAGCCCCAAATTGGAAATCGAATTTAAAAAAAAAATCCAACATTTTAAAAATGCACAATCGGTAGTTTAATAATTTTTCAAACTACCGATTCTAATAAGTAGCGCCAAATTGGAAATCGAATTTTTTTAAAAATTTGAACATTTTCTACATGCACAATCGGTAGTTTAAGAATTTTTTATTAGCCCCCAATTAGTTAAAACATTTACATACCCCTAGATTATCTATTAGCCACACCCATTGAATTGGTTTAAAAAAGTAGCCCCCAATTACTTTTTGGTGGCCCTCAAATTTACTAGGATTAAAAAGGGAATACTGCGGAGTTCATTTTTAGTTAGCATGTGGTGGTTACAAAGAAACAGTACGTGCATTATATTCTCTGACGTACATGCCCATATCTGCAATATCACAATATCAAACTTACCAATGAAAGTTTCACACGTCTCTCTCGAAATAATTGGCTCCCTCGAACTAATTGCTGTGCTGGTCCGGTGAGCAGATTATCAACCAATGATCTAGTTATTTATGCACAGAACATCCAGGATGGGGGATGTGCCATTGCCGTTGATTATTTGCTCCTTTAATTTGTTTACCATAGCAATCCCTCGGGCTCCAATAGACATTAATTAGCAATTTAAATTAAGACAAGGAAGGGCGTAGCAAGCTGCGAAATTCTTTTTTTTGTTTTTTCAACCTTTCCTCTATTGAACCTCATCGATAACATTAAGGCTATGCCATCTTAAGGTGATGCTGTTAAATGGAAGTATCTTACCAACGTCCATGAATGATAAATTAGTTGTATATATCTTTTAGTTTTCCGCTGAACAGTGTGTCCGCATTTACCTAGTTAAGGGTCCGGTCGACCTGTTCACTGTTCAGAAGTATGGAGTGACGAAGCCCGAAGTTTTAATTGGGTAGGGCATATTGTACCAGACCATCTTTAAAACTAGGATTTCATCTTTTATATATTGTCATATTCATTGGTTGATGATTGATGATATCTAGCTACTTAAGGGACCAGCAGGCATGTGAAGCTTGCATAAGCATTGAGTCGGATCGATGTGGACTTATAACTTACTAGGTTTAATTACCTCTACAAGTACAAAAGAGACTAGATGATGAGTAAATCACATCCATCTGATAATTAAAAAAAACACAGAGCTTATAGAGAGAAAGAAGAAGAAGAAAGAAACTCTAGCTACCATGGCAGATTCTTCATTAACAAACAAGCCTTTTGTCAACACCAAACCTAAACTAGCTAGCCAGAAAAAATGTTTCTAATAAAATAGTTATATATGGCTCTGGATCAGGTAATAAGAAACCCTCATCAACTGCTAGTGCTACTACTACCTATGACAGAAATCATTAGCTTCTTCTTCTTCTCCTACACCGATCATGAGGGTGTTACCAGAGTCATTGAAGTACGAAAGTGGGTTTCTTGGAAGTGACCTTCTAAAAGAGGCTCATAGAATCAGGACTACTTGCTCTTATAGAAGGTACACTTCCAAGAAACCCACTTTCATGGATCTTTAATTAATGCTCTAGTGCAGGACATGATCATTGAGGAGGAAATTAAGGAGCATTCTGGAACGAGAAGGAGTTCTTGCGCTAGATGGAGCAGAAGCGTACTACAAGTGCGTACTATGGGCTCAAGGGTGAAAACGTTTTTGCAATAACCAGCCAGGCGTAGTTTTTCAAAGTCCATTTTCGCCCCACTGGTTATGGCAACAACGTTTTCACCCTTGTGCCAAGGCGTAGCTTTCAACGTGAAGTTTCTGATGTTCAGAACTGATATTAAGACCACTGTGGACTTTTTAATTCAAAAGCTTTTTTGTTTGTAAAATTATAAGGGAAGATGAGCACAGTGTGTTATAATGTTAAAGTCTAGGTGATTGAAGGATTTGTTATAATGCTAAAGTCCAAGTGTTGGAAGTCAATTGTGGTTAATTTGACAGACCTAGCTCCCAATGTTGAATTCTCTGTAATGTCTTGTTCAACATCCATCAATATTCTAAACTAAGTTGTGAAAAACAACAAAGCAACATGAAGCAAGGATGCAATTGATTGTCCATATTTCTAAAATAAAAAACCTCGTTCTCATAGTGTCTGAATTTGAAATTTATCCAATTAGTTCTACTCAGGCAGTTTTTCATGCTGATGACTGCCTCTCCCGTGCAAATCTGGAATTCAACTTCACCTCAAATAATGTAACCTACTCGGTTTTTAGATGGCATGGTAATATTTGGAGCTTATCACCTGCACATCAATATGTTATTTAGAGATATGTGGAGTTCCATATCAGTTCTGGTCATTGGAAAACATTCATGAAATTGGAAAAATTTGTGGTGAAATTTTGTTGATTGATCCTGCAACTCTACAGCTACAAGATCTCAGGGCTATGCGCATGAAGATCCAAAATAAGAATGGATTTAATTGAATTCCTAGAGTCATCAAAATCTTCTCAGGGAAACAAATGTTCATAGCACATGTTGCAATGACCGAAAAGTCGTCGTTAGTTGACCAAAACCTTCGTATTATACCTCCTACAAATTTGGATCTCTCCTGTTCAAATTTCAAACGTCCTCCTATCTTGCCGGATTTCATTGAGATAAGTAGGAAGAAAAAGAGAAGATTTCTTCCAAAAAATAGGAATGTTGTTGAGTCAAACGTTACAATATCTTCATCACTAGCTGATTATGCGGCAAACAGAAATGCTTCCATTTTGAGTATGTCTTCTTTTAAACAAAATTCTAAAAGATCTGGGCATCATGGTTCTAAGAAGATAAAGTCCAAGAAAAAGAAAAAGAAAAAGCAACGGAACAAGACCAAATACATTTTCTGATTCTGTTAATATGGTTAAGGAAGTTGTTCCATCTGACGAGGCAGCTGACATGGAGGTTGAGATGGTATCTCCTCCAGCTTTTAAGTTGTCGATCTCAGATAATTTTGCAGAATCAATAACCCATCCACCAAATCACCCAATCCTTATACAATCCCCATCACCACGTTTCATCATAAACAACAACCCAATTCCATAGTCTTACCCTACCCATTCAAACAGCATTCAACATCTTACCATTACAAACTCTGAACCATCTCACCCAACAATCTGCAACACACAACATAGCTCATCTATAATTCATATTAACCTTCATTCAAACAATCAACACCAACAACAGAAACTCCTTATTCCCAACTGGATTATCACTGAAGTCAATCGACTTTTTGATTTGGGTGTTATTTTAGGTATCAGTTTTATGGACATGTCAATCTACTTTTTGACTTGAAGAAGGAATGTCCACCTCTTCCAGCATCCCTACATGTCCGCCTGGATTTGAACCTGTTCAAGATGATATAATTGATGATGCCTGCTCTAGCTTCCATGATGCAACTGAATCCCAACCACTCATTCCAAAAAAGATCAAATTTGAATGCAAGAGGCTTGGTATTTCAATTGAAGCTATTTGCTCTCCTGCATCCATTGATAACACTATGAAATGCTACATTGGTACTGTAACGATTTGATCAGTAGAATTGATTGAATGAAAAAGATAATTCTGTTTACAGGACTCTGTTTAGTTTATATACTCAACACACACATTCTCTCGATCACACTCGTGTGTACAACACACTTCTCACACACGTATCTCACACACTCTTTACACACACACACCTCACACACTTACTATACTCACATGCTTTTACCCTCCCTCAAGATCAAGGAGGTTTGAAGAGGCTACTTGAGATTGCACATTCTTTTGCAGGCAGACACATGGTAAGAAGAACATGTAGCAGCAACAGTTTTTGGTGCAGAAGTCAAAGAGCACAAAATGAGCAAGTGAATATACAATGCACATCCGGTCTTTAGGCAGGTGCTGAAGTAGATGCTATGCACTGAGTCCTGAAATTTTCAACTGTAGTGGAGACAACCTGGCCATAGATCACACTACACAGCTTTCTGAATACCGGTGCATAGAAACTAACCTTCCCAATACAGAAGATCTGGAAGGAGCACCAGCAGCTCCTCCAGATGCCAAGTTACCAGCAAAACACTCTTCATTCATCCTGGTTCTGGATCAAAAGGCCGCACACGCTCAATTGGAGCAGCAACAGTATTAGAGACAGCAGCTGAGACACCTCCCATAAGAAAATCAACAACAAAGCTTGCCAATCCTTTCTCAACAGGTGCTTGTACAAAGACAGGTGATGCACCTGGTTAACCAAAGATAGATCTTGACTAACTTGGCATGTCTGGAATTCCCTATTGCTGTTTCTATAGGCATATCGCCTCTGGTACACAGATGGAGTGTTAAAAAAAATTTAGTGAACTAGCTCATTGGGAAAGGCTGGATCAAAGACGGAACTGACCAGCTACTTTTTGGGCAACATTTGGATGTTGAGACCTCTCCCCCATCATGCCTTCCAAAAGCTAAAAACACTCAGCTATAGAGAAATAGGAATAAACTTCTGCTATGAACAAGAAAAAGTGGATGCAAGAAGAAAATCTGGTAACATTTGAGCATATGAAACATGTCAGGCCACAAAAAATCTGGTGCAGAAGTCCAAGGCATGTGCGGAAGTTGCTGCTGACGGAAAATCTTGATTTTATGATGTTGGAATTGTAGAAGGCCTGTAGTCGATGACTGTAAAATCCATTGTCTGGTACAATATCTGTGGATGATTGTATTCTTCCAAGCACAACAGTGGCAGAATTAGCAAAGAAGAAGCCTGAGGTGTCTACCTCCACCAGCAATAAGCTGAAATCAGTAATAGTTGCAAAAGAAGTAGCCATTGAAGCAACAGATAGTGAGAGTTCACCAAGATGACCAATAAACATAACTGAGATGAATTGTATGCAAAACTTGGATTAAGGAATACATGGAGGGAAATGCGAAGTCATTCAAAAAAGTCAGAACCTATTCCTTGGTGTGGGCATTGCCAGAAATTGGCTCTAATCTTGGAGGAAGTTGCTTTGGCATTCCAAAGTGATCATGATGTCATTATTGCTAAGCCTGATGCAACTGCCAATGATTTCACTAAACTGTCATGCCTGTGGAGTCTGTTGAGCATGTCGATTCAGCAGATGTTAAAGATGAGCTATAAGTAGAGATAGTAAGAGACTTATAGTGGAATTTCACAACTGAAATATCTGAACATTCAACACAGTAAGCTCCATAGTGCCTCCAGTGTTGGTGTAGTAGTAGAAGTATCCATAACCATATCACCAACACAAGCAGATGGTAATCTATTAAGACGACCTTTAATACCTTTCACTGAAATAATATACAGATTCTTAGCTCCTGTATTATCAGCACAGTTCACAGTTGCTGCTACTGGTAGACCCAAGGACATCCTAAACTTGCTTCCTGCAGTTCTTCCCCTACGATTGGCCAGAAGTAGTAATAAAATCCAAGTAAATCACAGACTAATACAAAAACTAAACAGTAGTAGGTAAAGAATCATACTCAGCTGACCTTAGATGATCCTTACATTATTCAATCACAAAACAAATAAGAAAGTAAAGGATAAAGAATAATATGCCACATTCTCAATTGAATGCAGACTCATCAAAGAGAACTCCAATTTGTATGTCATTACACACACCAACTCCAATTCGAAATCCAAACACAGAAACATAATTAGTAACGCAAAACACTTCAACACCACAGTGAGGACTGCCTTGAAATAAGAATTGAGATTGGAAGTATGAAGAATGAACCGTTAAGCACTATGTGCAATATCATTCCACCCACAAACTCTCAACCTTCTTCTGAATCCAATCGAGTGGAACAACTTTAAGTTTTCGCCCTAACTAGACCTTGGTGTAGCGGACTAGATCATGCTCAGACCCTTTCGGCATCAGGAAACAAGAATAGTAGATTTTGATTAAGAAATTAGATGTAAAAAATAAATAAATAATGATGTAAATCTTTGGTTGAAGATGAAACTGGATGTTTGAAGTAGTGACATAGAAATCGAACACATGTGGTCAAATTTGAAGTAAGCAAAAGATGAGATTCGAGATTACCAACATTGATTTGATTTAAGCAGTTGATGTAGAAGAATCAAGTTTCAATGAAGAACAAAATTGCAAACCTGTATTCCCAAGAGGTCAAGTGATTTAAATCAAATTCCAAATATGAGAATCATGCTTGATCTTGTTTGAAGATGTTGCATCAAATCATCAGGATCAAATCAAACTTCAGAACAAATCATCTCAAGAACTCCATTATTCTTCAAGAACTCGGTGCTGAATTGAAAACAAATGAGATGAAGAAACTGATGAAGAGAAGAAGAATCAATGTGATGAAGAAGGATCGATTCCCTCTGAAAAATATGAGACTGATGCTCTGATACCATGATAACACTATGAAACGCTACATTGTACTGTAACGATTTGATCAATATAATTGATTGAATGAAAAGATAATTTTGTTTACAGCACTCTGTTCAGTTTATATACTCAACACACACATTCTCTCGATCACACTCGTGTGTACAACACACTTCTCACACACATATCTCACACACTCTTTGTACACACACACATCTCACACACATACTATACTCACATGCTTTTATCCATGACAAGAAGATCTGCAAAGAAAAGGGGCCATTATAGTTTAAAATGAGTGGAATGTTAGGAGACTTAACTCTAACACTAGAAGAAATGTTGTTCATAAGATGATTGAACTTATTAGAGCACCTATTATTATTCTCCAAGAAATAAAAATGATGCAGTGCTCCTCTTATAACATCAAGCAGATTTGTGGTTACAACCTTCCACCAATCCATTGGAAGTTCTGGAGGTATGTTAACCCTATGGGATATAGACTTTGTTGAGGTGGATGATTCTTTTGTAGGTGAATATACCTTGTCCATTCCTGCATAAATAAAATAGTCAACTTTCAGTGGATGCTCACTAATGTCTATGGCCCACTGATGTGGTTTAGAAAGTGGTAAATAAAGATTCGATTCTCGAACTTG
>JAJJMC010020553.1:164180-216237 GCA_023531435.1 Papaver californicum | reverse complement strand
TTCTAAAATCATTACCTTCACAAGTTCGAGAATCGAACACTTTATTTGCCACTATTCTAAAGCACATTAACTTTTGGCGCCGCCGACGCGGACTTGTTTTTAGGTTTAGGGTTTTAGATTTATTTTTAGGTTTTTATTTTTATTTATTTTTTTATTTTACTTTGTTCTATTTTACGTTTCTTTTGGTATTTCTCTTTTTGCTACAGGTTGAATTTTGGATAGAAAGGAAGTAAGCCAAAGTTTTGGAATTAAAGCTAAAGACTTGGAGTTAAAGGGAAAAGCTTATGGAACGAAAAAGAAGATCGAAGATTTTATTTTTATTTTTCTTAATTAGATTTTTAGTTTATTTTAATTTTGATTCGTTTAGAAAATTGTATTAGGGTTTTATTATTTCTGTAATTTTTCTTTTATTTTCTGACACTTTTTTTAGACTTTCTTTTGGACATTTTTGGACATTTTATTATTTTTAAACCCTACGGAAGGGTAGTTTTAAATATCAAACTGTGTGCAGGGAAGGACGACAATTACGATATTGTCTCGGCCCCTCGGGTTCGCACACTATTGAAAAGGATATTAGTGGCCCGAGTCGACTTCAACGGTTCATCGCCCGTCTGGTACGGGAGGTAAACTTCGACCAACCCACGAATCTCCTGTCAATGGGTTTTCTGGACGCCTTTGTATGCATATATGTTGAGGACTGAATACGGACTTTAATTTTTGCATAGTAAAGGGCAAGGCCTGGCCATACAAGATAAGGTTTCGGATTTCATCACCGTCTCCTTCTTGCCCGCTTTAGGAAAACGAAACCTACGCGAACCTAAGCCTAAAATCTTGACTAGAAAGAGACCTATAGGGTATCGAGCTTATTGGAAAATCGTTCAAAAGGACTGTACGGGTTACTTTATTAGCCTAACTCGAAGTTCAGGATGATTATTTTAAGTTGATTAGAGCCGCCTTGTAACCCAGGGAAAAGTGCCAAAGAGACAGGGGTATCAAAGCTCCATTGAGCTTCTCCTGTTTCTCTTCGACTTAATCTAATTCAGATCGTTCTAAGAGGTTTGCTAAAATTGTAACCAGTTGCTTTTTGAAAGAATAGAAGCTGGTCTAAAAACAATCTAAGTGGATCCATCATGCTTGTTGTTTGCTAGATTTAGGTTTGATTTGGTTGAGTCAGGGCACGATTGTGTTTGATTAATTTCTTGTTAGGATTTAATTTTTGTATGCCAAGAACGCCCTTAAGGCGAACTTGGGATAGAGACCCTCAAGGTAGGTTAATTAGTGGAAGACTTGTAGTTCACCTTAACCTTGAGAAGCCAACTGAGAGTGAACTAGTCACTCCCGAGACCGTGTCAGCAATGACATCTCTGAAGGATTTGTTGAATCCGACCCGGACCTCACGTCCATCTTGCATCAAGTTAGCCGCTACTGAAGCGAGCTACGAACTGAAATCCGGAATCATCCAGATGCTTCCATTATTCTTAGGAAAAGAAAACGAAAATCCCTATTTTCATGTTAGGGAATTCGAGGAAATATGTAGCACAATCAGGATTAGAGACTTGAATGACGAGTCTATTAAACTCAGACTATTTCCCTTTTCACTAAGAGACAAAGCCAAGTCATGGCTATACAGCTTGGCTCCTCAGTCAATTGAAACCTATGCCCAACTTACTTAAGCTTTTATTCAGAAGTTCTTTCCTAGGAACAAAATTTCGTCTGTTAGGCATAAAATATGCACGTTTTCCCAGCTAGAGGGAGAGTCTCTGTATGTGTATATAGAAAGGTTCAATGACTTATTGTCCCAATGCTCGGACCACGGAATAGAGGAATTAAGGCTAGTGCAGATCCTCTATGAGGGTTTAGACTACGCATCTATAACCTTGGTCGAGTCTTTGTCAACCGGAGGGTTCGATAGTAAGACTCCTGCTGAGGCGATGAAACTTTTGAGTGACATCGCCGAAAAGACCCAGCAGTGGGAGAGCATTAAGGAGCCAAAAAGAACAATTCTTCTAGGAAGAGGAAATGTTAATAGGGTAGAAGGATCTTTTGATCCAAATGTCCAAATAGAAGCCTTGTCTAGAAGGCTAGAACTGGTCGAAATGAATCAAGCTAGTAGTTCAGAGCCCAACCAATTCGAAGAGAAGGCTTTTGCTCTTTATAATAACACTAGATTTGATAACCAAAAAAGTTCGACCCATATTCGGAATCATATAACCCTGGCTGGAGAAAACACCCGAATCTTTCCTGGTCGAAAGGCCAGGCTCAAGGTCAGTTTAGTAATGCTAAAGGTCCACTAGGCTTCAGTTATAAGAATTCGGCTGGTCCAACTCATCCCAGCAATGACGATAAGTATGAGCAGAGATTCCAGCGCATAGAAAGAGCTATTTCTAGTTTACAAACCTCAGTTAGTGACATTGCTGCGGCTCTGAGAGAGCGAGAACCTGGTAGGTTCCCTAGTCAACCCGAACCCAATCCTAGAGGAGTCAATGAAATGTCGACTGGGGAGAAATCATCCAGTCACGTGAATGCAATTACGACCCTCAGGAATGGTAAGGTAGTGGATAACAAGGTAACTAGGCCCGTTAGTGAACAAACTGTAGTTCATCCTGACCCAATAGTTGAAGAGACTGATAAAGTCTCTAACGAGCCTGAGGCAACCCCTCAGAGAACCGATTTCATGCCTAGAGCCCCATACCCAAGGTTGTTAGCACCTACTAGGAAGGAATCCAATTTTACTGAAATAATGGAAGTTTTTAAGAAAGTCACGATCAACCTTCCATTATTAGATACAATTAGGCAGATTCCTGCTTATTCCAAGTTTCTTAAAGACATGTGTACGCGAAAGTGAAAACTTAGCGTACATAAGAAAGCTTTTCTAGCTAGTCATGTAAGTTCCATTTTGCAGGATAGTACAACACTCAAGTACAAAGATCCAGGTTCCCCAACCATAGCTTGTACAATAGGAAACTACCGGGTAGAAAGAGCCTTACTCGATTTAGGAGCCAGTGTGAACTTACTGCCGTACCATGTGTACCTCCAGCTAGGACTAGGCGATCTGAAACCGACTCAGATGACTTTGCAGTTAGCTGATATGTCTGTGAAAATTCCTCGTGGTGTCATAGAGGATGTTTTGATTGAAGTGGATAAATTTATTTATCCAGTGAACTTTGTTGTGCTTGATACCAGACCTGTGCCTGATCCATAGAATCATATACCGGTTATACTAGGTTGCCCATTCTTAGCAACATCTAATGCGATCATTAACTGTCGTAACGGTGTTATGAACTTGTCTTTTGGTAACATGACTATTGAGCTGAATATCTTCAACATTAGTAATCAACCACCTGAGCTAGATGACCCCACCTTAGAAACCGTCAACATGATAGAGACCCCAGTTCAGGAGTCATTACCAAACACTTTGATAGAAGACCCGTTAGAAAGATGTCTAGCCCACTTTGGATTAGAGTTTGATGAGTTAGGCCCATCAGAGACCTTACCTGTGATTGTATCTTCAGATTTGGATAGTGACCAAGAATAGGCTAGTAACCGTGCTTCAGGACAATAAGAAAGCTTTAGGATGGACCATAGCAGATATTAAGGGATCAACAGTTTGTATGCACCAGATCCATTCAGAGGAGGAATCCAAACCTTCTAGGGAGATGCAGCGTAGGCTCGATCCATTAGAAGATCCATTAGAGAAATGCCTAGCCAACTATAGAATTGATGGCGATAATGATAGTGTTATTAATGAAGTGAGCACTTTGTTAGGTTCTGCACCACCAGATTGTAATTTAGAAGAAGCAATTGACTATTTTCGAGAATCTGACGATCCGGAAATGAGGGAAATTGTTATTAGTCTATCTAGAGACACTGAAAACTCTAAGTTTGGGGGTGACTATTCTCCATGTGCTATACCATTAACTCTTAGGAAGGTCCCTAGCTTGGGACCTGACATATGCACGTCTGCCATTGTACAAGATTATCTTCGAGCTAGATCCACTGATCCTCCTGTTCAGAAAGAAGTTCAGTTGGTCGATGTGGTTTACCTAAATAGGAATCAAAGTGTGTTCAGATTGTTTATCTTCGTAGCTTGCTGCTGTTTCCTTCTATTGTGGATAACACTATTTGATTCAGATGATCCACAGTTGTTCCGATTATTGCTATATGATTTAAGGAAGTAACTTATGCTCATGCGACACGGTAATATCTTTCCTTAATTCCTTTTCGTGCAGTGTTTAGAAACATTGAGGACACTGTTTATTTTAAGTTTGGGGGTATTGGGAGACTTTTTAGAATTAATAAGATTTGGAATTTAGAAACATGTGAACAATTCAGGGTGACACTAACCACTCTAGGTAGATGGAAACTTAGCCATTTTGCTATAAGGATTGGTGTGCCCAGCTAGATGGTCTATTCATAAAGGAGACAGAGTTCAGGTGTTAGAAATAACATGATGTTGTCACCACCACATCACGTTCTGTTTTATTATTTGCAATTTCGTGTTTCTCCGAGAGTATTGGTGGGTCCTAGCATCGACATGTTAATTAGCACTGGAATGACATTTAGTGTGTTGAGATCATGCCCCACATGAATAATACGTTAGTGTTTTAGAGTTATGTGTGTGGTCCCCCTGTCTCCGTCGCCTAAGCAAGCGTGGAATGCAGGATCCATGGGAACACACATGTATTAGGTGTCAGAAGAAAAAAAAAATCAAAAAAAAAAAAATCAAAAAAAATCAAAAAAAAAATCGAAAAAAGTTAGAAAAAATTGAGAAAAAATAGTATTTGGTATTTTAAAGTTCTCCATGTCTCCGACGCCTAAGCAAGCGTGGAATGAAGGATCCATGGGAACTTGTAAATATTTTAGTTAGTAGTAACCGTTGAAAATAAATAGGGAGTATCTCGACACACTAGGTTTCATCTCGGTACTGACCTTCAGACAGATATGGGACACATCGTTCGCCTTGGTCAACATTTGCGATCTTCTACAGTCTACGTTCATCTTCTAAGTCTTTTCATGTGATGGGTGGTTAGATAACTGTCTGAGTAGAACTCTGTTGTCTTAGATATGAATTTTAGTATGCTTGAGTTAACAGTCGTGTACAGTGATTGGATCCATAAAGGGTAATGGTCCCTATAGCCGAATATCTGAGTAGCCAACTAACTAGCTTGTTTAGTGTCTACCCTTAATCGATTACATGTTGCTAAGATCTAGATTCAGGTTTTGTGGGTATACCTCTTGTAAACCCTCATGAGACAGAACTTGTCCACTAGGGACACCTAGGGGTTTAACGGCTTAGTGCATATGCTAAATGTGGTCGCGATTCCTGCGAAAGTGAGTTAGGATTTTTACTTTATTTTTAGAGTAGTTTGCTCGAGGACTAGCAAAATAGTAAGTTTGGGGGTATTTGATAGACACATTTTAGTGTCTAATTTGCACCTTAATTTCTAGTTAGTTAGTATTCGATTTTGCGTTTATTACGTGTTTTTATGCTTTTGTAGGTACATTAGAAGAATAAAGATTTGTGGAAAAATTGGCTTAAAAAGTGATAAAGGCACCCGGGACAGGTGCTATTGGCACCCCAAGAATGGATAAGGGACACCCTAGAATCGGGCCGAGTCAACTCAGTCAACACAGCGGGTCAACCCGGCCCGAGTCACCGATCCAACTCATCGGCAGCAACACTGGACAGTTCTGTACACTTCAAATTCACGTGAAATTTCGAGTTGTTTTGCTTCTAAATTGTCCCACACGATAGAAGATATCTCATACAAGTCATAACACGTGAATAGATAGCAAAGAATGCCGAGAAATCTGCTCCTGGAGTGAATTTGGACGGAAAAAGGAATCACTCTTTGATTCGGATTTGGGAAGATTTTGAAGAGTTCTAGAGAGTTCTATTAGGTTTACAACTATCTCTAGGGTTTGTAGACCCTATATATATGAAGAGAAGCCGAAGAAATCACGCACGCAACCCTAGAGATTAATTCAGAGCATTTCCGGCCACTTCCGGTCATCGCCGGTCACTGCTGCTGCACCGACCGGCGTGTTCTTCACCCAGCCATCACCGAAGAAGAAGACTAAGTAACATTTATTTATGTTGCTGATTCAAACTGCTCCTGTTGCCTTAGCTTTTAACCCTTTGTTGCTTAGAACACTTTCTGTTACAGCTGAACCCTCTCTTGCAACACTTAAATACGTATCTGTTCAGCTGTTGCACTATTCTTTAACCTTGTAATCAACTTTTTGAGCAATTAAAAGATCTTTTGAGCAAGTTTTCTTCACCATGAGCTAAGTTTATTTGCTGGGATGATGGAGGAGGTTTTCTCTCAATTTTATGTGGTAAGTCTATTTTTAATTAATTATTTATAATTCTTAACTTGTTAAAATTGCATAGTTTCGAAATAGAAAAACGGTTTTCTTTCAGCAGTTGTGTTTTTATTTGATGGATCATGCTGGGTTGACGACCATTGATGTTCCATGCTTATGATTTACCTCTGCTTGTTTGCATAAAAACCTATTTTGGCAATATTTGAGCATTAATCTATTTAAAAAGAATTACCCGATTAATCACATAGTTGTTAGGAATAACTGAATCCTGATTCCTGGTTTTCTCCAATATTTTCTAAAAATCATCTCTATTTTATTTTCCTGATTTTTATTAGTTTAGATTAAATCCATTATTTTCTAAAATCATTACCTTCACAAGTTCGAGAATCGAACACTTTATTTACCACTATTCTAAAGCACATTACTTGCATTCCATGATGAGGTTGTGGTGGTCCTCTCATCATACCATGAGGAGGAACCATGGGTCTCTGTCCATACTGTGGTGGAGGTAACTGAACTGACCAGGAGGAGTGGCTGTTGTAGTTGGAGTTCCACAAAGTAGATTGTAGCAAACTTGAATTTTGTTTTTGAGCACCACCTAGCACCAACTAAAGCAGAATATATATAGTTGAACCACCAGGTTTTATTGATGCCTCAATGCCCAATCATGTTTGTCTTCTGCACAAGGCCATTTATAGCCTCAAGCAGTCTCCAAGGGCCTGGTATGAGAAGTTGAGTTCAAGTTTACTTCTTTTTGATTTTGTTCAATCTAAGGCTGATGCATCTCTTTTTGTTCATAAAAATGGTTCTCAGATAACCATAGTTTTGGTGTATGTTGATGATATCCTTTTAACTGGAAGTTCTTCTACTCCTCTGACATCAGTTCTTACTCAGTTGCAAGCCACATTTCCTATAAAAGACTTAGGTGGTTTGCATTATTTTCTGGGTCTGGAGGTTGCACAAAATGCAGATACACTCTTTCTTTGTCAGGCAAAATATGTTGTGGACTTGCTCATCAAGCACCAAATGGAAGGGTCTAATCCTTGTCAAACTCCTATTGCTACTTCAACTTCTCTTAGCAAGGATTCTGGAGACTTGTTTGCTAACTTAACTGAGTACAGATCATTGGTGGGTGCATTGTAGTATCTGACATGGACCAGACCAAATATTTCTTATGTTGTTAATCTGGTATGTCAGTTCATGCACCAACCTAGAACATCTCATCTTGAGGATGCTAAGAGAATTCTCAGGTAATCAAGGTTACTATCATATATGGCTTGATGTTCTCCAAGGGATATACTTCTCTTCTTGGGTATGCAGATGCAGATTGGGCAGACAATGTTGATGATAGGAGGTCTACAGGAGGGTATTGCATTTTTTGGGGGTCAAATATCATTTCTTGGTCTTCCATGAAGCAAACTACTGTGGTTAGGTCCAGCACAGAGGCAGAGTACAGGACCTTGGCACACACAGCAGCTGAGATGGTCTGTATATGTTATCTATTACAGGATCTGCATTTCAATATTACAGGGCTTCCTAGAATTGGTTTTCATAACATAAGTTCAATTAATCTGGCCTCAAATCCTGTGCTTCACTCAAGAATGAAACATGTGCATCTAGATTATCATTTTGTCATAGAGTTGGTTCATGGCAGAAATCTGGATGTCTTTTATGTCCATACTCTGGATCAATTGGCAGATGTCTTCACAAAGGGGCTTCATTGTCCAAGGTTTGTTTTACTGAGAAGCAATCTCAAGGTTGTTCAACCTACCTTGTGCTTGAAGGGGGGTATTAAACCATCTAACTGTCTATAACAGAAACAGACTTACCTGTTTCTTCCACACATGTCTGGCACACTTGTGATCGTTAGTTTTTATTATACATCACACATGTGATGTGCACATGCACAGGTCTTGTTATTATTGGTCACATGGATTGTATGCACATGTTCACTCACTTACGGTTAATGCCTCTACCTATATAAACCTCCTGTAATCTTGTTTAGTGTTCAATGAGAAAGGTTGACTGATTTATGAATACAGGTGAGATTCTCTCACCAAATCTACATTGTTATCATGTTCATTAGTGATAATAAGTTGTGAGATGCTTTAGGCACAATGAGAATTTCATTAAGAGCAAAGGATTGGTCATTAACAAGTTTACTTGAGTTCCCTGTGTGAGTAATAAGCATACCTTCACCATTTGCTGCATAAATTGTTTATGATCCATCATATGGTGTGGACTCTTGCAAAACCTTGTTGTCTGATGCAATGTGATATGTAGCACCACTGCTTGCTATCCATTCCTCATCATCAAAAATGTTAGCAGTAGCTAACATTTCACTTAGAGTAGAAGGAGGTTACCTTCCTTGATATGAGAAATTCAGTATGTGATTGCAGGTAGTAGCAATGTGGCCAGGAATATTGCAGATCTGACATACAGGTTTATCACTAGGGTAGGTACTTTTGCCAGATGTGGTTCTACGAAAAATAGATAGATTAGGGAACCTCTAACCATTATAAGATCCTCTACTAGAGTTTCTGAAAGGACCTCTACCAGAATTTGCTAGAAAAGCTTTTGCATTATGTTCATCCTTGAGTTGTTTGGATTTGTCCAGAATGACAGACTCTTCACTTTGCAGGTTGTTGTACAACTCAATACAAGAAGCAGGAGGATTCATGTGTCTCATAGATGTTGCAAAGGGAATGTGCTCTTCATTTAAGCCTTTGAGAGTAATTACTACTAGCTCTTTATCATATATAACTTCTCCAGCAGCAGCTAACTGGTCAGACAGAAGTTTTATCTCATTTATTAAAGATGTTATTGATCTATTACCTTAGTAATGCATAGAAGTTTTGTGCGTAATAAACTGTGTTGAGGAGGCTCTCCCAAATATATCCTCAATACTTTTCCATAGATCAGCAGAAGAATCAGATCTAGAGAAGTAGGTTATTACTGAATCAGAAATTGTGGAGTTAATCCACATTGTTATAGTTGAATCCTCATCTAACCAGTCAGTACAGAGAGGATTCTCAATTCCATTGAGTTGATTTCTTGGATTTGTGAACTGTGGTGGACATTCATAGGTTCCATCCATAACTTTCTTGAGCTTGAATATTTGAATTACAGGATTCATCAGGTTGCGGCATGTAATGTAGTTGTCCTCCTTGAGTTTGAGGTGAACAAAGTTGGTGAGTTGATTTAATGGAACATTAGAAAGCAGATTTGAAGTAGGATTCTCCATTGTTGAATTTGAAGGGAAGGTTTCAATCATGAAACAGATCTAAGTAAAAACAGATAGAAGCTACTAGCAAAGAAAGAAAATCTTTGTTGAAGAAGAAGAATGAGCAGAAAATTTTTGCTAGAATCAAAAGAGTTTAAACATAAAATCTTGTCTGCTCTGATACCATGATAACAATGGAGATTTGGTGAGAGAATCTCACCTGTATTCACAAATCAATCAACCTTTCTTATTGAACACTAAACAGGATTACAAGAGGTTTATATAGGTAGAGGCATTAACCTAAGTGAGTGCACATGAGCATACAATCCATGTGACCAATAATAACAAGACTTGTGCATGTGAACATCATATTTGTGTTGTATAACAGAAACTAACAATCACATGTATGCCAGACATGTGTGGAAGAAACAGGTAAGTCTGTTTCCGTTACAGACAGTTAGATGAGTAAGATATGGCTCGAGGAGTAGTGGTAGTGAGGAGTTAATGGTGGTTTTGTTTGCTGTCATTCTCGGTGATTACGTGTATTGATGGAGAAGATGGATTTTGTAATAGACTGTGGTGAGGTAAACAACAACACAGAGAGCTCGAAGTGATGTTTATCATGATGATCATGATGATGGTGATTGTTGGAAGCTACTGCAATTGATTGAAGTGAGTTTTAGTGGTAATGGTTGATTCTGATCTTGATGATGATGAAGAGTCGATGATAGTTGAGCCTGGTAGTGTTTTCGAGTATGGTAGGCAGGGAAGACTCGAGCCTGCTGGACGTGTTGGTGGTGACGAAGCTATTTGGGAAGTGAGAAAATATAGGAAATTGATTTTGCAAAACTAAAAGAAAAAGGAATCTCGCAAATATATAGGTAGTGTGGGTTGACAGTTGAGGGTTGAGAAGATCAAGGAGTGAGAGTTTGAGTAAGTTTCAGTTTTGAACGGAGAAAAACTAGGATTTAGCTGAGGCGTGTGCGAGTTTTCTTTAAAGGAGAAAGAGTTGTAAACCTTTTATAACACGGAAAGTGTATTTGGTCGGTGGTGTGATAAGTTTTATTAAGATTCCTATTCATGGTGAAATTCTAAGAAAGGCGGATAGTATCTTCTATAAATAGACACCGAAAAATATACCTTCACGGAAAAAAAAAAACTGAGATAGAAGGAAGCAGAGAAAGAAATTGGGAACTTTACATATTTTCTGACGCCGAGAACCAATAGGAGAAGAAGGGTTTAGTTTTTTATTTCAATTATAATTATTATTTTCTTAATCAGTTTTCAAGGTTTTTAAGAAAGCTATGTCTAGCTAAATCTCTTTGTTAGCGTGAAAGGATGAACTTGTAGAGATAGATTTTCTTGTGTTTCAAAACTATGGTTTCCAAGTACTAAAACTTAATGTTAATGTTTTGTCTCTCTTTCAATGTTTTATTTTCTCAATGATTTTTCATGTTCTATGTCACGCGTAGTCCATTGTTTGATTAGTACAAGAACTCGTTGACCCTTTCGCGATAATCGTTTTATGAATATTCTTTGACTATTTATGTCATGTATACCTAGTACTTTGAAATTATACCTTAGGTTGAGAACAAACAATTCTTTTTGAAAATTCTTTTCTTCGATTCTTAAACGAAATAGCTTCTGTGTATTAGTAGCTAGATTTGTTATTTTGCGCGAGTAAAATCGATACCATTTGTGATGAACGCAAGTAAACCTAATCTACAACGGATTCCCGAAACCTTAACGTTTTTCTATTATTGATTTCAATCTTCGTTAAATAGTTTTCCTTCATTAGTTTAATTCTTTATAAAAATCGAAAAAACATCTTTTGACTCGAAATTTACTTGAATTAATTAGTATAAGTGATACACACTCCTCGTGAGAACAAACCATATTTGATATTGTATACATCTTTTGACACTGTGCGCTTACGGTAAAAGAAAGTCGGTTTTCCAACGCATCATTAAAATAGGGTCATTTTGAAGTAATTTCAAAAACCCTTTATCCAACTATTTTTTTGTTCATGACTAATATGCCTTTTAATTAATTAGTGTTAATCATTGAATTAACTTTTAGATTAACTTTATTAATTATTTCTTTTAATTTTTAATTTCTTTGTTTAATTAAATTTTATCTTTTTATTTTCTTTTTCTTTTTTATAAATTATATTTTTTATTATTTTTAATAATATTTTCTAATTATTTTTAATAATATTTTCTAATTATTTATTTACATTTTTTTATTAGTATTTTTTTTTTATTTAATTTTTAAAAAAATATCTTAATTAACTAGAATCAACATGTATTTAGTGATTTACCCGCTGATTGAATGTGACTGAAGAACATGAACCAGAATAGTCAGACATCAATTCAAAATGGAAAATTGGATTATGGAATTGCGAAACTAAATTTTTTTAGTTGGATCCAAACTTCCAATTGAATGAGTATGAACAAAAGAGTCCATGGATGAAGAAAAAAGTGTATTTCAATTCTAACTAGATCTTCCATTTTGTCTTTGTAAAAGGGAAATTGGAGCGAAATAGCTATTCTAGTTTATTCGGCCCATGATTTTTCTGGATATATATTGCGCTAATTTTTGTTTTTAGCCTATTATCTATACACATTTTCACTCATAATAAATTATAGCCCATACAAGTTTGTATTAGTTGATTTATATTTACTAAACCCACTAACTTATATATGTTAAATAGACTCAATCTGAATGAGAATTTGAGTTAGTCAGACACTCGACAAAATTAGAATTTTGAATATTAATTTTTTTTGAAGATTAATAGTGCAAACTCATAACCTTTTTGTCTTCTTTAATTATTTATTTATTTATCCATCTAATATTGTGTAAGTCAAATACAGATTCCCCGCTAATTAATTACACAATTCGTTCTAAAAAAAAAAATTACAGCCTTCGACCGCCTTGTCGATCGATGACATTTAAACCTTACCCAAGAACAAATTTCGGGTCCATCCCTGCAGCCTAGTGAACATGAGCTACTCTCTTAAATACTCCCTTTCTAGTGAAAAATTTTCATGTAAAGTTTCTTGGTGTCTTTGCAATGCCAGCTAAATAAAAGGGTTTTCGAAAAGAATCATCCACATAATTTTTAAGACATCTGGTGGTTGAGGTACCCAATGATGTGGATTAGGATGAGCATGAGTGATCCAACCCACCAATTTGACCCAATCCACCGGCAATTTGACGGGTGGACACCCAACCCGTTCATGGGTGGATTGGACATGATTTCATTCTTGAAAATTCATTAAATATTAGATCGGTACGGATACATGTCTAAAAATCCAATGGACTCCCGTATCCGTTAGGTTAAGATTGTGTTTTTAAAATTATACAAGGTATGAAGATAAATCTAGTAATTTATACCCAGTAGTATATTTACTTCGTATTGTTCATTTATAAAAATAATTAGTTTTGTACGTAATTAGTAGATAGGCGGAGAAAAATTATTTAAACATGTAAAATCTAAGGATGATTTAGAATATTATAAATCAACAATTAAATATTAATTTTATTTTTTTCATTTTTCATAAATAGAATTTTTAATATAAATTTAAGGATCCATCCGCAATCAATCCATCCACCCGTCCATCCATGAATTTTAGGCCTGCGGATGATGGTTCAGATGCAGATAAAATATGACACTCTCTAATTAAATGGACCGATGTAGGTGGCTCTAAATCCGGATTTTTATGCATGAGCTACAGGTTGTCTAGTAATAGACAATATTAGAAGTTATTGGGTTGTATGGAGGGCGTGTCAAATTACAATCCAATAAGGATAAAAATATAGTCCAGTTAAGAAGCCTGCCTCCAAGTCCACATTCTATAACATGACACGGGCACCTATCTAATTATTTAGGCGCACCGTTCTCTTCTTTCCTAAAAGCTACAGGTTGGGGCATTTTTTTCTCTTTAGCCTAAAAACTAGGTCACGATGGAATCAATCTCGGGTTTTGACCTTGTTTCGGTCGGGACCGAGACACTGAAACAACTTTATCTCAAGAAGATTTCGGTGTAATTTTGGAATCTTTAATTTCCTATCTAATTTAAGGCCCACCGAATAAGTTAAAATAGGGTCATTTTCAAATAATTTCAAAAACCCTTTATACAATTATTTTTTGTTCCTGACTAATACGTCTTTTAATTAATTATTATTAATCATTGAATTAATTTTTAGATTAAATTAATTAATTAATTATTTGATTAAATAATTAATTTAATTATTTTAATTCTTCATTTCTTTGTAATTAAATTTTATGTTTTTATTTTCTTTTTATGTTTTTATGTTTTTATTTTTTATAACTTCTATTTTTATTATTTTTAATAATAATTTCTATTTATTTTTTTTATTTTTTATTAGTATTATATTTTTATTTAATTTTAAAAAAAATCTTAATTAACTAGAATCAGCAGGTATTTAGTGATTTACTCGACGATTGTATGTGATTGAAGAACATGAACCAGAATAGGCAGATATCAGTTCAAATTGGAAAGTTGGATTATGAAATTGCAAAACTGAATTTTTTTTAGTTAGATCCAAACTTCCAATTGAACAAGTATGAATAAAGAGTCCATAATGAAGAAAAAAGTGTATTTCAATCCTAACTAGATCTTCCATTTTTTCTTCGTAAAAGGGAAATTGTAGCAAAATAGTTATTTTAGTTAATTTGGCCCATAATTGTTTTGGATATATATTGGTTAATTTTTGTTTTTAGCCTACTATCTATACACATCTTCACTCATAATAAAATATAGCCCATACATGTTTGTATTAGTTGATTGAAATTTACTAAACCCACTAACTTATATATGTTAAATAAACTTAATGATTGGATGAAAATTTAAGTTAGTCAGACACTCGACAGAGTTAGAATTTAGAATATTATAAAATTTTGAAGATTTATAGTGCAAACTCATACCCTTTTTATCTTGTTTAAATATTTATTTGTTTATCCATCTAGTATTTTGTAAGTGAAATATTGTTGCCCGACAATTAATTATGCAATTCGTTCTAAAAAAAAATATTACGGCCTTCGACCGCCTTCCCAATCAATAACATTCCAACCTTACCTAAGGACAAATCCCAGGTTCGTCCCTGCACCCTAGTGAACATGAGCTACTCTCTTAAATACTCTCTTTCCTGCAACAAATTTTCATGTAAAGTTTCTTGTTATCATTGCAATACCAGCTAAATAAAAGGGTTTACGAAAATAAACATCTACATTAATTTTTAAGACATTTGGTGGTGGAGTTACCCAATGATATACATGACCTATAGGTTGCCTAATGATTCATATCGAGACATGCATAAGAGATCGGCCAGAATGCTCCTAGCACAAGAGACTCATATCAAGACATGAAAACATGGAAATATATGAATAGAAACTCATCCCCACATTCCCACGACAGACAGGCAGATGCCAGATTCTTCTACAGGATGTTTTTACAACTCTACAAACAAACTGCAACACACTTCAGTTTACGAACAAGAAAAAAACGTAAAAATGAGTGAAGAATAGGGCAACGCATCCTTGACAAAATATGTTCGGCTATGTCTTCACTTCAACTTGTCAAAAGGGGTCGGTGTTTCGAGTTACCGTTTAGAGATATGACCATCACGGTAAAAGTGCATGAAGTCTAAAAATTCTAGGGTTTCCATTGATGACAACTTCAAACGTGTTTTATGCTCGCAAAATCAACTTGAAATCCGAATTTTCCTTTATTAATTGAAAAGTGGGTCTTTTGTGATCGAAAACTGGAGTCAACCACTGAAATCCAGCATCAGATGAAGTTTTTACAGCCTTTGGAGTAAACAATATGCTAATGGAAATTTCCATACGAGATTCTACGGCTCTGGGACTCTCCAATGCTAGTTGATTCTAGCGCTAGCTCTCCCCATCCTCGTCTCCAGCAGTAACTCTTTTTTTAGCAATATTTTCTCCAGCCCGGGGATTCTTCAACGGTAGCTCCTTGCTAGTGCTAACTCTTTATTCAGCTCTGAGATTCTCCAACACTAGCTCCAGCCAACACTATCCGGCAGTAGCTCCATCCAGCCGCCCAACATCCTCATGACGCCAACATATCCCAGCACCTTCCAACGTCAGCCCTGTCTGCTTTTTTATTCGTCGTTGCTGCTCCCAGTGTTGTCCATACCGGCCGGTACGACCGAAATATCGTCGGTTTTACCGTTATCAGGCCTCACCCGATACGAAATATCCGATATTGCTAGAATGGTATTTGACCGAAAATATCGGCCGATATTGACCGGTACGAGTTGAACGAAATGGACGATATGGACCGGTACGGCCGGTTTTCAATTAAAAAATCTAAAAAAAATTCAAAAAAATTCTTTATCATTGTTCTAGGGCTTTCAATTGTTACTCATGTTTTTTATGGTATTTTACAAAAATAAGTACTAGTTTTATATCTTAATAGGTCTAATATGGAAAAAAAGTTTGATATAATAAGTATAGATATAAAATATGTGGACTGATATTTCGTTGATATTTGAAACCAAAATTTCCCCGGTACAAAGGCCTACCAGTGTATCGCTCTCGACCGGTACAAACCGAAATTCGATATTGACTATATTGGCTGCTCCTACTATTATATTTGCATTCCACAAACTCGGAAATAAGAAACAATCGGTGGGAATGAGGAATACATCCTTGACAAGAAATTTTCGTCTATGTCTTCACTTCAATGTGCCAAAAATGGATCGATGTTTCAATTTACCGTTTATGAGATACGACCATCGCGGTGAAGTGCATAAAGTCTGAAATTTTAGAGTTTCTCAGGATAACAATTTCGAACGCGTTTTTTTCACCTTCCAAGTTAACTCGAAATCCAAATTTTTCTGTATTAGATGGAAGGTGGGTCTTTTTCGATCGAGAATTTGGGTCAACCACTGAAATCAGACATCAGCTGAAGTTTCTACAGCCTATGGAGTGAACGGTATGCAAAAAGTTTCCAGACGAGATTTGATGGTTTACTAACTTATGGAAGAGTCTGGCACCAGATCCACCACCTATTCACGAAGCCTCCACCAAATATTCGAGAATTCATCACCTCCAATCCTTGAAGCCCTCACCTTCAACTCATGGGGACTTCACCATAAGGTCTCCACCTCCAACTCATGAGGACTTCACCATATATTCAAGAGATCTTCACCTCCAACTCATGGGACTTCACTATCCATTCATGAGGTTTCCACCTCTAACTCATGAAATCTTCACCTCCAGCTCATGAGGCCCTCACTTCCTTCTTGGAGCATCACTCTCTCTTTATAGACCTCACTTACCCAAGAATCCAATGGTGCCAACAATACTCTTTATTATAATCCCATGTTGGAGCCATCTCACCATCCTAGCTAGGATGGTGCTGTCTCAAACCCTTAGATATATAGCGTTGTATCCATTTGACATCATCGCCATACCTTCATCTATAATACCCATGGGAGGTCAACACCAACTTCATTCATCACTGACACCGTCATTTTTAACTTTTCTCTATCTATTCAACAACCACATCAGAGGCAACATGCTTATGACTCTGAATTTGGAAACAGACTTCATGACTCTTTTGCTCTCCAAATGACTCCTCCTCCATCATTGATGAATTCATTCATTCACCTACCATAGTCATAACCTACAATACAAGTTCAATGGGTTAACACACTCCAAGCAAGAAAATTCAAGTAAAAGCCATAAATTTTGGAGTATGAGTAAATTAATGACGTAAGGATTCATCATGAAACATTCATGATAGGAGTAAGTAAACCAAAGACATAGCAAGACGTTTTTCACGACAACCACGTCGGGAACATTTTACATTAAGTTGTATGGTTTCAAAAACTGTGGATAACTGGTGAAAAATTATGAGGTGAATTATACACCAAAACGTTCGCCTATGTGTCTACTACATCATACTGAAAAGGGCATGTCAATCGGATAAACGAGTATTTAAGCTGAAAACTCTCAGAATTTTGTCTGAATTTTTCTTGGACCCTTACTGTTCACCCCATTTGACCGAACAAACAAGATCCAAATTTAAGTTTTCTCCTATTATAAGATAGATGGTATTTCTACGATTTTGAATTGGGGTTAAACATCGTATAAAGGTCCTACAACCCAATAACAACGAGATTAATAGAAATTTTTGGTTTTCTCATGCATATATCCATTCATTAAACCATTTGAAGAGTATGAACATGTGATTATGAAAGGTGAAAGACTCATTCTATGTTCACCAAAATCAATGAGATGAATAGACTTCACCATATCAAGTTAGAAGACGTCATCAACCTTGGATCACTATTTCTCAAACCGTGTCAAATCGTATCATGTACAGTTCGGTGTAACACGGTATTACCACGCATCGTTCATAACCGTTGGTTTGTCAAACCATTACTTTTATCGATAAGCATCCGATAATTAACTTTTTTTTAAAACCAATACCAAACTCCCAATATCTTTAGGTTTTAATTATTAGTCTATTATCATCCGTAATATTCAACCCTTAGTATCATATAATATAAATGTGGAGGATAATATCATATTAAAAAATCCAACAAACTAAAGAAAATGGTTCAGATTATAACCATCATATTAACTTACATATTACCTTAATACATACATGCCTGCATATGTAATAAAATACGCTGAAGAATTATTTTTTTATAATTATTTAGATTAGATCGTGATATAATGGACCTAAATAAAAAATATCTAATGATTTGTATTTAACGATTTTAACCTTAGTTTTTGGTTCGGTTTTATAGTAAATCAGAACCAAACGAAAATCAACGATTTTTACAACATTAAAATTAGGGAGAATTGTTGATATGACCCCATTTTATTGTCGACATTTCAAATATGACCTCGTTTTTTTAACTATTACAAACATGACCCCATTATCTTTTTTGTTATAAATATGACCTCATTTTTTGTAAGGAGTGTTTGGATACAACCTCAAATAGTATTTTTTTTTTACTAAATTAAATTAAATTAAGATTTTATATATTTAAATTTAATAGAAAATATCAATTTGATCTATTAAAAATAAACCCATGTCATAATTAATCAAAACTTAATAAGAATTGAATCCCAATAATCAAATTTTCAGTTTATGGAATAAAACATCAACAACAAAAAAAATACCAATTTTTAAGTGGGGTGTGCATGTAAGATAAAATTGAAGAAAACTCATTACATATAATTGATTTATACTTGATAAGGTATAATAAGATCTTAATTTAATTTAGTCAAAAAACTTATTGTTTGAGGTTGTATCCAAACATTCCCTACAAAAAATGAGGTCATATTTATAATAAAAGAAAAAATGGGGTCATAATTGTTATAGTTAAAAAAACGGGGTCATATTTATAATGTAGGTAATAAAATGGGGTTATATAAGCATAATCCCCTTAAAATTATCTCATACTGTTAAATAAATGATTCAGTTTGATTTAAGTTTAAACGGTTTAGTGCCGTGCGATTTTACGATTTGTATCCAAAACCGTACAATTGAACAAAAGGTTGGCATAGTATTACGGAGAATATGCCCTAATCTTTGTTTGTCACTTCTGAGAGTATTTACACGTGATATGAGTCTCTGGAAGTGATCAGCTCGTGGCAAAACTCATCTTCTGTCTGTCCATCGGGCCATAATCTCTCTCTCTCTTTCTTTCTCAATTTCTTGTTCTCTCTGAACTCTCAAGAAGTAATAACTCGGGGATACCGAAAAATCCTTTCTTTATCCAAATTAAGTATATTTATTATTAAGATTAGACCAATTTTTAAATTCTAGGGTTAGGGTTTAGATGGATAGATACAGGGGAGGAGGAGGAGAATCGGATACTTACGTCAGAAGAATGCCTCCATCTTCTTCTTCTTCTGAACCCCCTAATAGAAACCCTAATTTCAGACCTGGGTTTTCTGCTTCTGCTGGTGGTGGTGGTGGTCGAACTACCAATTTCCATAATCCTCCTCATCATCATCCTTCTTCCAATCATACTCAAGGCGGTGGTGGTGGTGGTGGTCGGGGTAACAATTTTCATAGTCCACCTTCTTCTAATCGGGGTGGTGGTGGTCGGAGTAGCAATTTTCACAGTCCTCCTCCTTCTAATCATGCCCAAGGTGGTGGTGGTGATGGTGTAAGTGGTTTTGGTGGTGGTGGTGCTCGGAGTAGCAATTTTCACAGTCCTCCTCCTTCTAACCATGCCCAAGGTGGTGGTGGTGATGGTGTAAGTGGTTTTGGTGGTGGTGGTGGTGCTCGGAGTAGCAATTTTCATAGTCCGCCTCCTTCTAATCATTCCCATAGTGGTGGTGGTGGAAGTGGGTTTAGTAGTGGTGCTGAGTTTAGACCAATGGGTGGTGCTGCAAGTAGCTTTAATGGTGATGGGAATCAGGGAATGCCAATTTCTGGTCATAAAAGAGGGTTTCCTTTCTCTGCCAGAGGAGGGTCTCCACCAGGTAAACTATTTCTTCCATATTTAGTGTTTGGGGAATTTTAAAGTTTGGATTTTTATGCTAAGTTACCCACCAGTTTAATTACTTGAAATTTGGTGGTGTTTTCTCATCAGTTTGACCTAATTCACCAAATTTTGTGTTCTTCCCTCATCTTAATCTGTAATTGGTTAGTTAATATGAAAGCTCAGATTACTTGATGCCTGAAGTAGTATACCTATGAGTACATAGAAAACCCTACTTCAATGTTACAGTCAAGCAACAACAATAATACACTATTACAACCAAAGGGTTTTATTAGAGAATAAAGATTTGTCACATTAGCAACTTAAATCTTGAACTTTTGTGTTTTCTTGAGCGTACTCTCTAAAAGGGTTTATGTTGAGAGTTTTCTTTCTTTGTTTTTGTTCCAGAAAATGATGGTCATGATATTGTTTTGTTTTTTCTCTCCAGAAAACACTGATGGTGCTGCGTTTGCCAAACTTTTCATTGGATCTGTTCCTAGGACTGCAACTGAAGAGGAAGTAAGTTGCCACTCCTTTTGCTTTGCCCAAGGCTTTTGTTTCTAGCCATGCCTGTTTTCAGACTAAAATTGTTTTTGTTAAGGCAAGTGCTTATGGTTTGATAACCGTCTCAGATCCGTCCTTTGTTTGAAGAGCATGGAGATGTTATTGAGGTCGCTTTGATCAAGGATAAGAGATCCGGGCAACAACAAGGTATGCAAAATGCTATTAATTTAAGAGTTGATTGTGATTTTCATTTGTCTCTTTTCAGGTCCTTTGGGGCTGAAGGGAGCAACATTAAGCTCATATGTCACTTCAGTTAGGTTTTGCACCGATATTCAAGGGTTTTCGCTTTTGGTTACCCACCATTCTTTTATGTCCTTGTCAAGAAGAATGCAAGACCATGCAAACCTACTAAAAACCGGTTATGTTGGAATTTTGGAAGAGAGACAAAATGAATCCTGCTCTTTTACCACTCACTTCGGCGGTGATATTTCATTGGCATTGACCCAGCAAGTCCTTCGTAATGGAGTTTGATTGTCATGTTTTTTATGTCATTTGTCCATGTGCAACTGTTGTACAAGTCCAAAACAAAACACTGACAATTGCATTTAAATGGATGTTAATGAAACTAAAAACCGAATTGTGTAATCTGGAGGGTTTCTATGGCATCTTGTTGTCTTGGTTACTGGATTGAAAGTAACTGGAATGGCTTGGATGTCACATATACTAGTTCAGTAGTTCTGTTATCATTAACGTAGTTATAACTTTGAAGTCTCATTCACGTTCACAGCTTTATAGATTTTAGCTCATGTAGCCCTTTGGATTTTATCTTACTAGTGCGCCGTGAATGATATGTTTACATACGTTATCCAGTATGAGTTACACTCTTTATTATGTTGATTCTATAGCTTTCACTCAACAAGTGAGCATATATGGTTAGTTCTGCAGGAAATGAATAGGTTAATAAGTTTGTGTTATAGTGTATTTGGATAAGTTTGTGTAGTGTATTTTGGATAAGTTTGTGCTACAGTGTATTTGGACTGCACGTGTGAGTTTGTCTCTGTATGTTTATAAAGTGATTTCTGAGAGCCAAGTTTGGTATTGTTAGTGTAGTCTATATTTAGCAGTGATTGATTTTGGATGCATTATGAATGGATGTGATGAGGTAATGAATACCTTTCCTCAGGTAGTGCATTCTGCTATGAGAGTTATACGATCAATAATGAAGAAGTTATGCTTGATGGTTTGGTTAGCAGAGGCTTCAGTGATTGTTTGACCTTTTAATTTCTGTGATATATGGATCATCAATGACCGATGGTGTAGATATCTTTGTTAGCTTTGCGATTGATCTTAGAGTGCACTCTTCATTTAATATAGTTTTATTACTGGTAGCTTGTGGAATCTTCCTATACCCTCTGTTTTATACACTTTTTTTGTTGGGTGATGTATGGTTGATTGCTTATGGAATCTTTATATTAAACTAGTATATTGTTGATGGTGGTTGGGACATTGTTTGTTTTGCGTGATGGTTTGCATGTTGTGACTACAAACTAGTGACAGATTTTATAATGCACTTGGTCACTGGAGATAACTATGATTGTGAGAGGTGATTAACAGGTACAAGTGCAAGAATGGGTAGTATTCTTGCAGCTAAAGATTTAGATTGGTTAACAATGTGTGGTCATCGAGCCTTTTTATATACTTTGATCTTCATTTAGTTCTGAGTTTGATGGCGTTAAGAATCTGAAATCATATTTATTTTATGAATGAATCTACTAACCCGTGAAAAAGGAAGTTCATCTTAAGCTATAGTTCCGTCATTTTAGTAATACGAGATGTATCAGCAGTAATGCAGGATCATTAGTACTCTAGGTTCAAATTTTATATGGGAAGATATTTCATGTACCTGTAAAAAACTGCAGTTGATATCTCAACTTGAACCTTTATGATTGCTGGTATGGTTCTGCAGTAGAATTACCGTGTTAACTCTTTGTTCCCAGAAAAAAGATACTTCTTTTCTATTCGAGAAACGACGAGCACGACTGAAGTGGCTTTTTCCTTTTTGAATGGTTTATACAAGTTGATGTCTGGTTTTGAACATTGATGATTGATGGAATGGTTCATTAGCAGAATTATGGCGTTGAACTCTTTTTCCATTTGGAGTGGTCTATACAGGTTAATGTGTGGATGTGTAACATTTACGATTGATGGAATGGTTCTTTAGCAGAAATTTGGTGTTGAACTCTTTTTCCATTTGGAGTGGTATACAAGTTGATGTGTGGATGTGGACATTTATGATTGAGGGAATGGTTCTTTAGCAGAATTGTGGTGTTGAACTTCTTTTTTACATTTGGAGGGGTCTATACAAGTTGATCTGTGGATGTGGGCCTTTGTATTTGGGGATGGCTATTTAGCATAATTATGGTGTTGATCTTTTTTTTTATTTATTTTTTTCCTTTTTGAATGCTCTATATAATATTCCTTTCTTTCGCTGATCAAAGTTAGATTAATTTTAGCTTACAACAATTTCTTCACTTTCGGTTATTTGTGTGTACCTTTTTAAAGCACAACAGCGACGTGGTGAATTCATACTACTTAGCTGTTGGCATGCATTATTGATAGAAGAGTAGAAATAGCCTAATGATGTCAGGGTGCCGACTCTTTTACTTCTACAGGATGTTGTTTCATAAAATATGCAACTTCAGAGGATGCTGAGAGGGCCATTAGAGCTTTGCACAATCAATACACTTTACCTGGGGTGAGTTTTTTGCTTTTCTGGGTCTTAATAGTCTCCTCATCTAATAATCTGTTTTTACTCATTTTTATTTTGATATTTCAGGGAATGGGCCCTATACAAGTTAGATACGCTGATGGAGAACGGGAGCGCCTTGGTAGTTATCTTTCTAATTCAGTTTATATATCATTCCTGGGTTATGTTTAATTTTCTTATGTTTTTCTTGTATTATGTCCCTCCGTCATAGGTGCAGTTGAGCACAAGTTATTTGTTGGGTCTATGAACAGACACGCTGCAGAAAAAGAAATTGAGGAAGTAAGTTCCCACTCATTAAGCAGTTGTATTACTAATCTCTATCATACACGAAATACAGTATTCTGGGTTTGCAAAACCTTCATCTTGTTCCACCTCCGAATGCTGGAACCGGCATTATAGATACATTAGACACTATTTTATTTTTATTTTTTCCTCAAAATCTTGCTTCAAAATAAAATGAAATTGTACCTTGGTTGGGTCCGGTGGCTGAAGCTTTTCAGCACTTCTTTCTGCAGATGATAAGCTGCATTTGATGTCTTATGGTTCCATTTTAGCTTTTACTGGACATATTTTCAATTTGTAGAAGTTTCATTTCATGTGTCAAAGTTATAACACTCTTCCATATGCCAGATCTTTGCTCCTTACGGCCGGGTAGAAGATGTTTACATTATGCGGGATGAACTGAAGCAAAGTCGTGGTACTCCCTCTCTCTCTCTCCCTCTGAGCAAAGATACAAGAGGTGGATGGTTTAAGTACCTAATTGCCAACTAGGTTACATGTAGGTTTAAGTATCTAATTCTCAACTAGGGTACTCGTAGGTTTGAATGCTAGGAATCTATTACATATGGGCAAAGCATTTATTTTAAGTGTTAATGGTATCCTATTGTGGTTGTTCAAACTTAAACATGCTTATCCTCTTTCTAAGAACCATGGAATGGTGGTTTTTGGATCTGGAGTGCTCTAATTGTTTCTCGTGTACATCGCTGATAGGAGAATTGCTTCTTCTCATCTTTTTGTATCAGCACAAATGCTCCAGGATAAAATTCAATCAAAAGCATGTCAAACTCTTTTTCTCATATGTTCATTACATATTTTGTAGGATGTGGATTTGTTAAATTTTCTCATAGAGATATGGCATCGGCCGCTATAAATGCGCTTAATGGAATCTATTTGATGAGAGTAAGCTTTTGATGAATAATTTAACATGAGATTCCTCTTGTCTTTCTTTCGTTTAACTACTTTTATTAACCTTTGTTTCCTGCTGAATAGGGTTGTGAGCAGCCATTAACAGTTAGATTTGCTGATCCTAAGAGGCCTAGGGTTGGAGATTCGAGGTATTTGATGACCCTACTTTTCTCAATGAACTTTCTTTTAACTACTATAAGGGACACACAAACCACTGAATTTCTTTGCCCCCTATAGCCCCTACTTTTGGAATTTTAGAATTTTGGAAATTCACCGTGATTGGAATTCACCGTGACCCCCTATAGTCACGGTGAATTTTGGAATCCAAGTCCATTACTTTTCACACATCATTGCAAACTGATTATGGAATTCATATAATCTTATCTACCTATTCAAGTCCTTTACTGATACTTAGATGGGTGCTTATTTCCTTTTTTCTTTCTTTCTCAGGGGAACTCCTTCATTTGGGGGTCCTGGTTTTGGTCCCCGTTCACAAGCAACATCAGGGTTTAGGTATGTTCAACATCCGATAACAAAATCTTGATTTTATCCCATACTCTTGTGCCATATATAGTGACTTAGACTTATTTTCTAATGTTCACTTAATAGACTGGCATCAAATCTTGGTGATCCTATTGGTGGAGGAGGACCACCTAGTTCGTGGAATCTAATGGGTCCTCAGAATGCAGGACCAACTTCTGATGCTAATGGACATGGTTTCAGTGGTCAGTTGGGTACTAGAAGCGGTGTTACACCAGTTCCATCTGCCACTGTAAGTTTTCCATCTGTGTTTGCCGTACATAATTTGGCATTGTAATTTCTTATAAAAGAGAATCACCAGTTATTGAAGTTTTGAGCTCATCGGACACTCTTCTGAAATTTTCATTTTCTGTTACAATTTTTTATTTCCAGAGTGGCCCCATGGGAGGCTTTGGTGTCCCTTCAAATGGTTCTCTTCCACCACTTGCACATTTACCATCTCCAATCCCTCAACAGGTGTGTGTTGTTAATGTTTCCAGCTTTGCAGTATCTTGTATTGCTTTTTTTTTCTTTTTTTAATGATCGATATCGTATTTTGTCTTCTTAAAACATATGTAAAGTAATAAACTCTATATTGACCTTGTTCCCAGGGTTATAACCAGTCCATGTCGCAAATACCATCTGGTGGACAGCAAATTTCACCTTTATCGAAGCCACTTCAATCTCCTCCCGACTTGCTCCCTGCGGTACAACTACAATCCCAGAACACGCCAGTATCGTCTTACTCACAGACATCAACACAACAAGGCCAGTTACAGATTTCCAATTCTGCCGTTCGACCCTCCCTTAATCAGGCATTTCCATCCCAACATTCATCTGGCTCAGTAGGTCAAGTGCCAGTTTCCCAGCCTCAGGTCCAGCAGAGTGCCTCTGTTGCTCCACAGCTGATGCCTCTAAACATGCGGCAAGGTGTCTCTGGGCCTACTGGTATTCAGCAGAAGCAACAATTGCATCAGCCTCCACACCAATCGCCTTCCCAGCTAGCTCAGGTCCTGACTCAGCAAACACAAGCTTTACAAGCTAGCTTTCAGTCATCACAACAAGTATTCACTCAGCTACAGCAAAAGTTACATATGATGCAGCAGTCTGGTCAAAATCTAGCTCAGCAGCCAAATGCCCAGGCAACTAAATTACAGGTTATTTGCAGATATTGGATATCTAAGCATCTTTTTGCTTCTTATTTGGTTTTGTTGTCAAGTTGGGTCGTACAGTTTCCCTGACAAGTGTGTTGTGAAGGCCCCCCTGTAAAGAGGGACCACGGTTTTATCTATGCGTATTGCTTTTTGACTGTATGTTTTTCTTTGCAGTCTCCATGGTCAGGAAAAATTCCTCAAGGGCAGGCAGTTTCCAACAGTCTTGCTACTGCAGCTGCTGTGCCTGGGTCTTCAGCAGCAGCCACTACAACTCCTGCTTTAGCACCTATTGCTGGGCAGGTCGCACTTCCTCCTTGTAATTGGACAGAGCACACGTCCCCTGAAGGATACAAGTACTACTATAACAGTATAACAAGTGAAAGCAGGGTAATGTTTTCTTTATTAGTCTCTTTGACTTATTATTTTGATTTTCACATTAATGTTCTCCGATATGGTTTTGCACCTCTAAATTTGGAAATTGATCTCATGTCTCTGAATGTGCATTAATTTTAGTGGGAGAAGCCTGAGGAGTTAACGTTATTTGAGCAACGACAGCAACAAAAGTTATCTTATCCACAAAAACCTCCAGCTCAACAATTTCAATCTCAGGCACAATCACAGTCGCAACCACAGGTCCTATCTACCCAACAAGGCCCTCAGTCACAACAAAGTCAGATTCAACCACAGGTTCTACCTACCCAACAAGGCCCTCAGTCACAACAAAATCAGATTCAACCGCAGATGCGTCACCACCAACAGCTGCAGCAACCATCTTTAAGTTCACCGGTTAGTGCCTTAATCATCTGTTATTTGATTGTTCGTAGTACACCATATGTTGCCCGTTAATCACTCCATAATATGTGAACATGTTTCCATTTCAGTACCAGGGATCTGGTTTCTCTGGTCATCAGAATGCTCAGGTAAATTCTGCAACTTATTGCATCTTGCTATTTCTTAGTTACATGATTTTGATGTTAGTTGATTGTTCTAAGTATCTTGCGGCATGGAACTGCAGGAACTTGGTTATGCTCAATCACAGGTTTCAGCCAATTCAGTTGTTGACCCTGCTCGTTTCCACCCGGTATACGATGCTAATAGCTAACGGCTTCTTGTTTCAGTTTCTTTGTTCTTTATCTTCCACATAAGACCAAAAAGAAAAGGGTAGAAGACTGATGGTTTGCTTTACCTTTATCTTGCTTGAAACTTGCAGGGCCTTCAGGCACAGGAGTGGGCATGGAAAAATAAACCTACAGGTTGACTCTTTAGTGTTTTTGTTTATCACTTTTGATTTCCATGGCGTACAACCTATCAAATAGCTTATGACGTTTGTGATGTACTTTTCAGGAGCATAATCTAGAGGAGAAGGAATGCTGAAGCAAGATGCCAGCTAATGCTTCTGTGTTTGAAGGAGAGAAGGTCGATGCCACAAAGGAAATGAGTGGTAATTGATGGTTAATGCGGCGAAATGTATGATAGAGAATGCATGCTAACAAGAGCGGAAATCTGAGGAGTGGAAGCTGTCATGTACTGTGCTCATCTTGTGTTATATGTAATGGCAATATTGTTCACTTTGAGCTTAACAGTTCACCCTCGCCCATGTCGAGGTTTTACAATTTCAGCAACAATTGATGGAAAATTTTCACCAGGGAAAGTCCGAAAAGTTACCAAAATCTGTAATATTTGTTTGCAGATATTTGTAATGATGGTCTTGGATAATGTTGCGCCGATCTAATTTAGGATGCAAACTTGAGCAACTCAAGATGCATTATTCATGTTCCCTGCACTTCTAAGTTCTTTGCCACTCAATGTACTAGCATACTCCTATTTTAGGAGATTTCAATGATTAAGCTTCTTCAATACAGTCGTTTAGTTCGTCACAATGGTGTTCTGAGTTTGGCCCATCCATGGAAAACTCTTTATGAGTAAACTAACCAGATTACCATTGTCTATTAATAGAGATAATAATACTGATTAAGGTTCTTAACACAACTGATTCAAACTTAACACCATTAGGACTTGGCAACCAGAGTTACAGTAAAATGGTGTTCTTAATTAAAACAGCATATTAGTTGGCGACTCTACAGTTGCGGCGAATCTGGCCATTTTCGCTGGCAAATGGACTCAAGCCTCCCATTCTTACCATCGGTCGTTTGAAGTCCTCAAAGAAAGCCAGTGGGTCAATTGCATACGACTCCACGATTTCAAGAGTTGGACTGTTTCCAGCTACGAGTGCTTGATCAGATGGCAGAAGAGCTTCGCCCGACACAAGGTTAATGAAATACTGATTATCAAATGTTGCCGGTGTTGCTAAGTCGAGAGCAGTTAGAGTTGCATTGTTGCTATTATCAGAGTTGGAGCAAAGCTGTTCCAAAGATGCTAGAAATTCCATGTCGAGTGCTAGCCCATCAGAGCTGCTACTGCTACGACTCAGGAGGCTAGAGCTGAACGATGAGCACCTAGCTTGGCCAATGGTGTGTGCACCTGGATGCGGACGATTGCACAGAGTTTTAGCTTTATAATCTGATGAATTTAGATAGAGCAACCATGTCGGTGTAGTCGAGGCCGACGTTTTGGAATTTGGTGATGAGGGTGTTTAAGTCTGAATTTGGGGCTGGAATGTTCTTATTCGCATCTGTTTTGCTAGCACTCAAGCTGTCCTTTCTACCCAGCAGAACATCCCATCCCGGTCCACCAGACTGCCACTAAAACGCACGCTGTTACCGTACAAATCGCACCATTATAGCTCAGATAGATGGTAAACATTTTGTAAATAGTAATACACATTTTACCAGAGCAACGGAGTCTCGTGCAGCAGTTGCAAGAATGTCAGCACAGGAAACAGTCTCAGGACACACAGATTCAAGTTCACATTTTATTGCATCGATCACTTCAAACCCTCTCAGAGAATTCAAGTTGGGTACTGCAGTCTTTTCTCCAGCAAATGTAGTTGTATCATCTAACAACACAGAAGCATCGCAACCCTGCAGTCAACATATATACATATCAATAGTTGTAAGTACTCACTGTACATACAAAAACTAGTATAAATGTGAATGAATGTACTCACATTAACAAAACAATCATGGAAATGGAGACGAAGAAGGGATGCCGCCATTCGTGGATCATTCATGACAGCTTCCTCAACCTTTGAATAAACGATACGTTCAACATCAGGGCAAGTATGGTAGTAGGCATCGGTTTGAAGAGAAGAAGAAGCACCACCATTATCAGTACTGAAACAAGCTTGGATGAAAAAGTAGTTATTATTAGATATGGAAGCAAATGCGAGAAAAACCCAAAGCAAGATAAGGAGACTAAGCACTGCCATTAAGCTATAGCTAGTCCTAGCAAGCAATACTGAAGCAAATGAAAAGATGAGCACTAGGATGAGAGTGGTTCTTGCCTACCCTGCATATTAAGTAATTTATACTGAAATGCAAAGGCAGTGGTTAAAAGTAGTCAAGTTATGATGATACTGATTCCCATCCCATGTGATGATTCTTCATGCTTTCTTCATGCAAAAGACTACATATGGGAAGGGACTGTGACCAAGTCTCACTAATTAACCCCTAGACATATAATGTGTGACTTTTTGTTACTGAGAGAGTGAAAGTGAGACTGAAAGAGAGAGCCGACTCGCGAACCTAAATGGGTTTGTCGGATTCAGATAAAATTGCATATAAATATTTGAACATTAAGATGGAATTGTTAAGGTCCAGATTCTTAAGTTTATCTTTATCTATATATTTCTAGGATTTCCTTTTCTTAGTTTTAATAGGTTTCCTAATTTAGTTTAATTTCCTTTTTGTGGTCTTAATACTATTATTAGGAAATAATTACTGAAGCTTATATAAGAAGCCCTACTAGTATTCTATTGTAGAATTCTACATCTTAGAGTATTATTTGATTTCATACAAGTTTTCATTGTTTTAGAAGACAATAGGGGGGTTTTAAGAACGGCTTCTTCATCATCTCCTCCAAGTGATTACTACAAGACCCATATTGATCCGTCGGAACCCAAGAACGTGGAATTACAAGCGAGGTGGTCAAGATTGACGTTCGCACTAGCTCGTGCGACTATCACTCAAGCGCCAGAAAGAATGAGCTGAATGCTGCAGCTCAGGAGAGACTGAGAGAGTTGAGATCAAAGACGGTCTTTACTCCCAGACTACGCCGGCTAACACCTACTCAGGTAAAAACTCAACTTAAAAAGAGGCTGAAGAAAACCGAGAAAAGGAAGGCATTGGTCTCAGAGAACGCTGGTACAGAAATTCGAAGAGTATTTCAGCAAAGTTTGAAGTCATTTGCAATCTCCTTGAACAAATCCTTATCCGCCTTTGTAGCTTCTTAGAGAGCTACTGCCTGATCCTCTAGCTTTGGTAGCTAAAATCAAATTACTTTTCAAAATAATAATAAAATTAAATGCAATATCGAAATTGTTATGGGGAGAAGTTTTTGGCGGATGGATACTAATTTGTCCCATTTCTTAAACTTGTTTATAAGTTAGTCCCGTTTTTAAAAAAAAAACTTTCTAATGTGCCATGTGACATTCTTTTCCGTCACGTTAAAAGTTAAGTGACAGCTGTCAACAAGATTGTCAATTAAAAAGACCAATAAGCCCTTTTTCAGGAAAGACGCACAAACCAAGTGAATCAATTTCAGGTGCTGCTTTTATCGTTGACCAAAAATAACATGTACTGCATATGTGTTCCATTTCATACGGCTAACATAAACAGTTACCTACTTGCTATGGTGCCGAATCCGATGACTTGAAAAGTATGGTGGATTTAACCACTTTTCGTTAATTTAGCAGTATATGGCTTATCTCCTTGTTCAATTGTTCTGTTGGAGATTCCATTATATCACCACTTGCTATCAGGCCTCTGAAATGATGGTTCTCATTTGTTTCCTCTAAGTCTGAGGTACCTGCACTGATACTAATGGTTGGCAATACAATTTCATAAGCATCTTCATAATCTTCAATACTTGAACCTGTTGGAGTTCCAACATCACCATGTTCTACAGCATCTCCTGGTGACGCTCCACTAAATTCAGCATTCGTCGTCAGAGATACATCAACAGATGCCGGCTTTGTGAATCCATTGATGTCCATGGATTTCCTAGAGCCTAAATCCCCCTTTTGTATCTTCTTGCCTTCCATATTAGTTAAGTGCTTGTTCTCCTTCTTATAATTCTCATTAACACGGGATTTTCCGGATGTTGTTGTTTTGTCAGCCTTTCGCCCTCTCGGTTTCTAGCCTTTAGATTTTTTTTTCTATAATTTTGGCAAATCTAGATTTCACACCAAAACTACTAGATGATTTAACTGAGGCTGGTTTATCACTTGGTATTTTCTTGCTTTCCTTCTTAGCCAACTCCTCTTTTTCATCATTCTCATCAACACTGAATTTTTCCTGTCGTTCAACCTCTCTAGCTTTCTAGCCATTTCTTTTATCTTTATAACTTTATCATCAAAAAAGAAAAAGAAAAAGAACTAGATTCTGCAGCAATCCTACCAGCTGATTCAAGTAAGGCTGGTTTATCACTCCTTGCTTTCAAAATATTGTTCACGAGATCTTGCTTATCTAACTGACGCCTCTCAATCTCCATAATCAATTCAGAAACACAAAGCTACTTCAACATTACCTATCTCCATCTTTTCCTCTCTCTCAACTCTTGCTTTTATCTTCCTCCTCACCATCTCCTTCTCCTCCTCACTCCTAAGCACACCAAATTCCTGAATCCAAACACATTCTTTGCAGTCCAGTCAATATAAAACTAGGTCTGCATATACCCAACCCCAACCCGCCACCGTCAGGTTTGACCCGGTCCGCATTCGATTCGCTAATAAACGGGTCATGTACGTGTGATATTTTCTTTTATCCGTCTTGTGACGGATCGTGTGTGTGTGTGACACTTTCTTTCACCCGATCCACCCGTCCAACCCGCCAGAAATCTTAAACAACAAATCTAGGTTTGGTTTTCATGATTGCTGTTACAGAGTCTCATACAAAGTCTTTCATACATAAAATTTGACAAGGGTTTTCATGATTGTAGAATTTTTTTGCATTGAATCTACATACAAAGTCTTTTATACATAAAATTTGATAAAATCCCTTGTTTGCTAGCAAGTTTGCTCTCCATGAGCTGCACAAAAGGAAGTTTTGTCTAACCCCATAAACAGAAGCTTTGATTATATCTGCAATTAATCAGACAAGAGATAATAACAATTAGTTTGAATCAAAAATGAAACAGAAGAGTACAAATTAATCGTACCGTATAATCACATCAAGACAATAGAGTTTACCAATTACAAGTAGATCTAAAGAACTGACAAGTGATCATATCTAAAGCAAAGACTGTGAACCTTTAAAAAAAACTGATCATAGAGTTCATAAGGACTTAGAGAAGCCATGTTCCTAAAAAATGAGCAATAGATCTATCATGTATACAAAAGATAAAAAAAAAATCAAAATCAACACAAAATAAAAAACCCACCTAGGAAAACTAAGATTAAACAGTTTAATCTTAGAAAAGGCTTATACATGACATTGGAATGAATGTCCCAATGAGAAACAAAAAAGCCACAAAACAAGAAATCTCAACTAGAAAAATAAAATAAAGAGAAACCAAACAAATGAACAAGATTCAAGGACCGATGCAGTAACTAATCTAGATCTCAAGCATCATAAAACCAAAAATAATAATCTCATTTAAAACCCTACCATCATAACTCAGAAGATCAAAAACCCCACAAAAAAATGCAAAATTGAGAAATACTTAATCACACTAAACTCATTAAGCAAAAGATTTTCAGAAAAAGATTAAAATTAGTACCTGAACTTGAATGATCAGAACTTTAGGATTTGCTTTTGGAGAAGGGAAAGAAAAACAAAGGAAACACAAAGCTTAAAAATTATTGTCACAGAAAATTAGAGAGAAGGAAAGAAAGCAATAAAGTTGGTTTTGTTCTCACTCACTTCTCCTCCTCACCTGATAATATCTCTTTTGCGGTGAGAGAGAGAGAGTTGTCAGTGGGAGTTCTCAAAGAAAGAGGGAAAGAGAGAGAAAAGGTAAAGCACAAAACTAAGCTAAAGCTTTTCTGATTCAATAATGTCGTCGTTGGTTTTTGTTCCCAAAACAAAAGGGTCTGAAACTGGACGGATGACCCGCGGTCATCCACGTCCAACCCGTTGTAAAGTCGTACCAGATCCGACCAGTCCTATAACGGGTTGGGTTTGGATGAAAAAATTATGTCAAGGTAAACATTGTCTTTGTTATATATATAATTTCAATAAGTTCTATAACCATGCCGAGGAATGCGGCCTAAACTAAAGAAAAAAAAATCACCATGATCAAATTCAAGGCACAAGCGTCCATTAGCAAAAATATATACATGAAAAAAAGTTACCCATTAAAACTTTGAGCGTCTATCAGATCAATGTGTAGTAAAAAGAAAGGAATATAAAACATGTTCACAACTCACAACAACAACCATAAGTGAATACGTACTTATAAGTTGTACCCAACCTGAAAGACACATCTTGTTAATGGAAACTAGCAAAAAATTGAATCTCCTTACAGACCAAAAAAGAAGAAGTGGACAACCAGAAATGGCTAAGAAACCAGTCAGATAGGATACGCAATAATACTCAAAATAGGTTGTAGAGTTGAACTATTTGAGTTTTCTTTTTATTCTTTTGAAGATTCACCAACTTTCTTCTTCTTTTTTAAAAATTCGCCAACGGTCTAGTTCTTGTAAACGTCTATCTTGTTTTTCCATCAAGTTTTGACTCATGGCAATGCATTCTTGAAGCTTAGCCTCATATAGATCGGAAAAATATGAGAACTGATCCCAATAACATCTTCCATAAACGAACTTGCTTCTCCAGAAGCTTCGTACAAACAGTAGTACATATTAACTCGAAAAATAGCAATATCTAATGGAATCCATTGATGAAACTCGCCATACACGATATGAGAAACACCGGGGGGCGGCGACATAAAATACATTGTTAAAAACATAAACCGAAAGTTATTAACACAATGATGAGGCTGGATAATACTTCTTTACACTAAAAATTAACTCCTAGCAAAAAAAATGCAAGATGACTAAGGACTGAAATACGTACATAATGTAAATAATCCTAACTAAAAACATCCCAAAACAAGCATAGAGTGACCATGCATCTCACAATGTATTCAACTAAGCTACTAAATAAAGATAAGGAAAATTAACTCGACACATAAAAAAAAAGACAAAAGAAACAATTTTCCTTTAATACTTCCTCCCGTCTATTTGTTTCTATCACGTGTCTTTTTCATAGCCGAAAACAACAAAACTAATTGATCTTCAACATGAAAAAGATCTCTACAAAAAATTTCACGAAAGATGTTAATACTAACAATTTCATGTCTGCAATGACTTTCGCATAAATTTTTTTTTTGCACATGAACACAACGAAGCAAAACTATACCTTGGAGAAAACGTACGTAATGTTTTACGCTACATTAGGAACATGAGTGATCAAAGGAGATGAGGTACTTGAATCATTTAATCCTACCGAATTATTGAAAGCATTATCAAGAAGGTGAGGATCGCTGATGTTTTGTGAACTTGCAATAACCATGGAGAACACGAGGAACGAGAAGAGACCAGTCATATTTTCTGTGTGTAATTGCATAAAGCTAATCTCCATATAAGAATTATTCGACATTATAATAAAATATAAATAATTATTGATGGATTATTGCATGAATTACGTCAAACAAACAGTCTTTACGCATAACAAAAAGAATTTAAATATTTTGAACATTTTCAGGAAAATATTTATTTCTCATAAGTTACATGTAAAAGTGTTTTTAACACAGATTTATTAAAAACTTATAATTACCAATAAATATTTGTAACAAAGAACATATAATAAATAAAATATTACTAATTTTTAAATAATCAAGTAGTTATAGTAAATAGAATATAGTTACTAAATGATGATTGTATAAAGTGCGTCAAGGTAAACTTAGTCTTTATACATATAAGTATATAACGAAAGAAGTAAAACAATTTTTGATTACTTTGAACATTTTTAGATAAATATTCGTTTCTCTTAATTACACGAAAATATCTATTTACACAAGTATATGATAATTAATATTTTATTTTTTCAAATGAAACTTTATATAAAAATAACCTCCGTATAATAATATTTTTATATGGTCCCAAACATGTTCTTATAATACGGAAATTCTCCAATATGAGTTTCTTCTTTATTCAGATATAGGAATGTTTCATTATTTATAAAAATTTTGATTTTAGATCAAAATTACGGTTTGTTAATACGATTTTGAGTGATATGGTTCCAATTAGGTTATGTTTCTTAGAACTTTTCTTATAACTATCAGTGAGATATCATCAAACTTACGTATGATTCGATAGTATCAATGCACATTAGTCCAACCCTAATCATTTTTATTATATCTTTACCAAGATTCAATAATCATGGCAATTGACAAACCATTTATATTGACATTTATTCTTAAAACATTGGTAATTGGTATTTCATTATACTTCAGTTTCGTAAAACTTTTTTTTGTGTGGAGTGTTTTGCAAATTTGAATATACCATGTTTAATTATAAACATGTTTCTTGTTCTAAATTTGAGATTTGTTCAATGACTATACGTGTGGGTTATTATTCTTATTTAGTGGTTGTTTCGATATCAAGGTTTTCAATATCCAAGGGACTCGAGCCAGTTGACTGCTTTAATAAAATTGGTACCGAAATATTCAAACTTTATATGGGTCTATTACGTTATCATACCTCGCAAACCAAGCCAAAACTATAGTTAGTCGAAGACGATAATAACCCTGACATAATTTTATAATTCCCAACCAGTTATGTGGTTTCAATGTCTACAATATAGTCTTTCTCTATTAGATTAATGCCTTTGAGTAATGATATCTACAATTTATAGTCAAAACTTTGTCTATACCATAATTTACTGACAAAAGCAAAATATAAGCAGGAAGTTTCATTGTGCACACACGTAATGTTTATATCGAAGATAATCAAATACGTACGTCTGTTTGGGAGCTTGAAAATAGAATACCATATCCTAAGATAATTTATCTTAATTTAATTTATGATAATTTTATTATTGGTGAATTTTAATATTATTCGTTTAAAATTCATCTCTCTTAAAATACAAAAGCAATTTAGTCATTTTGATATCTTTAGGATATCTCTCTTATCTCACTATCCCGGTTCGGAATAACCCAGTAGCACCAAAATATAACTCACCCAAAATATAATTCAAGAACAATAACTTTCCTGTTGCCAGTTTGGTACACCTTATAGACCCAAGCCCAGAATTAAGCCTATATAAGGACGAGCTACTATTCATTTTGCTTCTATTTTGTAGAATTCGAATAGGGGTGACCTTGGAATCAATCTGACCAATTTTGCTTCCCTTACAGGAATATTACTATGCGATGGTGCTCATTTTTCCAAATATGATTGATATTATTAGAACCCACGACTAGCAAATCGGTCGCCGATGATGACACACTGTGGCTGATCAAGGATTGTAGGTAAGAAAGGGCACGCATGATGAAATAATGCAGATATTAGGGTCCTAGAGTGTATTCATCTCACTGGAATATTGATAATTTGCTTTGCTTATGTTACTAACCTAGGTTAGCTAAAGCTTGAGCTTGTGGCTTGAACCCATATGTTACCAAGCCGAGTTTGAACACATATTTTTAAGCTAAAATCTTAACCAAACCAAATATATACGATGGCACTTTAATGTACTGTGCGTGGTGGTAGTGGCCTTGCCAGGCATATTGCATATATATGTCGTACAATCATGCATGTATATTGAACGCAAGAAAGGGTATTAGATGCTGTTGGGCTAAAGTCTATTAGATGACACTGAGCGATGATGCATGACTGTAAAAATACCAAAATATGCAACCGAACCTTCTGAATAATAAAAAAGGTGTTAACAAAAGTTAAGGAATTGGGTACCAATTGAATGACTTGATATAGGCTATAGCAGAACACTCAAGCATTTTTCTTTTCTGTAATAGTCTTCTTTTTCTGCATTTAGCCTTTATGTACTGTAAATTGTGTTGTGAAAAGCTTCATATAGTCTGACAACTCGGATTTCTATTACGCTAGGAAGCCTCAAACAAACATTAGCTGCAAATCGGTTTTCAAAGAGTTGGATCAGCAGGATTGAACATGGTAGTAGAGAGTGTACATTGAAAAGAATGCTACTGCATGATTTAGGTTCATCGGTTTTGGTATTTCTCCGCTGGGGAGCGCGCAACTGGCAGTGAATAGTCATTTTAAAATGAGTACATGTGGTAAATGTTTATATGTGATAAAAAGACATATGATTAAGAAATTTATAAGAACATAATATATCCTTCATCCTTGTCTTCATTCGTGTATATGTAAAGTGCAAAAATTCATATATAGTAGTGATATAATTGCCAATGCATATAATGCACTTACTATCAAGTATAATACTGTTGCAGCATTGCTTATAGAAGAAAGAAACAGATGAAAACTACTGCAAATCAATATATATATATATATAGCATTGGAGCAAAGACATGGTCACATGGACAAAGACTTTAAAACCTAAAAACTAGCATTCATCATGATCATTATACTTGTAACAAGAGTGTACTACTTGAACCAATTACTATCATATCTCTCCACCAAGATCTCATCTTCTTAATTGTATTAACAAAAAAGAACACAAAACCCTTGCACATCAAAAAACACCACCATTAAATGAGAAAATGAAGCACACCAAAAGAAGAAATCAACATTAACTCAGCACAAGGATAGAAATGGGGGTATGGAGTAGTTACTTGTTCTTTCCAAGTTGCACTCTGAATACACACATTTCAGGATATGCATGAATAACATTACACTACTCCAATTCCCAACAATCATACATACATACCCTCCATAATGTTATAAATTTTTCTCTTATTCTAAAACAAGGAACAAAATCAAGTTCCCAAAATTATTCTAAATGTCTAACATTCCCATAAGTACCGACTGTTGATTCTCACACAAAACATTAAAAAAAAAAAGAGTTAAATTACTAAATATATATCATAGTTATTAGCCAGTTCTTTCCATGAAGAAACCCTAGTAAACTAACCCTAGCTGGCTGCATTTATACTCATAGTAAAGATGAGTCAGTGTGTATATTCCTTGAAGGAAAAGAACAAAGATATCAAACAGATGCCAAGAACAAACAAAGAAAGAACAAATACTAACTTCATTGATGATGAAACAGTCAAGTTACATGCTGTAGCTATACTGAGATAATAATATCCATAAGATCATTGAAAATAATTACTATTGATCAGCTGCAAAGTTTTCGTCTAATATGTATAGTAGAGACTAAAGGGTCTAATCTTCGATAACTAATAATCTCCGTATAATTAAGCGCGACTCGATTAGTAAAAGGTAGTAACAACATACCTGCAGAGAGAGATATAGAAGAAGATTAATAAGTAAAACAAATATTAGTATTTCTTCATTCATTCATTCGTTCTTTCTCATATCTGACGGAACAATATCTTGAAGCAGCCCATGATCCCTAAGCAATGTCGACGAAGCAGTAGTATTCGGTGACGATGCTGAGGTGCAAAACCGACGGCTCTCAGATAAATTAACAGCACCCATACTAGCATTTGTGACAATATTAGCATTAGCCGTAGCAGTAGTCTCACTACCAAAATTCATTGGCGACAAGTTACGGAAGTACGGTGGTAGTCCTTGAAGTTGTTGTTGGTGGTGTGGGTAAAGATGGCTTCGGGACATTTGCATCGACATACCGATAGACGAACCGAAACCACATCCAATCTCTGATTGCAGTAGCCCAGCAGCTGAAGAATTTCCTCTAGGCATTACAGGACTTGGATGTGTATGTTGCCCTTCATATGTCGTGACAACAATCGTTGGATCATCACAAGATCGTTCAACGCGCTTCTTAACACCGCAAGACGCACTCGTGCAGCGATAGTAACTCCTGCAACAACCAAATATTACCAAAATCAAATTTCTGAAAAATCAAAGAAACATAGTAGTAGTAGGGTTCGCTTTAATTACTCATGCTCATGCATACAAATTCAGATTATTAATGGCCGGTCATTACTGATAGGACGATGAAATTGATGGAAATGGGAAGAAAATAAAGAAAGAGATTAATGGTGGGTGTGAAATGTAAGTACCTCGGGAAAGGGCTATTCTTGACAGCTTTCTGACCGTACTTTCTCCATCTATAGCCGTCTTCTAGATGATCAACTTCACTTTTTGTCATGAACGCAAATCTTGGCTCTCTCTGTTTCTTGTTCTGATTCCCCTTCTTTATTTTACCATTTCCTTTCAAATTCAATCTTTTTAAAACAAAAAAAAAATTAACATAAAGTCAATCACAGAATGATTAAAAACAAAACCATTGTTTTCAATTTTCATATAAAGTATCTGAAAACTATGAAATGCATGGTGTATGAATGGTGTAAGAAAAAACTAATAAAAAATAAACAAAACATACTGTTGTTTCTTGTTGTTGTTATTGTTAGTAGTAGTCTTTGAATCACCACCATCTCCATCATCTTCATCATCTTCATTGAGTTGATCAGGATCATCTTTAATATTATTCAAAATTTCATCATTTGTTGCTTCATTTGATGATGAAGAAATCGATGAGGGTGTTGCTGGTAAGTTTAATGCTTCCGATGAAGTAATTGACTCCGTAGGTGGTGGTGGTTGTGATGGTAACACAGCTAGTGGTTGTTGCGATGGTACTTGTGAAGATGTTGGTGGTGGTGGTGGTGGTAGTTGTAATAACTCAAATATAGAAGGATGATGAGCACTAGTAGTGAAATCATGATTAATCCCCAACAAATCCATAAACCCTAAAGAAGTAGAAGAAGAAGATGAGAAAGTAGAACCAATCTTCTGATGATAATCCATTTCAAATATACTTGATAAACTGTTACTACTAGTACTTGTGATTCCACCACCCATTAATTCATGATCACCAAATGAAGTTGCTCCTGTTGCTGATGCTGTTGTTGTTCCCATCATCATCATCATGTTATGATTCTCCATATGATCTGATTCGAATTTCCTGTCCATCATCAAACCATTTTTATCTTTTCTTAGAGAGTAAAAGGGAAGGAGGTGTGAATGAATGAAGAGAGGAGAAAGAAAAAGAGGAAGAATATTTTGTAAGGATGGATGGATGATTCAGTAATATTGTATGCATTAGGATTTATGTGTGTGAAATGGATTTTTAGATTGATTAGGATTTAGATTAAGGTTATATTAATTAGGATTTAAGTGATGAGTAATGGATTAATGGTGGTGGATATTGATTGACTGGCCATAGGCAGTCAACTAAAGGAGAGGATGACTAGGATGAATAGTACGGATTAAGGATTTGGAAAGGCTGGTGTTTGCAATAAATGCATCAAAAAGTATTTTGTCTTTACAATTATGGTCTAAGCTTTCATTTCATACAATGGAAATAGAGGGTGGTGGTATTTGCTTTTCTACACTTCATATATCTATTCACATGGACGAAGACATCTTAATTAGTACATAGGCGGTCGACGGATTTCAAACTTAGACCAATGGTATTACAATTTAAGGATTTTATAAATATAATATAATAATGTCGGTAAAGATAAATTTCTATGATAAATTTATGATATACTTATTAAAAAATACGCTTTTATTGATAAATAAAATTAGAACCAAATATAGCTTCTTATAATAAACTCTAAAATACGTATTATATATTTATTTATACTGCTAATTTATAATTTAGTTTTTTTTGTTTTAATTTATATAATTATCAATTTTACTTTGTATCTAAATAATATTCTATCGATAAATAAAATCATAATTTGTGTTTTAAGCACGTCGCCTAATACGAACAGTTTAATGAATAAAATTTTAATTTTCTACAGTTAATTTTATAATATGTAATAATATGTAATACGTATTTGTCTGTTCGGTCCATGCAAAGAATTTATATTCATAATTCATCATCCTTAGAGTTTAAGGTGACTAATGTTGAAGAAAACTGCTCTCCCTCAATGAATTATAATGTTTGTCAAAAATCATGATTTTAAAAATTAAATTGTGGAATTGCGAGATTGTTGATCCTAAGTGTTGGGAAATAAAAGAAGAGTGACACGTGTAGGGCGATTAAGAAGGAAACAATGAAATTAAGAAGAATGAGAAACACACAATCAAAGCCGTATTGAAGGATCGAAACGGGACAGATATGAAAGACTGAGCAAATCTCTGCATGATCGACACCTAGAATCGGAAAGTAACATCACACAAACCGAAACAGATGGCATTAAATGCGTATCAAACGGGAAAGTAGGAGTAATGATGAGCATGGAGCGGGAAAGTAAGAATAATGATGAACATGGAGCGGGAAAGTAAGGCGATAATTACTTTTATGACACGTATGATCGGGACAAAGCTGATTCTAAAGGAACGAAGAGCACGTGTAAACCATACAAGGTAGCGGACCAAAAAGCAAAAGGCATGACCTGTCAATCTTATAAACATCCCTATCCTAATATAATAAGGAGAACGATAGAGGGTATCGGGACAAGAGGGACCCACTAATAAATCTATAAATAGAAGAGAGCATTCAACGAAGAGGGGGTCGGAAAATCAAAGAGAAAAAAGGCTAAGGAAGATTTATAAAAGCAGAAGGAGAAAGGTTATTAGGTATGTACTGTGGATAATTAGATCAAAAAGATAGGACATTCATAATTCATTATCTTGCTTTTTCTTAAAGATGATGGTTTTGTAACTGTAGTTTTGATCAGATTTATGATCTGTAAATGACTGTATTGTTAAAATATTTATCAAATCATTGTTCTTAAAGATGATTTTGTGTATCAATTCATTAGTTAAAATCTTAAGTTTATTGCGTCATCCTTAAATCATTGGTTGTGAATGTCAACGGGGAAATTATCATAAACACTAAGTGTGATTTCAGCTACAGTTTATGAATGTTCCATTTTAGTTTGACCGGGTAATGGTGGTTGTTAAGTGTGAACAGGGTTTAGATTAACGTGGACTTATTACTGCTCAGCTTAAACACAACAAAAAGCTGAACACCCCCTCCCCCAATAAATAAATAAATAAAATGAAAATCTTTTTTCAATCTCCTCCACTGCATGTGATTCCTCAGAATAGATTTTTAGATTTTCCTTTTTCTATTTTTTTTTGTTGCTTTTTCTGTAAATTAAATTTGCATATAACTTTTTGTGGGGTATGACTTTTCACTAAAAGACATTTATATCCAAATTATTATTTAACTTTTCTAATCTTTTTGGAACTACTCTAGTTATTTTTCTATTACAAATTAGCTTTGTAGATTGATCATGCATGCCAATGGTTTTGGATCAAAAGGTTGACACTTGATAATAAAGAAAAATCTGTTACGCCTTTTTTGATTATTTTAGGTTTTTTTTGTCTATCATGAAATCATAACTTCACCACTTTAACCTTTTCCCCACCATTTATCTTTGAATGAAGGTTTGGAATGAAGAGCTAGGATTTGTAAAAAGTGATTTATCTAAAAATTATAATACAAGTTATGATGAAATATAAATAAGATCTTGATCATCTACGTCTAAAAAAATTTATATAAAATAATTCTGAAAAAATTAATATAAAGCATTATTTTATCAATAATTTTCTAGATTAAAATCGATCATTAATTAATTTTTTTTATCTATAACTTTTTTTTTGATAATTTGAATTACAAAAGTATCTTCAATTTTTTATATAATTGAATACTCTTCTATGAATAAGGTGAGGGCTAAGTTTACGACTCTCTTAGCCTTTGTTAAAGAAAAAGTTACACTGGAAACTGTAAAAGCTTCTTGATTATTAATCAATCATGTGATAAATAATGTCTGGAAATCAAAATTTACTTGCATTTATTTATAATGAAGTTCCTAATTTTCGAGTGAGTAAAAAGAATTGGTTTAAAAGAATTCCAGGGATAAATTAGGGATCATGGTAGTCGGTGGACTAAAATGGAAAGAAGAGCAACTGAAAGGAGAAAACGTGGAGTTTTTATTACCTGGCTGTAAACCGTGTGAAATATGTGAACGAGGGTATAGGAGGAATAACACGTATGGGACCAGGATTACTGACATGAGGATCTTATGCTGACACGATTACCGCGTCATCACCATTTCAAGCCCGACAATCAACACTTTCATTTAACCGATTCTTTCCATTTTACTATGCCCATTACCCACTTTTTACATAATTTATGGGAAGTGAAAGAACCATTTATTTTGACTCATCGCTAACCCTCTTCTCTATTCGCAATCAAATCACGTTGATTTTTTTATTTTTTCAGACATGGTTCTAAATCTAGTCGGCATCCAATTTAGTCTGAAAAAATGTCGGATTATTCAGTTCTTAACTTTTTAATCTCCCATTTAATTATATATGTATATGACTCGGAAGTTTTTGAGTCAGTACAAGTATAACATTGTATCTGATAATTTATAAGTCAAATGTAATAAGTCAAATCCAAATACCACAAATCAGTCAAAAAATCAATTAAATTAAAAAATAAAAATAATCTATAATATTTTTTTACTATCTTTATACCTTGTCAATTTAAATTGTTAAGAAAATGACTCCCCCATGTGAGAGGTTGGAGTATGGAGTATTTTAAATTATTTATATGAATACATATGGTCATTTTTAAATTGGAGACATATTATCTTATCACTCTACTCCATTTGGTATGATATCTTTTGGATTGTGAAACAACGAGGAATTTAGCACGTAAGTGGGTGCGGCTAAAACATTTTTTTAGTCTTGAAAATAAATTTTGACCAGGTACATCATTTTCTAGAAGATCTGGTTTTTACTTTTTTACAATTGATCTGACAAAAAAAAGATAAACAAGTTTTACTAGTATTTAACTTTGCTATATAATAACAAAATGTCTATATGATTTGACATTATGGGTTTTATATTACACAAGCGGATGAAATGAAAAGTGTAATCCCAATCTGTTGGCATAAAAAAATTCATATTTCTGAAGACAAAAATCACTATAAATTAGTACCTAGTGCTAGTAATAGTACCAAAACATTCAAACGAGTTTACTTTTTTTTACACTTACTAAAAAAATATTTCACATTACCTACCAACAAAAGATTTAGGATTGATTTAAACTAGGTCAACTTTTGATTGTCTATTTGATTTTTACTTAGTCTTCTAAAATGCCATTTTTGTACATAGTAGTTAATTTCGTTTTTCAGGACCCTAAAATGGTGTAAGCTATGTGATGCGTTCATACATAATCAACATTGAGTTATGCTTCAAAAAATAAAATAACAAGCATCGAGGAAGATTAAAGGTATAAATTCTTTTCAACTACGAATCCAACTAGACAATGTTCTTCGCATAGGTCTAACACGTGAGTCTTTAATTGTGTGTGCAGAATAAATATGATCATATTAAACTCAAAAACAATCTCATCGAATATCACCTTAAACTTCATTGCCCAAACCAATTTAGAAAATTAGTTAGAATTATCATTCGGACAAATAAAATCCAGATAATATGAGATTTCTTTGACATTCCAAATACCTTAAACCTTTCAAACAATTTATTTATTAGGATGAATGATGTGATCGTTGAACTTAAATGAATCAAACGATAATTATGGGCGTAGACGAAGCCAGAAAATCTACTATGGGCAATTAAATAAAAAATAGCTTGAAATCTCAACTCTCATAAAATTTTAGACATGAGAGGCGGTTAGACTGGACACACTTATGTTATAAGGCCACAGCTTTATTTATTAGTTTTGAAGTATAATTTGCGAGTTTTTTTTTATACACGAAAAGAGAATGAATGAATTAAACTTAAAAACCAGTTACACCGGTAGAGTCTTACAAAAGTTGGGGGAACTAATTCAATTTGGAGGTGAACACCATTCCATATTTTGCAAGTATACTAATGGAACTTTTTTATTCATTTGCTTATTAAGGCACCAAATCAATTTTGCTGTAGCTGTGGGCCTCAAAGTGATGGTGTAACGTACAACAAATTGTAGGGGATAATAAGAAAAGGATCATAGGGACCCTTGTAATTTTAACCTATATGAAAAATCCAAAAGGAGCACTTTAATAAAATATTTTTGAGACCATTATACACGGCCCTGGTCGCCATCGACCCGGAATACGATGCCCGACCATCCGTGCTTTAATGGGAGAGTACACTTGTAACCAACTCATTCACTTGTAACGTTCCCCTAATTTAACGCGGTTTTGTGGATATTTTTTTATTTTATTTTATTGAAATTGATTGATAGATGCTTGTAATAGACGCTTTCTAGATTTTATGTCCCTTTGTGGGTGTAATTGTAGCCTTGTTTTTTATTTTATTTATTCTTTTTTATTGTGTAAAATCAAAATTTTAATATTATAATTATTCTTTATGATTATTAATCATATGTATTACTTGTATATTAAGTTTTGAGGTGTAAAAAAGATCAAATCCCATTCACCACTAATTTTATTAGTTTCATATCGATTAGTTGTTATTTATTCATTTATTGTTGATGTATAAAAAACTGAAAGCTATAAAAGTTAAATTAGCCAAATTTTAGAGTATCGTCATGCTTCAACCTAAATAAATAAAAAAGAACATCATCGTATTTTAATTCAAATTATAAAATATATCGATGGTGAGAAAAAAATCAAATACTAAAGTACGGACATAATTCGCTTGAAATCATAATCCATAGGTATGTAATTTAGAAAGAAAAACCAATCCGTATGATGCTTTGTTATTTTCGGTTGGACACTTAATATCTGGCCTGTACAGAGCATCCAATTTAGTCAATGATTGGCCTTGACCAGGCAAAAATTGATTGGGAAAATATGTCTGCAAAATTCCTTACTTGCTTGCCCAGCACAAATTTTTCCATCAACTGTTATATAAGTAACACTTTTCTAAGTGCATATTTTTTATTATACATAGTAAAAATAAAGGACTAGATAGTAAATAAAGAAGAAAACACAATCACTGTTAAGACCAAAATACACAACATAATAGTTGCTCCAATCGGAAAGATACTTATATTTTGATATTTTGGAAAAGAAAATATAATTCCAAAAATTTCCACAATAAAATCCTCATTCTAAAATGACCCATATCCAAAAAAATTACTTCTTTTATCCTAACAAAAATAAAATCTAAGAAGAGGAGATGAGAGGTTGAGAGGCCTAGCTAGTTTTGACTGCTGTCACATTCCGGTGGTCTACTCTTCTTCTCTTAATTAGTGATAGATACGCATGTAGTATAGCTGTTGGGCCGGTATTTCGTACCTAACAACAACACTAGCAGTACACTGCAAGATATACATACATATATTATTCTACAGCTGAATTGACTGAAAATAAACCACCTTTGAATGAACACTTCTGTTCTGTTCTGTTCAACTCAATGGTCCCCTTTGCAAGTTTCTTTGTCTATATAAAAGAAAAATAGACACCAAATCCAAGATCGATTGATTATTAGCACCATGGTCAACGGGATGAACAGTAGTCCATTTTATATATTCTAATGGTGGTTGATTTGGAATATCCCTTCGATTATCGTGTCGTGTCTGTTGGTTGTCCGCATGTGCATTTCTAGTATGAAATCCAAAATCTGGGTGGTGGGGTTTTAATTTGTAGATCCAATCTAACGATGTTAGTGAAAAAGTCTACTATAAGGTGCCTCATATGCTATTCCCCATGCTTCATCCAGGTTCGGCAGAGGTTACAGAATTCTACAAAAGAGAGCAATATACTGGACCAACAAATATCAAGTACTAAGTGATACTAATTATGTCCCAAAAAAATGATATTTTTATTTTTTTAGTTTAATATTCCTTTCGTTTCAGGAAAAAAATTGCTTTCTATTTAAATTTTTGTTTCAACAAAAGAGTTACTTTCATTTTTAATATAACAAATTTTCAAAATTAACTTTATTATTTTAAGAAATGTTATCATTCTCATTATAAAGATATATGTAGTATTAAACATTTTGTTAGGGTAAATCTGGAAATAAATTACAAAAATTATTCTCTCTCATCTTACCTTAACAATTGTGCAAATAGGAAATGTAACTCTTTTCCTAAAACGGAGAGAGCATATTTTTAAGTATAAATGAAAAACAACATGAAGATATCATTCTATCTGGAACGCAAGTAGTGTTATAAACACGCACTGGTAAAAGAATAGTCATCTGCTATTGGGCATAACTATAACTATTATAGAGGGTTACCGAATAACTATTTCCACTAAATCAATTAGATTGGTAACCCCCTATGAAATTTAGTACCCTGTAGCGCCTTGCTAAACGGTCTGTTAATTTGTTTCTTGAACGAATTAGTGTATAGTTTATGTCATATAGAAGTAGTCTCTAGGATTAATACGTACAAATATAAATGAGTAAGAAAAATTTAGCCAAAGTTTGTTTTTAGGGGCCGGGCACTGGTTGTTGATGTGGTGGTGACGTGGTGTTTGAATCGGAAGACAACTACAATCAACATCACAAGTTGCTCATACCTCATTTATAAGAAGGGAGTTATTGCAGAAAGAGAGAGAGCTGAGCTGATGCTGATGCTGATGCGTGATAGTTTGATAAACACGAAAACATGATTTGGATTCATTTGTTACACTGCATTCAACCCTCCCTCTCCCTCTCTGCCTCATAAATAAGCAGCTAGGAGGAGAGGGCTACATGAATTTGGTTCGTACGTACACTTCAATTCTCTTTGGAGATTGATTTTTGATCATCCAAGATATGTACGTACACCATTAATTGGAGGAACTAAGTACCTAAGCTAGGGTTACATCACTAGATTAGCCTTAGCCAAATCTATAAAGACATTTTTCATTTCATTCTTACCACCACAACAATAGCATACTGATGCTTCTAATATTTTTTATTTTTTAATACGATATTATTGTGACTGAGATATATTATCCAAGTTTATTTTGGATGCATTATATAAGTGCTTGAACTGCTTCAAAAAAAATATAAAAGAATTTTGATAAATTGTAACTCAGCTAAACTAATAAAAAACTTTGACCTCAAATGAATTTATATAAATAAAATTTTAACTTGATAAATTAATAATTTTATTAAAATAATAATTTTTTTATCATAAAATTATTAATTTATCAAATTTTACTGTAAATGTAGTGCTTTTAACTCTTCGATCAGACAGCCAATTGAACAAACACTTCCAATGCTAATCCGATCTGTCATCCTCAACAATAACACAGCTCACAGCATTATCTCAACCTTGTCAAAAAATCAATGTCTACGTGAGCAATTAAGCGACAGTTAAAACATAAATAAAGATTTGATTATAATAATATAGATTAGATTGAGATTAAGATACTAGATCAGATGAATTGGGTTGAAATTACGGAGATCTCACAAGAAAAGTTTCACATGATAATGGGACCATAGTAAGTACCCTAGAAAGAAAAGATTAAGTCAAAGTCAAGAGCTGCATGTCTTTTAGAACTGTCCTCAATAAGTCAATATTCATACAGAAACTCATTTTTATACGTAGATTTTCAAAGTAATGACAGTTTCATTCTTGGATTTCCTGAAAAATCTCATTTATTCTTTTTTGTAAATTATTATTTTTTTCTTTCTGATTTTAGGTTGACTGTAGAGGATTGAGACCCAAAATTATACGGTTGACTCATTTTCATGATCCAAAAAAAATAAAAATAAACTGTTTTCCATTTTTTCTTCCATCTTCTTCAAGAAGTGTCGGATGAGATCTCAAAACCCTAGAATGTCAGTAACCAAAAACAAACAACTGAACCAAACAGAGTATTTGGAATTAATCAAAAAAAGAAAAAAAGAAAAAACAAGAATGTTTGGAGGAGTGTATAATGGAGCAAAAATTCGGACCCCCACTAAAATTGTGAAATATTTGACTCATCTTGTTTAAGTTGACCTTGACCAATTCTCTCTAACTTGTTATGTTTGACTATCTTCAATCTTTTTTGGGCTCAATCAACAAGAAGTGGGGTCTAATTTGGTGGGCCCGTTTAGACATTTACCCCGATTATTGTTTTTTTTTTTTTGAAGATTCTTCTTTAAGTAGTTTCAAATTTTTGTTCCATAAATTGCCTTGGTATCAGTATTACTACTACCTGACAGAAAAAACATCTTATAAAAAAAGCTAAGTTAAACGTACGGATAACGAGTAATACGATAATGTGCCTATGTATACTTAAGATGTGATTACCTAAAAATAGACCAATTTAAAAAAGTGCTAGTAATTCTTTTCCTGAAACGGAGGTAGTAATGTTTACATAGAATACTAAAGCAAAGTGACATATATTAGGCAAGCTCTCATAATCAGAAAAGGAAATACGGGAGCGGAGGAGAGATATGGTTTGAGCGCGATTCATGGCGAAAACCCTATTGATAACAATAACCTGTCGGTTTACGAAGTAGTGTAGAGTCATCTCATGTGATGTTATCGTCGTTATATTATTTGATTGTTGACCTAATCATGTTTTTGGTTTAATATAATGTATCACACAACTAAAGCAATCAATTCTAGTTGGTCCAAAGGAAATCCAACTGTGTGGTCCTATTTCTGGTACAAATAGACGTGGGTTTGATAACGTCAGACACCGACGACGAAGACAATGTCTTCGAATGAGACATGAAAACTTTTGCTTTCAAGAGAGAAGCTTCGGCTACGATGTCCACCGAATACCTTCCCTACTAAGAAATAAGTGTAACACATACACGGCCGCATTAAGTTCGAGATTAAGATTTCACCAAAATTAGGACACAAATATTAATCACTGACAAGAAAAACCAACAGCAGCACTGAGAGCACACAAACTAAGAGTAAAATTACATCAAAACTGGTTCAAAATTAAATATGCATTTCCATGGGAAACTATCATAACCGCCCCCTTGACTATGCAGAAAAAAAGAAGATATTGAGCAACATATTTTGCCTAGGGTAAATAGAGAAAGGCCATGCAGTAATAGAAAGCCTTCACGAGTCTTTCACGGCAGTTGCAGTAACTTGCTTACTTCTGCGCTGGTGAACATCCCAGTTGTACACCCGAGCGATAGTGACCTGGTACAGCAGCAATTGATGGTTAGTGAAAAGTTCAAATAAAATAGGAAAAAGAAAGCTGGAAGTTAAAGATGTACCTGTGTTATCGTCACTTGGTCCCTTAAGAATTGTAGATCGGCAATAAGGACCTCTAAACTTGCTTTAGCATTATCAAGATTCTTTTGCAGAAGAGCACTGGCCTGCCAAAAATTACCCTAGAAGTTAGTATTCAATGATTTTCATTATTATCAATACCCAGTGGGTTGTGATTCTGTGAAAAGACAGGTGATTGTATCCCTATACTGATATGATCAGTGTTATGAAGTTTACACTATTCTGCGAATTAGAGGTTGAAAGAATTATATTGATCAACCGAATCACATGGGGTGTTCCCTTATGTGGTCTTACTAAGCCAACTGTAACTGTTACCTAAGACCAGAAACATTTTTTCTCTTTTCTTTTCTTGCTTCCAGTTTAACTATAATTCATTACATTCCACGCCTTCAGCTCAGTACTAGTGAACATTGCCTAAACAAATGTTACATGCCCTTGTTCTCCTGAATAAGATTAAGAGAGTGTACAGATTATCGAGCTGAAGAACTGAGTAATGTGAATTAATAGTTCTCCTTCTCTTCCAGGCAATACTGATTACGGTGTGCAGAAATATGCATAGCTAATTAACTCTTTGACAGATTATACAAGATTCATTGACGACCTCTAACCATCATAGGGCACTAACATTTCTTTTAAAACGTTTTCCATAAGATAAAAACCAAAGCGAAATTCTTGTGAGAATGTTTCCTAGAGGACATGCTAACATTTGTGTGTGTAAGGTCCAGAAGAGTGACATTTCGTCAAATTTTTTTTTTTTGTTAATCCTGTATATTGGTACTGCAGTACTAGTGTAGTACTAAAAGAAAAAAGCACTATTATTGTTATGCAAATTCTAAATAAACGGACCTCTTCACTAGTGTATTCCAGCATGACATTTGCTCCCAACCATAGACATACAGAGTCTGACTCCTCGATGCGGGCCCGTGAATATATGCCTTCCGAAACTTCAAAATCGGCTATTAGTTCCTGCAACCAGATAGAAGGATGAAAAATGATTATGACTCAATAACGCGAATAAAAAAGTATCTATAAAGAAGAGGGGAGCCTTGACGTTCTATGGAAGCACCAAGCACAGCATACTATGTTTGACTCCCAAATGAACTATGAACAGTAAGTAAGACGCATCAGAGTCAAACCCTAAATGGAGCAAGACAGAATATTCAGTTCCGAAGAAGCAGATGGTGGTGGGCCTAGTGGCTCCACGTGATCAAAACCAGGAAGCATTTATACCAATAAACTCAAGTTGTTAATGAAGATTTCAAATTTAAATAAAAACAAGATTTCTTTATATTGATCATCCAGTAAAAGGACGTGGGTCCTATGGTAATCCATTACATATATAACAACTGATCAAATCCAGTTAGGAAGTTCATAAAAGAAGGCAGAATTGATAACTGTCTTTTAGGTAACAGATGCCCAAGAGTGGTCCAGAGAATCAAACAAGAACTGACACAGCTGCATTCTGCAAAGAATTTGACTTTTGGGGAAATGCTCTGAGCTGCCAGCATGTGGTGGGTGCTCATAAATGAAAGTTCAAAAGTCAAAGAACCAA
>JAJJMC010020553.1:153044-164170 GCA_023531435.1 Papaver californicum | reverse complement strand
AAAAAAATGGGCCACTTGAATTTTTGGCATGGTTCATCATCATCATTTATCCGTAGTTGTTCATCACACACACATTTTTGGAAACTGACGATGAATGATCAAAACATTATGGCTAATAATAAGCTGGGATGAGCCAGGACTAAAACAAGATATAGTATAAGCCCAAGCCTCAAGCTTAAGAGGTAAAGGAGTCGTCCAGGAACTCAGAATTCACCCATTGCCATTTGGGATGATAGAGGATAACAGACAACAGAAAATAAAAGATTAAGATACCAGGACGTTTGGACTCGTTTTGGTTGAAACTCAAAATCCCCTGTTTAATAAAAATAAAGGCTGGATAAGCCTGGGCTGAAGCATCTACAATCAGACTTTTTTGGTATCTCTATTTTGAATGAGCATAAAATGTAGACTAAGAAAAGAAATAATAAGCAGAACCACCTCTACTTTAAAAACCAAAATTATTTGCTGATGTCCCAGTGTAACTGAATCTCTACTGACATAGAGATACAAAATAAATACAGACTAGCTGAAATTGTGACAACTAAATCGAGATTAAGGTGTGCATGAATTTCTATACATGTGCTTGTGAAACTAGTAACATGTATACAAAAAAGTCATTAATCAAGAAAATGTATATTAAATTTAAACTTAAATTTTATAAATCGAAGAGTACCATTATGTCAAAAGCATGCATAGAAATATGAATAACGAACCTCACCAGTACCCTTCTTAGCTTGCAAAGTAGCAACTATATCCAAACACTTCTCAATGTCGGGAACTTTTGCCTGGTTATCAAAAGAAAAAAGAAACATGATCAGTTGCACAGACAAGCCATTTTACTTCATAAAAACAGCAAGAAGCAGTAAAATTGCTTTAGAGTCTTCTCTATTTAAGGTGTCAAGACAGAACACACATCAATTTTATTAGACAGGCAGAGCTTTATTGTGTTTTTAAGTCAAATAAAAATGACGGTTCAAATCAACCGAATCACATTTCAAATTTTAATCAGCCAGTCAGCTGTCACAGTGAATTAAAAGTGTCTACACAAACCACCAATTCAGTAGTTGCATTGTGAGCTACAAAAAATCCAGCCAATACGAGATCTGAGAAAACTGAAAGTAAGTTAAGCACCTGAAGTTCCCGCTGCTGAGCAAGAAGTTTCATCTCAACCATCTTGTACTGCTGAAGCCTGCAGAAAATAGTACAAACACGCAAGTAAGAAAGCTGACCGATATATGATAAACATAAAATTTTAATTTCCATATGATAGAAATCATGCTCCCTCAAAACCAATGCTTTTAGAGTGAGTGGCAACTTTCCTATGAGTAGTAAAAACAATCTCTAGTAGCAACAACACTTGTATTGACAGTGGTACTTGTACCGGACACACGCAAACAGGGTTAAAGTTCTGCTAGCTGCTAGTTAAATATATTTGCATTCTATAAAGCTTGAGAAAATGGCAAAAGAAAGAGAAAAAAGAATGAGAAAACACATGCCTATGTTGTACAGTCTTACTTCAATGTAAGCCTGGATATAGACATTTTAATTTCCTACAGACAACAACAAAATGTTCTTAACATTAACCCTGACTCTCATGTGTTTTTCTGTAGCTGTGCTGGGTACCTTGTATAGGTACCAGACACCGAATCTCGTACCCATGTCATTGTTACTTTTCACAATTTGGTGCGCCGAACCAGTATCAGACACCAACACTCAGTATTCATGTAATTGTAACATAGAAAAATAATTCAAAATTTACTAAGCCTTACAAATGTATTCTTAAATGGCATCATGAATTGTATATCCACGTCATATCCAGTCTACAGATACATCTTTCGTTAGAAAATGTGTTGTAATTTGTAGACTTGTATGCTACAGTTATCAAATAAAGCTTACACTTCTCACATTTTCTATCAAATTGCTGAAAGACTCAGCAGTGCTCCTCCGCGATGTGTATACAGGGAACTAAAGTGGAAGGTGTCAATTAAAGCCCAGAATCCAAGTCGATGCATAAGTTATCTATGGCATGAAGCTAAATAGTAAGGTAAGGGTACAGTTAGATAGAAGCAGTAAATGCACGTAAAGCATTACATTCACACAAAAAAAGCAACTTGAGCCGAAATACCACAAACTGACTTCAGTGATCTGAACTAGTATCACTTAAATCTAGGTCTACAAGTGATCTGCAGTGCGAAGTGCGTCATGTAGGAAGGCATGTAGTACTATAAAAACTATTACATACACGAACACAGAAGGATCTCGAGCCGAAATGCTACTAACAAGCTTCACCAATTCTAATTAAATTACTTACAGTGACATTACATATTTAGAAGGTAAATATCTAATGAAGAACTAAATGAAATCATTCTGAATAAGCTCAATACAGTAATTGATTTTCTATGAATCAAATGTTCTTTAAATCTCTAAAATCAGCCAAAGAATCATGTTTTGTTACGCTACAACCCTATATAACCAAAACCCATTTTCGAAAACCTCTATAAACGCAAAATTATAATCAATTTTGAAATAAATCCATACAATAATAAATACCCTTTTAATCAGGACATGAAAAGAGAATGAGAAAAAGATCAAACCTTTCTTGAAGAAATGCTAAGGAAGAAGTGACATCAAGACCAGATTGTGCTAAATATGTTTGAACATCAGATACAAATGAAGCTCCAGGTATACCCCTTCTTTCAGATACCTCTGATGATGAAGACGAAGCCATTGAAGAAGAAGAAGAAGCTTTAGAGAGAGAGAGAGAGTGAGACACAAAGTAAGGTCTGAGCCTAGGTATATGGGGGCGTAATGGGCCTTAATATTGGGCCTTAATTCTTTCGGTTACTTCATGTCCTAAAATCTAAAGACTTAAAGGCCTAGACAAATAAAACTCCCACGTTGAACGGTGAGGAAACTCTCGTTTCCTATTGGCCGAAATAAGGTTTTTGTGGCTTTTGTGAAACGAGAATTTCGGTGAGGACACTTGGCAACATATCATTGGTTTAAAAAGATTAGGGGAAAAAAACAATAAAAAGGAAAACCCTGCTTTTAAACTAAGGAATAGACATCATAACCAAATCAATTTAGAATTCGTTAGTATTTTTATTCCAAAATTGTGAACCTACTCTATTCAGAAACCGTGAAAAAAAAGTGTAAACCTAACTATATTTTTATTCCAAAGTCGTGAACCTACTATATTCAGAAACCGTGAAAAAAAGTGTAAACCTAACTGAAAACTAAATTCTGATCATCTATATAAAGGCTCTATATTCCAAAGTTTTATTAGAATCTTAAACGGAGGTATATATTTTTTATTATTCCAAAGTGTTATATTTTTTAAAAAGTCAAATAATTCGTTTTAGGATTTCTCTAATAATATAGGTTGGATTACAATTGTAAATCTTGTTAGAGGTGAAATCATGAAATCTGCAATCAAGATTTAGTGCATCACAATGGGACACCAAATCAAAAAATAAAGGTAATTGTTGTTTTTGGGTAAACTCGTAAAGGGGAGACAAATCCTAGTCACAACAAGGACTACACCTTTCCTTCTACGGGTAGAGAGAGGAAAAGAAGCCATTTTTTTTGTACTCCCCTTTTCTTTTTATAGACTTTCCCTCTTAATCAACTTTTACACATGCCTCCCTTTAACCCCTTATTATTGCTAAATAGTCATTTGTCATTCGTATCCCCAACTTATCATTTTATTCCTTTCCTGTCCTCATACTCCCAATGGAATATTCCTAAGTGCTTGGGCTTGACCCCTAAATTCCTAAGGTGATAATGAACTTAAGCCCATCTAGTAAGAATGACTCCCCTTATCCATGTGTAGTCATTTTTCAGGTATTAACATTAGCCCTCTGATTGTTGGGCTAACCATTGGGTATCCCAACAGTCAAAACCCACTTTTAAAGCAAATCTCCTTGATTATCTTATTAACACGTACCTCCCTATCTCACTCATCGGTTGGTTGATCACGTATCCCACCATCTCTTCAGTTACTCTACTCTAAGTGACCGTCTCAATTTAGTCAAAGAAAGGTCTCTGCTATATATATTTACAATCTCTTTTTTACCACTTCATTTCTCTTTTTACTGCATATCTATACTTTATTGTTCCTGATGTCAGACAATTCCCCCAAACATTCCTCAGCGGAAGAAGAGTAAGAAGCGGGAGAGGCATAGTCTCAACCGGGGTCCGGATCTGGCGGCCAATATGATGACGGGCCTCTTCCTTTTCCGAATGATGGCCGATTGTATTCTATTATAGAAATTCTTGTAGCCGAGATCTGTCTGCCTCTATGCAGCCCCCAGTTTTTTCAGATAGTACGCGGGTTACACCAACTGACGATTATCTCGATTCTCGTTTAACCAGCCCGACTTTAATACCCCTTTTCGCATCCCGCAAGTGGCTCATGCATCCGGAGGACGACGTCCTTCCTTTTCACCCTTTCAACAAAATTTCACGTATGGCCATTCATCGTGGGGATTATTATCTTTCAATTATAGATCAATGTGCTTCCGCTGAAACTTTTCCCCTCTGTAAGTCTTGGGTCACATACATCCGTTCCAACCCTGATCATTTAGCCACGATCTGTTCTTTGGGGATAGAAGACGTTATAGACGTGTCCCTTCATCATGTGATAGTTATATGTAAAAGTGACATGGTCAGACTTTATTCGCGCTGGATTTTTCGGGTTCACACTTTCTTTTTTGCTTGGGGTGAGGCGCTCCTGTATTGGAGGATGTTGTGGCTTTAATGGGATTGTCGATTCATGAATCTCACCTGTATCATGAGGCGGCTATCTCCGAATCTATGAATAATTTGGACAGGACTCTGTGTGCTCACTTGATTGGCTACAAAGGTAAATCTTGGGAAATCCGATCGGGGAGGTAGGACGATTCCTCGGTAAAAGACGTCCACCCTATAAAGGGGAAGATCGTTGATTCGGGAAAATCGTCTAAAGGGAAGTCCAAGGTTACCCATACTTCGGAAGCAAGAGAGAAAGCTGAATCCCATCCTATTGGTGGGAAGATGATGGCTGATGCTATGAAGGATTCTGCTGTTGTACCAAGACAACTCACTCGAGATGGAAACCTTTCTGGCCACTGTACTAAGGTTAGTTAGAATAAACGCGCTTCTTTCCCTCTATGGGTGAAATATTGAGCTCCAAATTCCGTAGACGGGGAGGTCATCTCCCCTGTCCAAGAGGAGAAGAACGCTCGCGCTGAGCTAGCAACCTTCCTTCTTTATTGGCTCTATTATGATGTCTTAGAAAACAGCCCCCGTGACACCATCAAGAACGAGCTCGTGCCGATAGCTACACTGATGTCACGAGGTATATCATTTCCTTTGGCGCCTATGTTCTTGGGTAGTTTGTATCGTCAGATGGATCTCCTTTGTAAATATATTCAAAGAGTGGACGTCTGTCACACTGTTGAAACCTATGTTGCGTCAAATTTCCTTCAAGCTTGGGCATGGGAGCATTTTCCCAACAATGCTCCTCTAACTAACAATATATCCGTTCGTCGTGTGGAAAGAGTTGAGAGAGAAAATGGTACATTTGATATGGTTCCGACTTGTTACAATTATCCTCGCATGGCCCTGTGGCGCGAGAAATGGAGAAAATTCGGGAATACTCTTAAGGATTATATGGATGTGGCCAAGGAATTCAAGCCTTCTCCTTATCATGACGGTCGTTCTGGTTTCCTTCCTTACGATTTCACTACTGAGGTTGCAAATGTAACCCTGAACTCTGAGCAATCTTTGACAAGTGACGACTTTGACTCTATTATGACTGTACTGCCTAGTTATCTCCCCGGCTATCATCTGGGTAAGTTTATAGCAATGTCCTATAACTCTGATCGTGTGGCTCGCCAACTGGGGTTCGACCAAGGAGTCCCATCTCTCTATCCGGATCCGTATTCTAGTGAGGAAGATGATATTAAAGTTAGTTTGACCGCTTTGTGTTCAAAGGAGAGACGCATTTGGTGGGCCAAGCGATTTACTTTTCTTTCTATCATCCTTCTCCGACGCGAGAGCTCTTTGTCTCTCCCAATTGGTATTCGTTTCAAACAGAATTCCGGAAGAAAGCTTTGAATTTTCTTCTTCGTGAACCAGTCCTTCCACACACAATATCCTCGGATGACCTTAGGTTGATGCATGCGTCGGGTCGTATCAAGTTAAATGAGTCGATAGCTCTTGGGTTGGGTTTTATGCCTGTTTTAAAAGGTCGTCCCTTCGCTATCTTGACTACTAGGTGGATTACCCCGGCTGATCAATAGTTGTTGAAAAAGGGGTTTAAAAAGGAAAAGATGCCCCCTCCTCCACCGTGAAAAAAGTCGAGCAAGGTTCAAGCTTTTCAGCCAGCGCCGGGCTCTTCTAACTGGGTATTTTTTCATGTCCGAGTTTTTTTTCTCCAACCCCTCCTTTTTTTCCCTCTAATTATGTGTTATCAGGGTGATCTCCTCATCAGTTCTGTTGGGTACAAGCCCCGCTCCTTTATGGTGGAAGGATGTCTTAACATTCCTAAACACGAGTGGTCGCCTCGTCGTAAAGCTAAGAAAGCTACGCGTGACGCGGGAATTTTACCAACTCTGCGTACTCCCCGATCTATCTTGGCTGATGCTTCTCATATGTCTCCTTTACAGGCCAAAGCTCGGGCTATCATTAGTCCGACTTCTTCCTCTTTCGTGTATTGATAGACACATTTATGTGTCAGATTTGTTTCCAATTTTTATAGTGTTAGAATTCGATTTTGTACTAATATTGTGTTTTTATTTATTCTTATAGTGGTATGCGTAAAACCCAAGCTATTAGCGGAATACAAACAAATGAGCATGGCATGTGTTCTTATAGACTCAGGTTGTTGTTGGCTGAACGAAAAGAAGGTCAAAGCATTAACCAAAGAGAAGAACTTGCTTATATTAAATGATTTAAATCATGAACGTGGCAGTCATATGACTAATTGGCTGGGAGTAGAAGACTGAACAAGCTACAACAAATAATTGAAGTGATCAACATCGGTCAGCTGGGCACATAAAAGTGAGAGACAGAAAGAGAATTGGACGTCTAAAGTCAAACAAAAGAAGGTGAGTGGCTAGTCTTGGAGTTTGGTGGTAGTTTCTATCGCTGGATCCTGAGGGGGGCAAGAGTGGAAACGCAAAACAAGAAAGGAAGGATGCGGAAGACACAAGAGACAGATAACTTCCTTTGTTTGGTCAGCACATGAAAGATAGAAGTGAAGGCTTGACGTGACGAGATAGAGAAGGTATTCTCTTCTTTGATTGAACAAGAGGTTTAGGGAGAGAGCCACAACGAAGAAAAAGTTCACAGGAAAAAATAGTTTTCTGCTGGTGAAAGAGAAGAGGAAGAACATAAGGCGTCAAAGAAGTGTTGTTCTTTCTGTCGCTAAAGTTGTCGCTAACGCAGGCACTGAGCAGTCTTACTTCAACAACACTTTAAGTCCGTCTTTCTTTCTTGTTTTCTCTTCCTTCTTCTATAACCCTGAGAACACTTCTCTATAACGCTTATAAGCGTTTTTGTTCTCCTGTGTTACTATTATTTCACCATTGTAAGCACTTTTTGAGCCGTGGAATATATTTTTGAGGGTGTTTCCAATACAATGAGCTAATCACCATCACTGGGGCGACGAAGGAATCCATTCTTTCAATAACTAAGTGGTACCTTCTATTTTATCTATTTTTTATAATTCTTTTATTATTAGTTGTTTTGAATTAAATTGAAAAAAAAAAACGGTTTTTCTCAAATATTTGTGTTTTCTTTTGATGGGTCATACTTAGTTTTAAACTCTTGATGTCTCATACTTTCGATTTACAATTATTCTTTCAAAAACCTAACTTTGGTAATGTCTAGAATAAATTGGATACAAGAATTGTAAGATTTTATCACTGAAATATTGGTTAATGGTGGAATCTTTAGCCCTAGTTCTTCCCATCAATTTAAAATCAAGTTTACTTTAATCTTCTTTATTTTTAGTCATTAAAAATTAGGTCTAGAAGTCGAATCTTCACAAGTCTGAGAATCAACCCTTTTTACCATTATATTAAAATTATATCAATTTTTGGCGCCGGGAGCGGTTGTGGAATATTGTAATTAGTATTTTTGATTTTCTAATCGTAGTTTAGGTTTTTATTTTATTTATTTTTATTTTTGTATATATTTTTATTTTTATTTCTCTTTTAGGATCTTTAGTTCTATTTTACGTTTTTGTGTTTTAGAATTTTATTTCAGGTATATTTTCCGAGGATGATGACTCTTTTACAGGAGACGTCATCGAAGATGACACTGAGGGAATATATGAATCGGTCATGGCATAAGGAAGTTCTTGCTTCACCACTGGTAAGTGAAGAATCACCTCCAATGTTATATGAGAAGTATTATAAACACAGACCGCCTAGTTTGGAACAAAGATTGAGAGTTCTGGAATGCCAAAAATTATTTGTTGATGATGATCAATCTTGTAGTGACTCTCAGTTCCATACAGACTATGTAGATGACCCTATGGATGATTGTGTAGATGATTTGCTTAATTCTATAAATGAATCAATCTCACAAGATCATTCACCCAACTTAGAGGTTGTTTCTAGACCCCTAGACTTACAAAAGTTACCTAATTTAGGGTTAGAATTGTGTGCTTCTCAAGTTTTATTGGATCATGATAGACACATTTTAATGTCTAATTTGCACCTTAATTTCTAGTGAGTTAGTATTCGATTTTGCGTTTATTACGTGTTTTTATGCTTTTGTAGGTACATTAGAAGAATAAAGATTTGTGAAAAAATTGGCTCAAAAAGTGATAAAGGCACCCAGGGACAAGTGTTATTGGCACCCCAGAATCGGTCGAGTCAACCCAGCGGGTCAACTCAGCCCGAGTCGCCGATCCAGCTTATCGGGTTTCCTGTTCCAAACAGGAAAAGGAACTGGATATCAGAATTTACGGATTTTGTGGTTGTTTTCGATTATTAAGAGACCCAATTGCAAATAGAATCTCATACAAGTCATAACACGTCAAGAGACAGCAAAGAATGCCGAAAAATCTGCTCGGAAATCCGAATTTGGCCGGAAAATGGACTTGATTCCTGTTTTGATTTGGAATCGAATTTGGGAGTTGTTTTGAGAGAGTTCTATTAGGTTTAGAACTCTCCCTAGGGTTTGTAGACCCTATATATATGAAGAGAAGCCAAGAGAAGCACGTACGTAGCCCTAGAAATCAAAATCAGCAATTCCGGCCAACCTCCGTCACCGTCCGATCATCGCCGTTCATCTGCTGCTGCACCGGCCGGCGTGTTCTTCATTCAGTCATCACCGAGGAAGACGACTCAGCAACATCTACATTTGTTGCTGATTCAAACTGTTTTGTTGCTTATTATTTCCTTTCCTTTGTTGCTTAGAACTTTCTGTAACAGCTGAACCATCTCTGGTTACACTTATAAACGTTTCTGTTCAGCTGTTGCACCATTATTCAACCTTGTAATCAATATTTTGAGCAATGAAGAGATCTTTGGAGCAAGTTTTCTCCACCATGAGCTAAGTTTATTTACTGGGATGATGGAGGAGGTTATTCTCTCAATTTTATGTGGTAAGTCTATTTTTAATTAATTATTTACAATTCTTTACTTGTTAAAATCGCATAGTTTTGAAATAGAAAAACGGTTTTCATTCAGTAGTGGTGTTTTTGTTTGATGGGTCATGCTGGATTGACAACCTCTGATGTCCCATGCTTGTGATTTACCTCTGCTTGTTTGCATAAAAACCTATTTTGGCAATATTTGAGCTTAATTTATTTAAAAGAATTGTATGATTAATCACATAAATTGTTGGAAATAACTGATTCCTGATTCCTGGTTTTCTCCATATTTTTTAAAAATCATCTCTAGTTTATTTTCCTGATTTTTACTTAATTAGATTAAGTCCATTATTTTCTAAAATCATTACCTTCACAAGTTCGAGAATCGAACACTTTATTTACCACTTTTAAAACTAAATCAATTTTTAGCGCCGCCGACGCAGACTTGTTTTTAGGTTTAGGGTTTTAGATTTATTTTTAGGTTTTTATTTTTAGTTTTATTATTTTACTTTGTTCTATTTTACGTTTCTTTTGGTATTTATCTTTTTGCTACAGGTTGAATTTTGGATCGAAAGGGAGTACGCCAAAGTTTTGGAATTAAAGCTAAAGACTTGGAGTTAAAGGGAAAAGCCTAAAAAAAAACTAAAAAGAAGATCGAAGATTTTATTTTTCTTAATTAGATTTTAGTTTATTTTAATTAGTTTAGAAAATTGTATTAGGGTTTTATTATTTCTGTAATTTTTCTTTTATTTTCGGACACTTTTTGGACTTTCTTTTGGACATTTCTGGACATTTTATTGTTTTTAAACCCTACCGAAGGATAGTTTTAAATATCAAACTATGTGCAGGGAAGGACGACAATTACGATATTGTCTCGGCCCCTCGGGTTTGCACACTGTTGAAAAGGATATTAGCTGCCCGAGTCGACTTCAACGGTTCATCGCCCGTCTGGTACGGGAGGTAAACTTCGACCAACCTACGAATCTCCTGTCAGTGGGTTTTCTGGACGCCTTTGTATGCATATATATTGAGGACTGAATACGGACTTTAATTTTTGCATAGTAAAGGGCAAGGCCTAGCCATATAAGATAAGGTTTCGGATTTCATCACCGTCTCCTTCTTGCCCGCTTTAGGAAAACGAAACCTATGCGAACCTAAGCCTAAAATCTTGACTAGAAAGAGACCTATAGGGTATCGAGCTTATTGGAAAATCTTTCAAAAGGACTGTACTGGTTACTTTGTTAGCCTAACTCGAAGTCCAGGAAGATTATTTTAAGTTGATTAGAGCCGCCTTGTAACCCAGGGAAAAGTGCCAAAGAGACAGGGTTATCAAAGCTCCTTAGAGCTTATCCTGTTTCTTTTCGACTTAATCTAATTCGGATTGTTCTAAGAGGTTTGCTAAAATTGTAACCAGTCACCTTTTGAAAGAATAGAAGCTGGTCTAGAAAAAATCTAAGTGGAACCATCATGCTTGTTGTTTGCTAGATTTAGGTTTGATTTGGTTGAGTCAGGGCACGATTGTGTTTGATTAATTGCT
>JAJJMC010020553.1:112905-153034 GCA_023531435.1 Papaver californicum | reverse complement strand
AAAACCTATTTTGGCAATATTTGAGCTTAATTTATTTAAAAGAATTGCATGATTAATCACATAAATTGTTGGAAATAACTGATTCCTGATTCCTGGTTTTCTCCATATTTTCTAAAAATCATCTCTAGTTTATTTTCCTGATTTTTATTTAATTAGATTAAGTCCATTATTTTCTAAAATCATTACCTTCACAAGTTCGAGAATCGAACACTTTATTTACCACTATTCTAAAATACATCAGATCACTTTGCATCCAAATACCCAGAGGACTTGCCTGTTCCTGACATTGTCCATGAACCGATTGATATTTCCCCAATCCCAGTATTATCCCCATATTTTGTTCTTTACGCACTCCCAAGTGTAGTAAAAACTTGGTTTCGGGGTAATCCCTTGTTTTTGATAGTTTCAGTGTCTCCGTGTTGCCATCATAAGTGTGAAGCTGTCATTTGTATATATTGTATTTTGGGTTGATCCTCAAATTTTCAGGTTATTAGTGTATGAGGATCCTTTCTGTACATATCCAGTAGGTAGATTTTAATTTTCTTATTTTATTTTTAGATTTTTGTTTATTTTTATTTTTGGTGTTCTTTGTTATTACTATCGTTTGATATGTGTTACAGAGAATACTGCTTTTGTTGCGTCAATCAGGTGAGACGTTCCAATCCCTTCTCTTTGATTTACATTTGTTTCTCTTATTTATATTTATTGCATACCATTTTAGGTTGCACAGTTTGAAATATTGAGGACAATGTTAAATTTCGGTTTGGGGGTAGAGTTTCTGAAATTGTTGCCAATAAAAACTCCGAAATTGAGAAACTTGTGAATTATTCAGGATGACACTAACCATTCTAGGTAGATGGAAACATAGATCTTATCTATATGAATTGGTGTGCCCATCTAAATGGTCTATTCATATCTGAATGCACTCAGGTGTTAGAAATAACATGATAATCATTGAACAAGCATATCTCGGAATCATCATAATCATATCACTTTCTATTTTAATTTTTGCAATTTTATGTTTCTCTAAGTGATTTGGTGGGGCCCTAGTATTTCCATGAGGTCGTAGCTCGGATGTATTAGAATTTTAATTTTGAAAAAAAAAATTATGAAAAATTTTTTGACACTTTGATAGCAATATGTGTGTGTTCTCCCTGTCTCCGTCGCCTAAGCAAGAGTGGAACGCAGGATCCATTGGAAGTATCATGTAATATGCTGAAAAGGAGCATGCGCTTAGATTCAAAAGATCTAACCATGTAGTCGTGAAAAAAATAAAATAAAATAAAATAAAATAGTATTATTTAGATAAAAAATAATAATAATAAAAATAGGAGCATCCGATCCGGATTTTATACTAATATTTTGGGAAACACCGCTCACATTAATCGAAATATGCACCATTCATCACTTCTATATTCATTTTCTAATCTATCCCTGTGTTTGAATTTGATTGATTTCGAGCAATGTGAACTTTTATCCAGTTTTGGATGTTCAATGATTATTTGAGTAGAGTTGCATTTTTATATGAATTTTAGTACGCTGAGTGCAAACTCGTGTACAACAATTGGATTCATACAGGGTAATGATTCTTATAGTCGAAGAATTTAGTATGACAACTAAATAGCTTGTTTAGTGTTTACCTTCAATCGTTCACAGGTAGCGAGAATTTGGAGTGAAGGTTTTGTGGGTATACCTCTTGTAAACCCTCACGAGATAAAACTCGTTCCCTAAGGCCACTTAGGGGTTTAAAGGCTTATTACATATGCTAAATGTAGTCGCGATTCCTGCGAAAGTGAGTTAGAATTTTATTTTATTTTCTAGATTAGATTTGCTCGAGGACTAGCAAATAATAAGTTTGGGGGGTATTTGATAGACACATAATTTTTCCCAATCTTTATAGTGTTAGAATTCGATTTTGTACTAATATTGTGTTTTTATTTATTCTTATAGTGGTATGCGTAAAACCCAAGCTATTGGCGGAATACAAATAAATGAGCATGGCATGTGTTCTTATAGACTCAGGTTGTTGTTGGCTGAACGAAGAGAAAGTCAACGCAGCAACCAAAGAGAAGAACTTGCTCATATTAAATGTTTTAAATCCTGAACGTGGCAGTCATATGACTAATTGGCTGGGAGTAGAAGACTGAACAAGCTACAACAAATAATTGAAGTGATCAACATCGGTCAGCTGGGCACATAAAAATGAGAGACAGAAAGAGAATTGGACGTCTAGAGTCAAACAAAAGAAGGTGAGTGGCTAGTCTTGGAGTTTGCTGGTAGTTTCTATTGCTGGACGCTGAGGGGGGCAAGAGTGGAAACGCAAAGAAAGAAAGGAAGGACGCGACAGAACAAGAGACAGAGAACTTCCTTTGTTTGGTTAGCACGTGAAAGATAGAAGTGAAGGATTGACATGACGAGATATAGAAGGTATTCCTTTCTTTGATTGGACGAGAGGTTTAGGGAGAGAGCCGCATGATAGACACGTTTTCGTGTCTAAATTGTTCTCAATTTGTTCTTTGTTAAAGCTCGATTTTGTACTAATATTGTGATTTTATGTAATAGTAGGTACTTTTGGAGAAATAAAATTTGGGAAAAATTAGCTAAAAAAAAAGCACATTGGATATGGGCACCCCCTTCTTCACGGTTCAAAAATTCATTTTGGCGGGGAAATATTTTCACTCAACTGTGTAGATTAATACATGATATCTTGGGATTTTGTACAGTTAAGACAGGGAAATATTCTTCCCTATCATGTGCATGATTCACTACAACAAAATCACGACCAAATCACGGCGGATATTTGATTCTCGGTGAATCAGGAGAAAGAAATAAACTATCGGGATATCCTGTTGAGGATTAAATGAGAAATCTGTAGAGGTTCTGTGAAGGTATTATGCTCGAGATAAATCAAGTAATAATCAAGAAGATATTTTGGAGTAATTACAAGATAACAGAATCATCCAAGAATCAGAAAAAAATCACCGAAAATTATAGGGAATAACCACCATTAAAAGATGATCCTGTTGAGGATTGAAGTGAAGATTTGTAGGGTTCTGTGGATATAAAAAGGGGTTTCGGGTATCATAGAAGGAGAGAGGAAGCTTAGGGTAAGGTTCATAGAGGCAGAGAAGCTCGAAAAATCAATCCAGAGATTCTGCTGCTGCTGGTGCACGAAGAACAGGAAAAGGCGACGGAAGCTTCAACCGAAAGGCGACGGAATCTTCATCCAGTTTGCAACAAAATCTTCATCCTGTTTGCAACGATTATTTCAAATCAGCAACATTTGTTCTTCAGACCCTCTGTAATAGTGAATCTGTAACGCGTATAATCGTTTCTATTCACTGTTTTCTCTATTTTTCTCATTTTTAATCATTTGTGAACATTTTGAGCATTGAATTGTAACTCTGAGCAAATGAAAAATATGAGGAGCTGAACCCCATCTCTGAGGCGACGGTGGAAGCTACTTTTTCCAAAATTTATGTGGTAATGTTATTTAATTAATTTATGCAATTATTTTATGATTGTTTGCCTTAATTAAAAATTGATTTAATAATTTTTATAGAGCAATTGTAATTTCGTTAAATGGTTTATGCTTTGCCTAGGGTTTAGATATTCCATGCTTTTGTTATACAATTGTTACTTTAAGAATTTACTTATTGCAACATTTTAGAATCAAATTAAAAGTTAGAATTGCATGATTATAATTATTGAATTTAATCATTATAAAAATTGAAAAAATAGTGGAAACCTAGCCTCAGTTTTCTCTCAACTTTGTTGTGAATATTATTTTCATATTTTGTGTATATTTTTAGTTTAAAATTAGTTTATTAAATCTAAAATCAGTCTTCACAAGTTCGAGAGAACGACACTCTATTTACCACAATCTACAATTACATCACCGCAGCGAAGAAAAAGTTCACAGGAAAAAAAAGTTTTCTGCTGGTGAAAGAAAAGAGGAAGTACATAAGGCGTCAGAGAAGTGTTATTCATTCTGTCGTTGAAGCTGCCGCTATCGCAGGCACTGAAGCAGCCTTACTTCAACAACACTTTAAGTTCATCTTTCTTTACTATTTTCTTTTCCTTCTTCTGTAACGCAGAGAAACTTCTCTGTAACGCTTATAAGCGTTTCTGCTCTCCTGTGTTACTATTATTTCACCATTGTAAGCACTTTTTGAGCTATGAAATATACTTTTGAGGGTGTTTTCAATACAATGAGCTAATCACCATCACTGGGGCGACGGAGGAAGCCATTCTTCCAATAATTAAGTGGTAACTTCTATTTTATCTATTTTTTACAATTCTTTTATTATTAATTGCTTTGAATTAAATTGAAAAAAAATTGTTTTTCTCAAATAATTGTGTTTTCTTTTGATGGGTCATGCTTAATTTTAAACTATTGATGTCTCATACTTTCGATTTACAATTATTCTTTCAAAAACCTAACTTTGGTAAACTCTATAATAAATTGAATACAGGAATTGTAAGATTTTATCATTGAAATATTGGTTAATGGTGGAATATCTATCCATAGTTCTTCCCATCAATTTAAAATCAAGTTTGCTTTAATCTTCTTTATTTTTAGTCATTAAAAATTAGGTCTAGAAATCGAATCTTCACAAGTCTGAGAATCAACCCTTTTTACCACTATATTAAAATTACATCAAGGATCGTATTCATAGTTTGGGTGTCAATTTGTCTAGAGGTGGTGGTGTCGTTTCTCCAGGTTTACATGTTTTTTTATCTTAGCCCTTTGCTGGCTACCACTACTCGTTATCAGAATCAGCCTCACGAGAAGCCTACCAGCTTGCTTGGTTCATGTAGTCGTGGTGGTTTACAAGCATACAATCACACAAGCATCATTTACAAGTTTAATATAAACATACTTGTCAGATTCATTGATTTTAAAACCACTAGAAATCAATACATGATCAAAGTTTTCATGCCACTGTTTAGTTGCTTGTTTCAAACCATACAAAGATTTTTTCAGTTTACAAACTTTGTTTTCACAACCTTTTACTACAAAGCCCTCAGGTTGTTCCATGTAAATTTTTTCATGTAATTCACCATTTAGAAAAGCTGTCTTTACATAATTACATCCATTTGATGTATCTCTAAGTTATGAACAACATCTATAGCAATTAACATCCTAATGGAAGTAATTCTCGTAACAGGTGAATAAGTATCAAAGAAATATACACCTTCTTTCTGTTTATAGCCTCTACCTACTGACCTAGCTTTGTATTTTTCCATTGTTCCATCTACCTTACGTTTCCTTTTGAAAATCTATTTACAACCTATGGGTTTACACCCTAGAGGTAAATCTACAATCTCTCACGTACCATTCTGTATAATGGAATTCATTTCACTGATGGCAGATTCTTTCCACCATGGAGATTCAGAAGAAGTCATGGCTTCTCTGTAAGTTTGCGGATCAGTCTCATCTAAGCATGTTATGAAGTCTGGCCCAAAAGATTTTGTGACAGAAAGCTTACAACCTATATTTGTGTTGATAATGCACGTGGAACTGCATGACCCAAGTGTCAGTGAAGGAGAAAGATAAGGACGGAATTAGCCACAAATATGACGTTATCTAATTTAGCGACTGTCCCTTTTGGCCACAGTTTTAGCAACACATATATGCATTCTTAATTTCCGACGGTCCAGATTCAATGTACCACGGAAATATATCCGACGGACGAAAAAATTAGCAAATATGTGGAGTCATAATTTTTTTCGTAACTTAATTATTGATATAATTTCAGAAAGCCCTAGTATAATTTCCACATCTTAATCTTCTATCGCTTCTTTCCATCTTCTGTTGTCTTTCACTCTCTTTTTTATCTTATGATTTTTCTGATTTTTTTGTTGATTTGTTAACAGGTAAGAAGAAGACTGAAAGGGAAACTACTTCTCGAACCTATTTTGCGATGTTTTGCTATTACATACCCAACATATTGTTCAAACATATGTATTCTTCTGTTTTGATTGCAGGATAAACAATAGCAACAAGTTACACCGAAAACAGTTCCAGTTGTAAGACTTAATTTCTCAGTTTTTGCTATGCTTTTTCAAATCGCGTTTATACTGGCTATGGGAGGAACAAATTAACACTACCCATCGTGATGATCCTATGTGTGGAGTACCAAAGGTTATCAGCATAGTTAGCACTTCTCTCCCAAGTAGGACATTCATTCTTGAAGTGTCCTAGTTGATGGCACTTATAGCACTCGATAAGATTCTTATTGAATCCTCTACCTCGACCTCTGCCTTGAAATCTTCCTCGACCTCGTCCACCATCACTTCTGCCTCTTCCAGTCCCAACGGCTGCGGTTAGAGCCTGCTCCTCTCCACTGCGTTTCTGGAGTTTTTTTTCGTGCACTAGAAGAGAACTTTGCAGAGCATCAATTGAAAGAGTGTTGATATCTTGCGACTCTTCAATGGAACACACAATATAGTTGTATGTTTCATGAAGGGTACGCAAAATCTTCTCAACTATCTTGGAATCATCCATCAAGTCTCCAAGGTTGCGCATTTCATTTGCCACTAACATCACTCTCGGAAAATACTCCATGACTGACTCTCCCTCCTTCATTTCAAGTATTTCAAAGTCTCTTCTCAACCGCTGCAAATGAGCACGTTGCACACGCTCATTTCCTTGGTACTTACGTTTCATTGAATCCCACAACTCCTTTGCAGTTTTCTTCTTAAGAATCGTCTTAAGAATCGTCTTCTCTATCGATGCGAACAAATAGTTCTTCACTTTGAGGTCCTTCAGCCTCAAATCAGCTAGCTCAGCCTGTTTCACACCATCCAACACCACTCCTTGTGCTGGTTCTGTGAATCCAACTTCCACCAGATTCCACCACTCCTTGGAACGCAGCAGATTCTCCATGAGCATAGCCCAATGCTCATAATCTCCATCAAACTTGGGAATGCACAGCTTGCCATCATTATCACTCGACATCTTTCTACCTTTGAACTCTTTCTAACCAAGCTCTGATACCACTTGTTGAGTACACAGTCAAGAGCTAAGAAGAACACACAAATGTATTGGAATGTCTGCCCATTCATTAAGAAAACAACTGGCCTTTTATAGGCATTATACATAATTGGAATAAGGCTCCACGATATAACAAACTCCTAATTGTGGGTATGAGACCTATTATTAAGCAGAAACATTCAAACTCTAACTACACTAACAGCACTCCCTTAGACCAGGAGAGTTTATTTCAAAACACAAACAAATGACTAATCCTATTTGAAAACAAAGTCAACAGTAATGCCAACAATCGTGATGATCCTATGTGTGGAGTACCAAAGGTTCAAGCATGCAACTTTAGAATTTGATATCTTTTTCATCCAGATACAAGCTTTGAGAGCTATGGTGCTGACAAATCCCCAAATATTGTAGGTATTGGCTTTTATCTTTATGAGAGAAAGGGATATGTTGAGCCTACGACATAATTTGATTTCCTTCCCTTGACCAATGGACCTGTTGAAGAAGATGAAGGGTGAGACCTTTTTATCCTTTGTCGTTTTAATGTTTCTTGAAATTAATAGCATAAATGTTGTAGTGTTGCTAATTTAATTGGTTTATGACCAGAGGGATCCATTAGGCTCACCAATGTATAAGAATATGAAAAAGAACATCATCTGTCAAATGGATATAGAAAGGACAAACGAGATGGAGTATGTGACAAAATGTAATCAAATTTTCACATGTGCTCACTGAAAATGATCTGTAAGTTAGCCTACATGCTGAGATATTTCTTTCTCGATTATGATTCATCTTTTTTCGCAGTTTGCAACTACCACTACAATGGTATACGACATAGGTTATTATTTCCAGGTAATCTATGTTTTCATCAGTTTTGTAACAACTACATTTAGACCTTGATGTTATTCTTTCGCACAACCTTTCCACCAATTACACACATTTGAATCAATCACTTTGCCCATTATAATTCCTTAAAATTTCATGCTGATACTAACTGCATACATATTTTAATTCAATCTGCCCTTTAATTGCGACCAAACTATACTCTTTTAAGAGATCAAAATTCAAACAGTGAGTAGTGTCTGACCAATGTCATGGTGACATATTTGATTACTTTCTTATTTTTACACAGGGAAAGGGTGGTGTTACTTTGCTTGGAGATTCTGTCCATGCTAAGCTGTCAGGCTTGGGTGAAATTGGATGCATGTCTTTTGAGGTATACCTTACTAAAACACTTATAGAATTGGAAAGTTATTTTCTCTTCCATGGAAACTATCTTAACGACTTACAATATATGTATCTCATTATGCTGATTTGAACTTATCTCACTATGGAAACTATCTTCTATGGAAAGTTATTTTAGGATGAGAAGTTTTTAGGCTCCTAACTTCCTGTCCCTTTTGGTATGTCAACTTAATATAACTATAACATTGCATCTCCTTTTTGAGTCTTTGACTAAATAAATCATTTGAAGACCCCAATGGGAATACATGAAGAGGCAGACATTGCAGCTGGGAAATACATCTGGAGTTTATGGAGAATTGCATCACCAATATAGAACAGAACTACACGCCAGGTAAATACTATTGAAGAAGCTTCAAGTTAAGAAGATGGCATTAGGTTTGGGGTATAGTAGAATATATGACCCAGGCAAGATGTAGGCTCATCGACGAACATGAGTTAAAAGGTTTTCAAGCTCATGATCGAGTCGATGGCCTCCGATACTTAACGAAACCTTTTACTCTTGGAAGAACCAAATCAAGGTGGTTCTCTTCGAGTTTGCTCTCCATATTTTGTTTTGAAGTACTGTAATTAACTTGGAATTTTAATATCTTTGATGGGTGCATTTGTTATTTATTGCTTCTATTGTATCTGCGACTCACCCATTTGTTTTACTGCTTTCTTTGTAGGTTCAATTTGGCTTAACTATCTTGAAAATTAACCATCTATATATGGCTAACAACTACCAGTCTAGGTAAGGTGATAGTTTTTTCTTATTATCGCTGATTTTCATTTTACTTTAAGTTTGCATGTGATTATCTTATTAAAGTTTAAACATGAAAATCTCCCCACTACAGACCGAACAGAAGGATTATGTTGTCTAGGATCTGTTTTTAGACTTGTTCTTCCATTACCTACTTCTATTCGGTCTAGCAGGGACGCTACTTTCTGGCCGAGAAAACTAAAACTCTCTTTTTCTCGCATGCCTGCAATTGGCTGCGCATTGACCGAGATAGAAGTAGAGTCAACCTACGAGCACTGAAGAGCGTGTGTGGTAAGATTCTGAATTTAGACCTTTTCTTGTTGGAAAGGAATGATTTGCGAGCCTTAGGGGTAATGGGTTAGTGCCAGACTTTATTTTCGTTTCATACCTTGGAGAGTTGATATTATTTCTGTCATATAAACAGATAATCTGTCTTCCTTTGAATAAGTCTGTTGCCTCTCCATCTCTTTTACTAATGTTACCTCCTGATACCGTCATGGGTTATGCATAGTAAGTGGGTATTAGGTTTTCCCTTATGCAGTGAATGCATAGTAGTCAGTTCGTAAGAGTGAAATGTGTTGTTTTATGATGTTCTTGAACAATTCCCAAGTAACTGGGCGTTCTCTGACAGCCACATTCCACCCCTTTACATATTGCACACATTTTATTTTTTGTAGACATCTTTCGTTTTCCTATAAAACTCAAATTTCCGTTCTCTGACTATTGTAACCTTTAACTAAAATTTCCGTTTTCCTATAAAACTTAGAGTCAATATACATGGATGTAATGTAATCTTATATTAAAATTGAATGAATGATTGACATTTCTTGTTGTAAGTTGTTTGCGCTTATTCTTCACATAATTAACCTTTACTAAATCCCAACTGTATTGATGAGTAGTCAAAGTATGTTACTAGTGGTATCATAGCTTTATTGACAACTATTTTTTATTTATTGATCTAAATGACCTAGAAAAGAGTTCACAAATCCACATCCACATCCACAATCATCATAGCACAGTGTTTCTAGCTATATTTTTAGGATTTCACCCCACAAATTAATATATCTTATGTTTTCAGTGAACATTGATGAAAATTGTGGATTATTCTTCTGCTGCTAATCAAAGAACTGTGGGAGTTATATAGTGACTTTGTCTGTTATTAGTCTGTTATTTTGTTGCTTTATGAAGTTGTTTGGAACAACAATGCAATTACTGAACAAAAACCATGTGGATTCTACTGTCATACAACAAAAACAATCGAAGAGGTTGAGCCCCTGTATAGAAACTATTAGGCACGAGGGATTTCAAAATTCATTTAGGCCCAAATTCTGATTGCTGAACCAAACAAAAAAAAAATCTTAATATCTAAAAGGAATCTACGCCGTTCATCAACACCTAGGGTTTATATACTAAGCCTTTTCCATCGATTCTAGTCTTCTCCTTTATCACTAAACAGAGCAGCGGGGATTAGTCTAGGAGGAGTAGAAACTACTCAATCTTTAGCAATGGTACGAACCCTAAATCAAAGGCTTCGAAGATGAAGAAGAATCATTTCACCAACAGTTATCACTTGTAGGCAACCGGTGAAGACTACTCTGTTGAACCAGGTGAAAGCCGAAGGCCCTTCCGTGCGCTTCTTGATGTTGGTCTTCTACGAACAACAACAGGAAACCGTATCTTTGGCGCACTTAAGGTAATCTTAGCTCCTTCAGCTGTTATGCGATGGTATTTCCTCGAGTTGTCTTTATATTTTCCATACTCATTCCTTTTTTCCTGTATGTCTGGGTACCTAATTCCTTGTGTCTATTTTGGTTTATACATGTTTTTTTCCTGTAGATGCCTACCTTCTCTTAATTACTGTGGTTGAAATCTAATCATTACTCTTAACAATTTAGGGGGCTCTGGATGGTGGTATTGACATTCCTCACAGTGAAAAAAGGTTTGCTGGGTACAAGAAGGGTGATGGAAAGAAAGACAGTGTATTAGATGCTGAGATTCACCGAAAGTACATCTTCGGTGGGCAGCTGGTACATACATGAGGGTGCTTCTCAAATCTTAGACACTTGCTTTTGTAATTTCATTAATAAATACTCAATAGTTTGGATTGCAAAGCTCATTGTTATTGTTTTTTGAACTTTTATTGACAATGTCCAGTCCCTAATGGAGGATGAGCCCGGAAAGTTCCAAACTTCCAAACTCATTTCTCTCAGTATGCCAAGAGAAACATTGATGCTGATGGTCTTGAAGCGCTTTACAAGAAGGTGCATGCAGCTATCCGTGCTGATCCTACTGCAAAGAAAACTGAGAAGGCAGCTGCCAAGGCCCACAAGAGGTATAGAACTACAATCATTCCGTTCAACACTTCTGTTTAAGCACATGCTATTACTTTGCTTCAATATAATTAAATTTGGTTTTTGAGTTGGAAACTTTATTCATGGATATTTGTTTTTTCCATCAACTGCAGGTACAACTTGAAGAAATTGACATATGATGAGAGGAAGAACAAGTTGATTGAGCGATTGAATGTCCTCAACTCAGCAGCAGGAGCAGATGACGAGTGAACTGTGTCTCACCACCCTAAGTAGAGTTAAAACAAAGAAATTTTGGTAGAATCAAATGCAACTCGTTTTTGTTCAATACTAACTTATTCTGGTTTTATTTCACTATTTATTTAGTTTTTCCAATCCTTATCTGTTAATCCTCCTACTGTCTTTTTTAGTTTTTCACCAACGACCAAGTCTAGGTTCTCTTTCTGAGATTCCATTTGATTGTTAGGATCATTCTAGCATCTAGTCAAGTTTACCATCTCTAGTAAACAAATAAACTTAACTGTCTTGTTTGTGGACTGTCTGTTTAAGTTTACCATCTATTCAAGTTTACCAGGTTCTGGATTTTGTTGAACTCTCCAAATTTCATCCCCTTGGGACATTTATACAAATTTCTGTGTCTGCCCTTTCTCAAGGTTTCATTGTGAAGTAAACCATACCCTGAGTGTAAATTATATTTCATCCAACCTTGAATTCACCTTTTTTTAAAAAAAAACAAAGGAAAAAATCTATGTTATTTATAAGTAGGTAACAGTGACAAAAAAATCAGCTAGTTAGATCTCACCTTGAGATCTAATGTGAGATGAATCCGGCTGATTAATCCAGTAGCCCATGCATATCCCAGGCAAGAACTCGTTGGTACAGAAAATCAATGATATAACAGGATGGGTATCCCTATTATCGCATTCTCATCAATTATTCATTAGGAATGCGGGTGAATCAATTCTTTTTCTGGCAGTTTCAGAGGACATTATAAAGAATAAGAGAACCAAAAACAAACTAACTGCATTTGAATATCTGTTTTATAGTCGAATTACTCCCTGATATTTACTTACAAGGTTTTTTTTTGTCTGCGCCAGCAGGATATAATTCAAAATTATGGCATTCCACAGATTTTGGAGTTCCCCTCAATTGTCTCTGCCAGTCTCTTTTTAGAAAAATGAAACAGTTTATCCATTGCACCCCCTATCCAATATGTGGCATTGGAAGACGAAATTTTTGCACCCCCACTACTCCAATCCTGGCTCCCCCCTCTTACTTTTGATTAGCTGGATTTCTCATACAAATGAAATACTTATATTTCCTACAAACTGCAAAGAACACTAAAATGAAATAAGGCCTTAATTAAACTCTCTTTTGATGCTTAAACGAAACTATAACATAAATGTCCTTTGTTGTTATCGTGCTAGCTAATTATCTGATTGCCTTATTTGTCTGATTTTGCCATGCCATCATTCTGATTGGCTGCGTGGTAGGCTAATGTTTGTTTGGACGTAAGTTCAAAAACTTCGTTTAACTCGAGTTACCTCGTCAGTTAGCTGCATGTCATCAGGTTTCAGGTTATTGTCATTAAATTAACATCAATCAGCAAACTTGTATCTTCGTGTCTGTGCATGCATGTTTTTTAAAGAAGAATACAAATTTATTGGAATGAGAAACAATTAAGATTCGTGTTCTCATCTCCTTGTTGATCAGAGAGAGACCCAGATAGTGTGTAGCTGCCTTCTTGTTCGTCTTTCACAAAGTGTTATACGAAACTCTATCACCGACCATATGGATGACACTCCTCTACAAGAACAATTGCTCAAGAAGATTTAAGAGCTTGACGTTACAGATGCCAACCTGAGAGGTAAATTCAGCTCAACGACCAGGATTAACCAGCTCATGTAGAGAAATGGTGCCGACATGGAAAACTGGCTCAGTTTCATCCAAACATAAAGAGAATAGTATCATTCACTCATACAATATCTTGCAGTCAATGGGTCAGGCAATTCATATTATTGATGACAAAGGTCTCATAATTTACTGGTGAGTTCTTTTTATTCGTTAGCTTTGAGGGTTCTGCAAGTCATAATTTACTTGACTCCTTTCTGTTGAAACGAAAGAAAATATATGCTTATAACTCACAAAGGTCTTTTATTGCAGGAATCTAGCTGCGGAAGATCTGTATGGTTATTCTGCATCAGAAGCCATTGGTCGCAATGCCCTTCAACTCATTGTTGAAGAGCATGACTTTAAAGATGGAGAAGAAATAATTCGCAGAAGTGCCATGGGGCAAAGCTGGACAGGCTGTTCCCGGTCATTAGTAAACAAGGAAGACGATTTCAAGTTATTGCAACTAATTCCCCATTTTATGATGATTGTGATACTTTGGTTGGCTTTCTTTGGGTATCTTGTGACTCACATCCCTTCCATGAAACTCTAACTTATACTTCTAAGGACGTCTAAAAGTGGTGCACCTGCAACCACTGGTACTCTTAACTCTCAGCAGAAAGCTTTCCAAGTTGCAATTCCTTCCAAGCTGTTTAGTACTCTGGTATGTTTGATCTCTCGAGTCTTAATGGATATACTTATGATCGCTTTTATTCTACTTTCAATCTGTTAATTAATGCATGGAACTATGAAACAGACATCAAGAATGACCAAATGTGTACGGCCGATAACAAGAACTCGGGCAAAAACCATGAAATATGAAATCCAATGTGGAAATAAACCGTATGTTGATCAACAAGGTAAAACCATTGTCTCTGGCCCAAAAAAGAATGGCCAAAAGAAAATGTACCAGGAAAGACTTTCTGGAGATTTTGGTGATCAGGATGAAAGTAGGATTGGAGTCTGCAAATTGATAAGTTCTAGGGTGAAGGGTGTATTCTTACCACGGGACGGTAGGGGACAAAAAGCATCGATGAGAAGGACTACCACCCATGATATCTATCCCAGCCTAAATCGTGTACTAAAGGATGCCTTCGATCAACAGAAGAGTCTGGCGTTACCAAATAAGGTTGTCGGACGTTACCTATTTAGTAGTAGTAGCAGTAGCACTCCTTGAGCTATGGCATCTCTTGGGGCGACTTGATACTTGGTGAACAAATTGGGATAGGTGTTAAGCATTTGTTTTTGTTTGTTTTATAATTTAGTGATTTTTCATTTGTTGTAAAAATTGTTTTCCCGATCTTTGATTTCGGATTGATGGCTCCCAGGTTCATGTGCGACTGTGTATCATGGTCTTTGGTACGGCTCGGTATGTTTTCTTTTCATGTTGGCATTTTTGCATTTCTTGCCTGCTTATTCATGGCAATGGCATGGAGTAGTAAGCATGATTATTAACTATATTTCCAAGGTGTTGGTGAGAAATAATTGTTGCTTTAACACAGGATGTTGCTGTAAATGTATTTTCTGAATTCACGTATTCAGGAAACTTGCTACGAGCCTTCAGACAGGAGGTCGCATTTTGAATTCAGAAAATACAAAACTTAATAGTACCGAAACTTATTGAAGAAAATTGACATAATAGTACTTCCTTTACTACTTATGAAGCGGCTCCGGCATCCAAATGTTCTACTGTTTATGGGGGCCGTAACTTCACCTCAACATTTCTACAACCCACCAATGATTTGAAGTCATAAACTAGAAGAATGCTCCATACATTGTAATGCAGAGAAATAAACATATGTTCACCGTCTAAATTCCGATTATTAGGTTGGGGATTTCGGTCTCTCATGACTCAAACATGCAACCTTTTTAACAACAAAGAATGGGGAAGGAACGGTATCACACTATCGATGCACTGCCTTAGTTCTTGTTCTTTCCTTCTTTGATTTTTATGGAATGACTATTTCTAGGTAGTGTTTTATTTTCTTTACTAGAAGGTGTAAGACTTTATAAACGACACTGTATTTGTCTATTTCCTCTACTACAGTTCTTAGCCAACCAATGTTAAATTTCACTGCCTCAGCTGTGGATACTTTGGACATCCAATGCTTTAGTAAGGGCGCAGTCAAGTCTAGGTGAGATGTTTCCTTCATTTCGGTAATTACAGCCAAAAGATCAACCATGAGTCCAAATAATCCCGTCAGAGAATTTTTTATGACTGTTTCCATTGCTAAATGCCCATGTTTTTCATATATAAAAAAGTAATTAAACCAAAAAATATAGTCGAACTTACAGCTCCAAAGAAACCCAACGTGACGAAAAGGAAAGAGAGTGTTCGTTTTGCGAAAGCTATTCCCATCTTAGAAGAAAATGAGTCAAAGAAATCCGAGAAGCCCAGCTTGCTAATACCGAGGAAAGAAGCCCGTAAACAGCACCGAAAATGAGTATTTGTAGCAATCTGACAAGAAAGGATCTGATAAGTAGATACATCAGACAGAGTGTAATCTATGACCAAAAATCAGACAATAACAGAGCATTGAAGCCCTTCTAACAAAGGCAATATCGTATTGTAAAGGGCAACATATATATTCGGTACTGGAAATCCATTGATTATCATAGTATTCTCCAGCTTCAAAGCCATATCTTCGGAATCTTCGTCTCTGAAGATGCCAATAACAGCAGGACCTGTCTTTTTTGCATGACCCACTTGTGGAGGCACCTCAGGATCCGCCTTCATTCCGCTGCCCATTCGAGGAGGCACCTCAGGACTTGCCATTTTCCCACTATCCACTTGAAGAAGCACCTTATCAGATGTCTCTTTCAACTTTGGATTCACTGATCTTACCATTGATACTGCCTCTGTATGCATGGGACTACCATTACTGTCTTTAACTTGAGGAGCAGTAACAACTATCTCCTTCAAAAAATTAGTTACTTGCCTTAACAGTGCTGCTGCCTCTGCGGGTGTGGGATTAATTCCCTGATTACATTCTTGGGCAAAATGACCAGGTTCTCCACAAATATAGCAAACCACCCACAGCCAACACCATCGCTGTTCCACAGCTATCACCATCATCATCGCTGTCAAGATCAGGACAGTCTTGGTAAAAATGGCCATGATTTCCACAAATATAGCAAGTTCTCCCGTGATCCTTATATCCTCGATAACCAAAGCCCGAATCACTTCCAGACATGTTGTTCTGCACCTTGTTGACTGTAAGGACATTACCATGAAGTGCCATGCCATACATATTCATGATTGCATTTTCTGCTTCATGTTGATCATCATAAGTCAGAAAGGCAAAACCACGGGGACGACCTGTATGTTTGTCCGTTATAATCTACAAGACAAAACAAAAGCAAGATTCACGAGAATGACGTGTCATGATAGAAGGGATGAAATTAATTGGAGCCAGTGTAGTAGTCTTTATCAATACGATAGCTGGAAGCTTTGTACCGAGACCTGGTCATCCATTCCCTCCATAAGTAGGGAACAGGACATGATACCAACATTAACGTAAACAGAGTCCACGCTTAAAATACAGAAAAACCAACGAATGACGTAGAAAACAAAATCACAAGTATGTATCGCATTATTTCTACTTTCAAGTATCTTACCATAACCCCGGAATTCGGCAGGTTAAAAGAAGGGGTAAAAATGCTTCATAGGTAATACGGAAACAAACAAACCTATTTACATGCATCTCTCTTTTAGGTAATATCAAAACAAACAAATTGAATGCGGCATGCTGCCAGCTCTCTAATATAACTTTTACTAGGCTAAAATTAACATAATACGCAAATAGACCTTGTTACATACACCTCTCTCACTTGAGCACTTCACACCAAAAAAAAAAATCACCAACAATTAACAGGTAACTGCTTAAATTTTGCGGTTTCTCACACAGATTTCATCTTAATTATAGTTTCCTAGACCAAGGTATGTAATCGCATACAAAAAAAAAAAAAAAAACAATCCAGACAAAAAATGAGCATCCAACAGCATGACTATAACCAACTAATCAGAATTTCTGAAGAAATTTCTACTATTTCTCATATTAGACCCAATTTTTAACATATGTGGCGGTGTTACCCCAAACATTAATGGCGTATAAAATTTCCATCTACTGAATGCTATTTATGTTATAAACTCCAGCAGATATTTCTACAATTTCTCCTATTAGGGCATTTTCTGGTATCTTACACCAATGTATGTAATCACATACAGATAAGAAGCATCCAAAAAAAAAAAATGAGCCTCCAACTTTTCTGAAGAACCAATTCTAAGTCTTCTCATAAACAAATTCACAAACACATAAACCACAATAAAAAATGGACATTCTAAAAATGGGAGCAATAATCATAATAATAATACCTTAATAAATCTGACGAGTCCACAGCAACGGAAATGCAGTGTGGATGTCGGATTGTGTCATCTTCGGCGACAATGCTCCTATGAAAATTGTGTGATTTTGCTTACCGGCCATCCTTTCACTACTCAAAGGAAACAACCTTTGAGTATCAGACCAGAAAATGGGACAATATAAATCACACTTTTTTTTTAATTAAACTCTTTAATAAGAAAATAAACCGGTAACATCGAAAGAGTGGATCTATAACCCAGCTCACGTCGAAATCCAAAAGGCTAAACTGGTTCAAGCTAGGAACCAAAAATCTTAAACTAGGTTCTTCTCCCTTGGTAAGGAGAACCTAGATTATTTATTTATTTTTGAAGCATAAGCTAGTAGAAAAGTTAAGGATAGGATTACACGTGGGCAGGTTATCTCTCTCGAGTCGTACGTTACGTTTCAAAAGTTGGTTATAGTAAAATCTCGGAATGTGGTTTGAAATACTCCAACCGCCCCCTGGTTTGTAAGTACATCTGCCGCCTGGTTATCTTCCGATAATTGTGTTTGAATGTATATTAAGGAATTGCCTGTAATTGTTTTTAGATTTCTTTGATCATATCAACCGGGTACCAAGGTGGTTCCAAACGGTTGCCGATAAAATGAACTAAACTTTGGGAGTTCAATTCTATGCATATTTGTGTTCACTGATGTAGCCATCAACATGGCCCAGGCTATTGTTATTTCTAGAGGTTGTGCCATGGCCGCATTAATTATTCGATATCGAGTCCCTGGAGATAAACCCTTTTCCCAAGAATTCGGATGGCTGCAGGCATCTCTATCCGTGTTAATTAATCTTTATCCAATGTGGTTTCGGTGTTGTTCAGCCAACTTCAATGGTTGTAGTTATTTGCTGTTTCGAAGAGGTGTTGGTAATTTGTGTCATGCCCGACAGAGGTGGAGGTAGGACTGTGTTCGCCCAGGTGAATTACATGCGTAGGCTTTTGGTTTTTGCTTTTGTATATCAATTCGTTGCGAGCCAGCCATATTGCCCAAATAAGGAAGCAGACAAACGTTGTAAAGACCCTAGGTAGGTTGGTCTGTAACAATTGATGAGTGGTGGTTAAATGGTCAAGTGTGGGTGGTCGACAGTGGTGAAATCGTGGTAGTTGAAGAGAATGTTCCAGGCGGCTACAACAATCACGCATTTGAGAATGATATATATGATCGGCTGTTTCTGGGTGTAACTTGCATAATTGGTTAGATGAATTATGTGAAGGGTGGTGAAGGTAGATAATCCTTTATTTAATGCCTTTTCATAAGAAAAGTCGTATTTTGCATGGACAAGGTAATGTCAATAGGTTTTTAGTGGGGGTAGTTGAGGTTTATTGTTTGGTTGTGCAGGTTGTCTGGCTAGTATCCGGTAACCCGAGCTCGCACTATATTATCCGGCCAAATTATTTTAGCTAGTGGACCTACTGGAGGGAGGTGGGTGTTGCTATTCTTGAACATTTTGTTAGAGAAAATGAGCTTTAATTTAATGTTTCGAATGAGACAATTAATTTGTGGTGGGTTAACGGAAATATTATCAAAGAATTTTATTCTCTGTCCCTTCCCTATGGTGTAGACGTGATTAGGGGTGCACAAAGGTCGGTTCGGCTCGGTTCTTGATGGGACCCTGTACCTGTACCTCCCTAGGGTCGGTTCCTAAGTTTTGTACCTGTACCCTGTACCCCGTACCCTCGGTCCGGTTCCGGTTTTGTACCCTGTACCCCGGGTCCGGTTCCGGGTACGTACCCTGTACTTTTTTTTTTGTTATATATGAAATTTAAATATAAATTGTTGAAATAACACATGTTCAGAAGTTTAAATACAAGTTCAATATGGCATTACAGATTGGTTTCAAAAGCACAAATGCGGTATGTTGACAAGCAATACAGATTCACAGGCAAGTTTGTTTGAGAAAACAGGAGAAGGCTTAAAGTTGAGGCTTCAAAGATTCAACAGGTTTAAAATGATGCTTCACAGGTTCAAGACAGGTTTGAATATAATACAAGTTCAAGGGAATGTGCAATACAATACAGATTCATTGAAATACTAAAATCTGTCATTTTCACTAAGTGAGAATTCGGACACATAAATGGTATGAGAGGCATGCTTAACAGCAGACTCAATACAGGAGTTTAAAAGTTTAAATCAAAGCAAGCCATGTGATGGAATGGTTTTAAAAATCCAACATTTCAGGAGTTCAAAACTACTACTTGTTAAGTCAAGTTAGCAAACAGGGGTTTTACACAGATTCAAAGCAGGTTCAACAATTGCATTACAGGGGTTTTAAAGTGTTTGCAGTTCATAACAAGTTTGTTTAAGAACAACGCAAAATGAAGCATGTTCGTTTCAAAACAGACTCAATACAGGGGTTTAATCAACAACACCGAAATGGAATGAAAACATACACAGTTAAATCAAATTAGGGCAGAAGTTTAAAATGTTTAAACTCAAGGAAGAATCCCCCTACATCAACAGGAAACCAATTTCAGCTAGAATCAGATGATGGGAAGAAAGGTAGTCCACATGCAGTCATACCTTAATCGAGCAGAAAGAATAATCGAAAGAATTAACACAATCACAATAGCTACAGGAAAATGGTGAACGAGTTAAATCTATTTAGGGTAGAAATTGAAAGTGAAATTGAAAAGAAAATCAACCCTTACCTCTTCAAAACACTAATTCACCCATAAACAGAAGACGGGTTAGGTTCAAATTTTTGATTTACTGATTCAATTATGTCGCGTGAAGAGTTGCAGGTGGAAGAAAAGAAGCAGAACCTTGTTTCTGGTTTCGGAGGAGATACACACGAGCAGGTATTCTCCAGCCACAGTTTCAACGATAGAGATTAAATCAACATAAAAAGATCAATGGTTAATATTGATCGGTTCCTTGGGTCGGTACAGGTCGGTTCTTAGGCGGTACCTGTACCTTGTACCCGTTTGTACCCGGTTCCTAAATTTTGTACCTGTACCCTGTACCCTCGGTCCGGTTTTTTCGGGGTACGGTTTTGTCGGTTCCGGTCCGGTTCTTCGGTTCCGGTCGGTTCCTGTGCAGCCCTAGACGTGATAGTGTGACTGCATGTGAATGATGGCTTTTTATTAAGTCTTAATGAGTTTTATAGTTTCAATTTAAGATTGAAGTGGGGTGTAGCAGTAAACACTCTTGATGGAACTCACCTATATGAATGAGGAAGTGGGACGCTTCCTATAAGAATTGAGCCGATTCTCTAGAGCATTCTGAGAAACGGGATACGTCCAGGGCAAAAATAGACACAACGGCACGAACTTGACAGCACCTAGAGTGATATCACGCGTGGAAGTTATTGATGAACTACACCAAACGATGGAAGTTCAAGACATCGCATTCACTGTCCATCAAGTAGTTCCGGTATTTCTCACTAAGAAAAGGTTCAAGACCTCATGGACACCTATTGCCTATAGTGGTATTTCTCGCGTTCTGATTTCTGATTTTCATCGGGTTTTCATTCATGTGGGGGATTGTTAGAGAAAATGGGCTTTAATTTAATGTTTTTGGTCTTGGATAAAATGGGCTTAGGACCAAGGGGTCACTAAGGAAAAAACTAGCACATTTTCACTTTTGTGAATGAACCTTTAGTCCCACATTGGAGAAACTAAAGATGATTCCTCTCCTTATTACCGAGAAAGTTGCATCTAAGGGAGGGACCTTAGGGGTTTAAACTATTTTGTGGTTGGGAGAGGACTAAGGCTATGGGCGAGTTGGTGCAACCATACTTTTCACACACGCGCGGTGCTTCGCACCGAAGCACGCACGCCGCCGTCTGTCCTGTCAGGTCGGGTTCGGGGTTGCGGTTGCGGGCGTGGCTGCGGCTACGGGCCAACCAAGACTTATGTTTTTGTCTGACCCGACGAGATTTTAGCTGAATTAAAGAGAAAATAAATCGACCGTTTTAATTCCATTTCAAAATTTATGTCTGTGCTTCATGCGCGGTATTGATTCTCATTCAATTGCTATTAAAGCTATTCTCTTCTTCTACCTATAAAAGAAAAACAAATTTCTTCATTTCAACTTACACTAGAAACAACTACTATCCTGACTTCTTTTCCCCTCTTCCTGCTTTATTTTGCGCACTGCTTGTTTATTTCCCTTCCACATCTATCTTGCTGTTAAGTTCTTGAGGGTGATTTGTATTGTGCTTATACAAGTCATAACGGGCAGTTCTATCATGGACACATCTCCGCTGTGGGGGTATAACATCTCTCATTCTTGAGGAGTATCCGCGGACTATTGTGTTAAGGACAATTTGCTGAGCAGGTGGCTCTGTCCATTGTGTGATATCAATTCAGTGATTTCTTAACCTTAACATCTTTTTCTGTTTAGCATTTTTATTGTTGCAGATCAAACACATTTCCAAGGGAGAAAGTTGGGATAATCGGTCAGAAACCAAGAGAAAGTTCTGATACTGGGTATTATTTAGAGGTGGGCTGTGATCAGGGATCTAGTTGATGTGGTAGAAGTGATATTTCCGTTTCCAATATGGTGGAAGAGGTGGGCTGTGATGTTTTTGAGGAGGGGAGTGAGTTGTTTCCATTGGGGGCTTCCTGAGGTCGGGTGTCCCGAAGATTGGTTCAATTTTCAGGTATTTTTCTCTGCACATGGGTGTCCATAATGAATCCGGTTGATAAAGTATTTTCCAAGCCCTTTTCAGGAGGATACCATAGAGAAATGGTCAAGAAAGGGTAAAACATTCTTATTAAGACGAAAGGTAGAGAGTAAAATGCCTTATATAACAGGCTACCGCTTTTAACTAGTACAGGAGGGGAAGAACCGACTGTAATGTTCACCGGAAATAGAAACAGAAAATAACATACTATTACGACTGACAGTTATGACAGGTAATACTAGATACAGTTGTAAAGAAGATATGGGATACCCATATTACAATACATACTTTTACTACCAAGAAGTGGCATGGTATCTGAAACTTCAAAGGGAGCCTGGCTATTCTCTGGGAGTATTGATGATGATGGTGAAATGGCGGGATTCATCGGTAGATTGGAAGTTTAGAGGAAAATGGTTGGAGTTGCGAAATTAAGTAACCAGTAATATTTATAGAAAAGCCGCAAAGAATAAATAGGAAACTACAAATGCACACAAACACACATTTATTTCAAACTTCAAAGCAATTTTTACAAAGGCGTGAAACATAAAAGCAACTCAAACACAAATAGTACTATAAAATACAAACGTACGCATCTTATTATTGAGAGAAAGCTGTAAATCAAGTCCATGGTTGTAGCACTAGTCCCCGCCCTATCAGATGAATTTGTGTGAGACAAGGTAATTGATATTTTCAGTTGGACGATGCTGGAGTCTATCACTCTAATTCATCTACTTTTTTGGCAAGGAGGGTGATGAAATCGCGGATCTCCTTAATTTTATTAGCACGATCCACCTGTTCGGCTGGAGGAGGTACTGGTGGGGGAGCGGTGGCTATCTTATCTTCCTCTGCTGTGGGTACTACATAACCCTCGGGATCCAAGTCATAATTCTTAGCTTGTTTCTTGTATTCGGCCATAAGAGGAGTGTCGTACATACCAGGAATACCATCTGGGAGAGCTGTGGCACGTTGGGAATCATGAGAAGCCTCAAGGGAAAGTGCAAAAAGCTCTCCCTTGTTTGTCATAGGTTTCTTCGGACACCATGAGTACAATGAGGCGCTCCACCTGAGCTTTAAGTATGGCATCAATCTCTGAAAGTGATGTATTGGTATCTTCCAACATTTGTTTAGCCAACTCCAGCTTTCTTTTGTCAGCCATTATTCTGGCTTCTCTTATGGAATCTGCAGTACTGATACGCGTTTCTTCGGCTAGTACCTCAGGTCTCTCTTCATCCGTTGATGAAGCTTTGCGGGTCACGTTTATGACTCTGTCGACATAATCAGATGCATTCTTCCCAAGAACCCTGTGCAGTTATACATATCCGTTATATTTTTTTTCTTTTCCTGAGATTCGAGAGATAAATAGTTATTCGTAGTAATTTGGAATTGAGTATACCTGAATGTAAGTCCCACTTTGAAAATCTGGACGCCAAATCTTCTATCAACCTTCGGGAGAGTTAGGTTTGCTAGGACCTTTCGGGTCTCTCTGTCGTATAATGACCTGAACGTCACGGTTACAGGATCCATTACAGTGGCCTGCTCCGTTTGTGGGTAATTTCCGGCTTTCACCTTATTGAGTTCGGAACTATTCAGTGGTGTCACTGTCAGACTCAGGTCTTCAATAGACACATTGAGAAGCCCAGCCAACGATGTAGAGAATGCAACAGTCAGATCGTCCAAGTTTGGAACAGGTGTGAACGTCCCCCCTTTGCTTTTCTCGGAAATGCCCCTAAGCACCTACATAATGGAGCACACATGAGAAAAATGAACCTAACTAAGTGAAGTTATTGTAATCGAGTAAACCTTTAATTTCAAAACTCAAACTACCTCATGAATATCATGATCACATTCACTACCAAAAGCGAATGTGTATACGGGAACCTCGCTGACTGGAACACTGCTAGCATTACTCTTTGGATCTTCCATCCCATCGGTCATAAGCATGATAGCCTCACTGCGGTTTTTGGTACGAGTGCGGCCATTCAGTATTTGTAAGGCCAATTTAAGGCCAGCTTCAGTGTTTGTGGTTGAATTGGCTACCAAATCATTGACTAGATCTTTAATCTCCGCTTGAGAATCTTCGGTTATCTGGCGCAGTGGACATAACTTGTTGGCCCTTCTATTGAAAGTAACGACAGACAAGCGATCAAGTCGGCTAAGTTTTTGGAGCAAGAATTGCATGGCTAGTTTCATTTTTGCTATTTTTTTTTCCGGTCATGCTCCTGCTGATATCTAAGATGGTCACAAGATCTACGCCTAATCTGCCCTCGTCGGCTGCTACACCCTTGAGCTCCAGCAACACCTTAAATGGGGTCTCTTCCAATGGTGCCTCCTGTTTGTTAAATATTCTGACCTCCGTTTTTCCGCCCTCCAGTTCAATATCTGCAACTTCCTCTTCTGAGATAAAGCCACGGAAATTCATTAGTTTCATCTACCTACAGTATTAGTGTCTTAGGAATGCAATTCATTAATACGATAATTAAGAAATTTAATAAGAGTAACAAAAGTAAAGCTGCTATAAACATAAAAATCTGAAAAAAAAACCTTGGTCGTCATTCATAATTGGCTCATCATCATCGAATACCACGCGTGCCATTTTCGGGAAAGAACTTTTTTTTTTCCGGTGTGTGTTTATGTTTCGGTTTGAAACTGCAAAAAGAAAACTATGATGTTGCCCCAGTTTCCGCAACTCTCAATTTATAGAGAGTTCGAGAGCATAGAGTGACAGATACAACAATGATTGGGTTTATCAAAAAGAAATATGACGGCAATTGATGAGAATCTTTTAGTTCGTATGTATTTTTATTCATATACACCTAGCATTTCTACAAATTTTGTCTGGTTTAGCCAAACTAACATGAGAACGCACATTTTAATGAAATTAAGTTCGTTTTGGGACATGAGAAAAACCGGCAAACCGGCTCTCGACGACTGAATGAAAAAGACCATTTCAAAGACTAGTGGCAGCTTCTTTAGCTAGGGCCATGCATATGGAAGCAAAAACACACGTTGGTACCAAGGAAAAAGACCATCTATATGTCCATGTCACTCTCCAGATGACAGGAACCACATTAACTTCTCATGTCCGGCTCCATTTCAGGACACTCTTACCTCCAACGAGGAACTCAACGGAGCCACAAAAGATGGATTTCTCCTGGAGCTGGTCTTACCAGGATTAATTGTTGAGATAGGTGTACGGGCAACTTAAAGATCTTTGCATTTTAAAAAGTTTTGGGAAACTCTAATATTGTAAGATGGTTTTTAAAGTTAGTTAGACTAATACATTTTAATATAGTTTCATAGATGGCGAGTTGACCATAGCTACAATGTAAGGGGGACGTGTTGAGATTCGTCCCCCATGGGAAATTTAAGATCCTACTTTAAAAAAACTTGAGACAACCATAACCTTATAAGCGGGTTCGAAGTTAGTTAGACAAATACAATTTCATATTAATATAGATGGTGCAAACTTGTCCACTGAAAGATCATCTCACAGTTTGGATTACAAAAAAACATCACTTTCTGCAGAAATCTTATCAACCCATTAGATGCTACTAGAGGTGTAAAAGGGGGCATGTTGTGCTAGCACAACACATAAGGAAGTGTGCCTAATGTGTTGTATTGTGCCAGGAATTTAAGGCGTGTTGTTTCGTGCTATGATTTTTAGTCAAAATCAAAGTACTGCATGATATACACCACAACATACGGATATCTATGATATACCGTACTGACACATTTGTTTTATATTTTTTTAAACAAATATTTTTAGATATTTGTATAACAAGTATTTTAATGAATTTTCAAGATGATTACAACAAATTTAGAAAAACTAATAAAAATTTGTACATAATATTATCATGCGTTTAAAAATCAACATATAATTTTACACGACAACTATTCTATATCATCTATTTTATTATAATTGAACACCAAAAATAACATATTTAAAATATCGATTTTATAAATTTATAAATTTATTTATTACTTAGTATATTTAAATAATATATTGTTATAGAAATTAATTAGCATAATAAATTGAAAAGGTCCAAAATTATCGAAATTAGAAGATTTTTTAAAAACATATACTTCCTTTGTTCCACATTAGAGTGGACTAGATTTACTATTATTAATTTGGGTAGACCCTTGGACCAAGCCTAATATAAATTTACCTTATTAGAAGTAAGTTTTCTGGTGGAAGATTCCACCTTTCAAATTCCATGACACCTAAGTACTTGGAATAGATCATGGAAAGTCAATTATAATGATGAAAGATAAAACAGATTCTAAAAATGGCAATTTGAATTGCCTTGAGCGCTATTCCATATAGCTAGCACTCAATCTTGGCCCACAAAGTATACATTTAGAAAGGGACAATCAGATATAGGAACATAATCAACCATAAGATTGAGTGCAATTCGGAATAGCGCTCAACCAAATTTCGATTGGTGTTTTAGTTTGAATTTCAAGCTATCTTCCATGAATTCTTGGACTTTCCTTGAAAAAATGTGGATGACCTAACTTAAGCCATTAAACTTGACATCTCACATTTTTACAAGTTTAGAATAGCTTGGATTACTCTACAAAACTTCTTCTTAGGAAACGAAATTTATAAAAGCAAATTTCCAAAACATATATAAACCAACAAGAGGAAAAAGTTCAATCTCCATTGCAATCGATTCAATGCGATATATAGGAACCCCAACTGATGCATTATGTAGTAGTAAAGAATTATTTTATGATAAACGTAAGAAGTTATTCCTTCCGTCATGGTACTATTATTTTTTTATTTTAACTTAATTTAACATATTTTAAACTAAAATAAAAAAATGATATGAAAGGAGATATTTTTTTTAATTGCTATAAAATGTACAGCAATGGGAAAGCTCATTGTATATGTTACATCCAGCTACATTTGCACATATTAAAGTTATGTGCTGCCAGGAAGCAAAGCAAGACTATACTATGGTGGTATATACAATTTAAAGTTCGTAGGATGTATTGTTTACGATCATCTCCATTAATCAGAAAATTTACTTAGAAATTCTCACGGAATAAATACGAAACTGAAGTATGCAGCAAAGACCATTCCAATGCTAAACTCTCACGCATTCTTTATTAAAGCAGTACTTGCCTGCAGCTTTACTTGGTCCTTACTATAAAAGCAGACTCGCCTTTGTTATTGTTTAAGCCAAAAATTCCTTTTGCTAAACAACCAATCAAATTCTTGGATACAAGTTAAATAAATGTAAACGAATAACAGAGAAATCTCTTTTAAAATAATAAAGAATCATCTTTTTCATAAATTGTTTAAGCTCAATACAATAAATCATCTAGGTTATGTAATTTCTGAGTTTATAATCTTTACACCTTTTCATTCAATACAGAAATTCAAACATTATACAATTACTTCTCCTAGGTTTGTACCTAAAAATTTCTTCTCCTCCCTCTCTCAGGTTTTTTCTTCCTAATTTTTCCGTCCTCTATTCGTTGTTTGATCTTCTCTATTTATAGATCTATTTTTCTGATCGCTCTTTATACCACGTGTCGTTTTCTCCAGCCTAGTCATCGATTCCGGATCAATTCTTCTCTGGGTCGATCCATTTTGTTTCGATGTATCTATCGTCCTTGTGCTTTATCTTTATTTGGTGCGATCGTATAGATGACAGATCGTTCTTAACAGCTTCTTGGTTCGATACTTTATATGTCCGACACGTGTTTCCTTATCCTGAAGACTTCTGTGGCCTCGATCATAGAGTATTTTCTCGATCATTAAGATAATATAATAATAATTACCTTTTACTTTCTCGATCTTCAAAAGAATAGAGTAATTATTATCTTTTACTTTCTCGATCATAAAATAATATAATATTAATAACTTTTTGCTTTTCCGAACAGCTATCAATCAATGCTGTTTGTTTTATTCGTTGGTGTTCAGCTTTCTCGATCTTATGTGTCACTCATGCAGCTCTTTGCTCAGGAAAAATCTCATACCTTTTCGGTATTCGATATCTTTGATAGTGATCTTGTGTTTCTCACCTTTTTTAGTCTTGATGCCTCTTTACTTGATCCTCTTCCACGTGTCGTGCTTCTTTAATTCACTAACAGTTATCTCTGTCAAATCAATCCTCGACCAAAATGAATTTTTGAACGCAAAAGCAGACCCACCGGAGAATAATTGAACTTCAAGTAAACATCAGAACTATTTGAGCAGAGACTACTGAGATTGCTATTCATTGGATTCTATGATTCACATATGCCCAAATTCACTATTGGCGGTCCCTTTAAGGGAGGAGTGGTCACAGTTGAAAATTTTGGGTTTCCATCCAAATACAATAATTAGGACTTGATTCTAGCTTGTCCCAAAGTAAAGGGCTAAGGTGCAAGGCCACTGAGATAGCATTGAGCTTACCATCTGGATTACAGCGAACACGGTGGATGACGATCAAATATCAGATTTTTTATAGCTATTTTTTAATTTTTCTCAAATTCATTGATTTTTCAAAGCTATTGTAATCATTTTTGAGTAAATTATAGTTTGTGTATAGTGCAATTTAGAAAAATTGCTCCAATTTGAAGAAATTTTAGTTAGAATGAAGGAATTTGAAAATCAAGAAATCGAAATAGTTGTTAAAAACCTTTTACTTTAAGAATTTTTACAACTATTTCATACTCTTTTTCCTAATATCTTTTAAACTACATCAAGTTTGAGAAAATTTTTAAAAGTAAACTGTAAAACGAGTATTTAATTTACTTGTTCCAATCTGAAGAAATATGGTTTAGATTTGAGATATTAGGGAAACGAGATTGAATTAGTCTGGTAAAAAATGTTTATAATTTTTACCTCCAATGTAAGCATATATAAGGACTCTCTTTGGTCGTCCAATTAAATTTTCATTGATTGCAGATGATTGGAAATATTTCCCTATGTTTATGCCCCCTGGTTATTAGGTGACACATTGCATTAAACATTTCTAGTTAGAAAGAGTCCCCCGAGCTTCTTCAAATACTGACGTGGATTTTTAGAGCATGCATATTTATCGGATCACTTTGGATATTAAACCAATTTAAATAAATAAAGTTATGTTATACTGGGTAGTAAATGTAAAAAACAACCATACATATTAAATTATGAAGTTAATTCTTGTATGAGAATAAGGTTATATATAGACGTGTATTCTTCAAGGAAAAAGACATTCAAATTTGATAAAAATATATTACAAACATACACGACTTTATATCCTTATTCTTATACAAATATTAACTCCATAAATTAATATGCATGGTTATTTTATTACATTTAATACCTAGTATAACATAACTTTATTTATTTAAATTGGTTTAATATCCAATGTGAATCGATAAAAAACATGCATGCTTATAAAGGGAACAAAGTCAAGGTAAATAAAAAACTGTTACGAAATCATGATTATAAATACCAGTTTTTTCATAAGCCTATCGTTGTTGACAACGTACAGTAACATTTCTGAATAAAACTGTCTGGTAACTTAATTTCTTTTACTAAGGTGACAGTTTCTCGATAAATCTGTCATTATTACTTCTACCGAAATATTGTATAAATAAAATTGTCATTAGAAACTTAACTTCTTATACTAAGATAATAATTTCTTCATAAACCTGTCATTATTGACAAGTTACTATAACATATTCTAAAGAGAACTGCCATCATAAACTCAATTTCTTATACTAAAGTACCAATTTATGTATTAACCTGTCATTGTTGGCAAGTATCGGTAACATTTTCTAAACAAAACTGTCATAAAAAACTCAAGTTTGTAATAACTGTTATCATACATCCTATTATACAACGCATTATTTGTTAAAATGACATTCTATAGATTTGTATCTAGCTAGTTCATGTTACAGTTGGCGGCGACATGCTTAGTGAAATGATTAAAATCCAGATAATTATGGAAAGATTTTTTAACATATATTAACACAATTAAAAAACTATTTATTGTAAATGATCGTTGAATTTTCATCAAACTCAATACACTGTTTAACAAATAGTAAAGAACTAGTAAGTTCAAACAAAATAAGTTAAACAGAAGTGAATTACTACATAATACAAAAAACTTCATATAAAAGTATTCTTAGTATTACCTAAAAGAAATTAACAGTAAATTGGAAACCACATCCATTTTTCGTGAAGTGTTGATCGAATTCTACTCCTGCCAATTCATGTCACCTACTCCTGCCAATTCATGTCACCAATAACGGCAACAAATGGTTTGCCCATTCTCTTCGTGCTTCCATGATCTCTCCTTCATTGTATCTGGACTTCCTCTGCAAAAAGAATACAAAATAGCTACCATTAATTAATGCCACTCACTCACCACCAAATCTACACACTTGCCAAAAACAACAACCACCAAACTAAGCACTCAGAAGCACCACCCATTCACCAATAACAAACCACCTGCACCAACTCCCAAACCCACTACTAGCATTAATCACTCACCAAAAGAAATTAAAAGGTATCAATTCCATGAGGGGGCAATTTTCACAATAAATCAACCAAGAAAATATTGCATTTGAGGTATAACAAACATATCAGGTTCTAGCAAAATACAATTTTATTTTTTCATTTGCGAAAAACCTATTTCACATAAATCTTCAACAAACACACGAAAGTTCTAAACCAACAACTAATTAAGAAGATGAAAATCAGAAGTAAAACTAGAAAATTCCAAAAGTGTACTTGCCATTACTGTACTATTCAGTTTTAGCTGCCTTTCTTTGATTTCTTTCATGAATCACATTGCATAAAATCCAGATTCCAATTGTTTTTATGTTGCGGGATATGCTAAATATTAAGGTAATAGACAATATATGGGTTAATGATGTTTAATTTTGCAATTTATCATCACAATTAAGTTAGTGCGCTTACTCGTGGAAAACAAAACACAGTAAAACCTTTCGAATGTTATTTTTAAGGCGTCCTTCTACAACCCTGGATGACAATAAGTTTAAGTAAATACGAAGGTACTTAATGAGAATACAAAATTAGTATGAAAAGAGAAATCTAATTGACATTTGCATGATTTTGTCAATTTCTGTATCTTGCTGCCCCCTTGCGAGTTTAGCCACCAAACCTTTTGAATAGTCAAGTTCACAATAATTACAAAACTTTACCTGCACAACAAAGACAAGGAGAATACTCACATAAAATCTAAAAAAGAAAAAAAATAAAAAAATAAAAATAAAAAATAAAAAAATAAAAAATAAATCCTAATCAACCTAATTAAAAACTAAACCTAAAAAATCTAAAAGCCTAACCTAAAAATAAGTCCGCGTCGACGACGCCAAAAATTAATGTGGTTGTAGTGGTGGTAAATAAAAGTATCGTTCACTCGGACTTGTAAGGACTCATTTTAAACTTAAATTTTAATATTAAAATTAGCAAATATTTACAAAAGATGATAATATTATTACGAGAAACTGAGACATAAGACTCCACAATAATCATGATCAAGTGATGCATATATTAATTCATAACAATTTATCTCATATTATTGACTCTGTTACTTTACCATAGGTAGATTTCTAAAACATTGATTGTAAATCCTACGCATGGAACATCAAAACACTTAAGCTAAGCATGATCCATCAAATTAAATGACAACAAATTAATGAAAATAAGAATTTCAATTAAAATCAATTGCAAAAAGTTATTAAAATTAATTATAGTTACCACTTGATTGTGAAATATGGTTTCATCCGTTGTCCCAGTGATGGGGTTTAGCTCATGTTGCTCAAAACACTCTCAAAAGATAGAGACATGGCTCAAAAGTGTTTACAAGGAAGAAAAGAAAAGAAAACAGATAAAATAGAAAACAAATACGTTTATATCTATTGCTAACAGGGAACTGTCACGGTTCTCTGAAACATTTTTCTGTTGCTGAAGGTATTGAATATGGAATTTTCAGCGACAGTTACTTCAACCGTTTGCAATGGTTTCTTCATCTTCATCCTCACGAGCATAACTTTTGCAGATAATTTTTTCTAGCTTTTTGGCCGAAGCCACCCCTCCATATCCTTGTGTTTGACCCCTATTTATACTATAACTCCTCAAATATACCAGGATCTTTTCTCTTAATGATCAAATCTTCAGTAAGAGATATTTTTTTTTCCTCCGACCAACTCTCACCTCTGATTTCTTTCTTTTCTCGATTTGATTTTTCTTAAGACAAAATCTCGTTGATTTTATTTTCTTCTCAATGCTTGAGATGTCCTAAAATTTTACAGAAACAAAACCAATGAAATCAGGAAAGAAAATTCCGAGTTAACTTTTCTTCGAAAAAGAAAATATTCTTTGAGATTTTGTGTTTGTTTTGAGACTCTAAAACACGTACAACTCTTCACTCAATAAGGCAAGAGTGTATCTTGTCTTAAAATCTTGAATAGTTTCCAAAAAGTCCTTATCTAAATCACGCAGAAAAGGGGAAGAGATTCTCGCAAGAAATTGTATTTGAATTCAAAAGGAGGTGCCGCTATCCAAAGTCGGGGCACCTTTATCCATCTCCCTCATGCCTTTATCAATTTTGGGGGTGCCTTTAGCACTTTTAAAACCAATTTTTTCACAATTATTATTTCTCCAAAAAGACCTAAATGTAGTAGTAGCAATGTAAATATGAGAACAAATAAGACACATAAATGTGTCTATCAAATAATCTCAAACTTATTATTTTTCTAGTTCACGAGTAAATCTAATCTAAAAATAAAAATAAAATTCTAACTCACTTTCGCAGGCATCGCGATTGCACTTATCGTGTGCAACAAGCCTTTAAACCCATTGATGTCCCTATCGGACGAGATTTAGTCACGTGAGGGTTTACAAGAGATACACCCACAAAACCTTTTACTCCACACTCTAGATACTTGTGAAAGATTGAGGGTAGACAATAAACATGTTATTTAGTTTGCTACAAAATTCTTTGGCTAGGGGAATCATTACCCATATGAATCCAATTGCGTTACACGAGTTTGCACTCAAGCGTACTAAAACTCATAAGTAAGAAAAAAAAGCTCTACTTAGAAAGTCGTACAATGGACCACGATACTCGGAATCTAACAGACCACAATCACATGAATAGGTTAAGAAGATATATATGGAGATAGAAGTGTGCATATGGTGACTAACGTGAACGATGTTTCCCAAAATATCTTTATGAACATCGTGTCAAGATGAACCCTAATGGATTGAGATATACACCCACTGGTCTGAATCTTAATTCCAGTATCAACTCAACTGGTATATAGAAGGGACCCATCGGTTGATTTACTGAATATACAATTTATCTTAATTTTTTTTGTTTATATTATTTTATTGAATGTATCGACAACATGATTGGATCTTTTGAATCCAAGCGCATGCTTCTTTTCAGCAGATTACATGATAGTTCCCATGGATCCTGCATTCCACGCTTGCTTAGACGACGAAGATAGGGAAAAAACATACATATTGCTATCCAAGTGTCAATACTCGATTTTTTTTTTAATTTAATTTATTGGTCAAGTTCAATTAAAGTAATGAGGCTTGATCTCAATCACTCTACTTCATCCTAGCAACAACAACAAGGCGATACTAGTGCCTCACCAAATCACTTAGATAAACATAAAAAGTTGTAAAAATAAAAATAGAATGCGATATGGTGACGACTATCATGTTATTTCTAATACCCGAGCTCTGTCCTTTTATGAATAAACCATTTAGATGGGCACACCAACTCCTATAGACAAGAATTTTGTTTCTATCTACCTAGAATGGTTAGTGTCGTTCTGAATTGTTCACAAGTTTCTAAATCTTGGAGTTTTTGGCACAACTAAAATTTTTAAATTTTTTTCCCTACCCCCAAACTTAAAATGAACATAGTCCTCGATGTTCTAAAGATAAATGAATGAAAGCAAGAACAAAGATTAATAATGATCATAGTAAAGAGATAGGGAAAGATATTACCATCATCGTGTACCAAAAGCATATGGATTTCCTCCCATAAAGCGCTAAGTTTAAAGTCTTCAGCCAGACAAATAAAATATTAATCACAATTTACGAATCATATAACAATAATCAAAATAATTATGGATCCTTAAAGTCAATCGAGTTTAACTCACAAAGTTAACCACAATGAAGTATATGAAAGTGGTGGTCATTCTCATGAAAATGTGTAGATTCATATTTCTAAAATAATTAGGTTTAGCTTCAATATTCAATATCTGACACATTTGAAATTCATACGTTCCCATATTTGGTAAATAAAATTTTGGTGGGACAACAATGTCAATTATGATATTATTTCCTGGGTAAACCATATCAACCAGATGATTGGTTTCTAACAACTGAATTTCTTCCTGGACATGATTAGGTTCGGAAAAACGTGTATGAAGATAATCTTGTAAAATATTAGAGGAACATATGTCAATTCCCAAGTGAGGGATCTTTCTAAGAGTCAAAGGTAAAGCACGGGGAGAATGATAATCACCCCCAAACTTAGAATTCTTAGTGTCCTTGGATAGATTATTTTCATAATTTCTAGATTTTCAGATTCCCGAAAATGGTCAATTGCTTCTTCTAAGTTATAAGCAGGAGGTGCATCCCAACTCATATTTAAAATATCTACGAGTCTATCATCTTCATTTGAGACTATTGTTCCTAAATCGTTGGACTCTAAAACACTAGTCCCGAGATAAAATCGTTTCTCTAAATCATCATCGTCTTCATAATAACGAGGAAATATTTTACCGTCTATAACAATGGTATCTCTAGTTAAATTCCTTTCCTCTTGAATAGGTAAATAATCATTAATATTATTAGGATCGGAACTAGAGACATCCTTATTATCATGAAGCTCAAATGGTGTAAATTTTTTCTGATTATTATGACTACGAATTTCAAACTCTTCATCAATACTCTCTTTATCATCATAATAACATGAAGATGGTCGAACCTTTTCTAAACTAGTAGTATTACCAATTCTAACTCTTCATCTTGATTAGGTGAATAATAAATATCCTCATTTTTAAGGATAATATTGGAAACATTTTATTGACAATTAAGATTATTTTAAAAAATTCTCATCGTTGCATTGTACTCCTTTGCAAATAATTCAAACCTATTTGTTGACTCCGTCAACTGCTTGAGGGCATCTTCTAGAGGCATAATGGGTTCATAAGGATTACTATGTTGTAACCGCTCGAGGGGTTCCTCTAGAGGAGAATTACTCATTGTAGCAAACGTTTATTCGTTTCTAACTCAAACCTATTTGTATTCTCAGTCAACTACTTGAGGGTCTCTTCTAGAGAAATAGAAGGATCATGAATAGTACCAGGTCTCAACAGTTTGATTAAATCCTTTAAAGACGAAGAACTCGAATTTTGCTCGTGTTCCCGTTCATATGACTGGTACGCGTATGGATAGTAATTGGGATCACCATGGTATGGACCATAACTTTCAGAAAGTTGGTGGTGGTCTGGTCAGTTGTCAGCCAAGCAAAACAAATTCAGGTTCTTTGCTTCACAAATATGGATTTAAGTATAGTAGTACGAACAAGTTCGTTCCTCAAAGAGATATGGGTTATTAACTATTTTTCATTACTTAGATAAATAGGGGGTTTGGTTTATAGTTTGAATTAAATTAAATTAATAAAAATAATTAAAGTTGTAAATAATATGACGAGAGTACTACTTAAAGAAGTCATCTTCCGTCATCAGACATGTGATCAATCAAACTCAATTTTCAATTTTTTCTCAATATCAATAACCCTAAAGCATTCTATCGCAGGTCTACTCCGACAAAACTCCTTTTATCATCAAAGGCGCAAGAGCCACTCTTTGAATCCTTTTCACTAGATAACTTGGTGCAAGAGCCACTCAAGTTTAACCCAATGAAAGCAATATTGTTTGTGAGTTGAGGTTATTTTAAGCAATCCGGCGCAAGAGCCACTCAGATTTAACCTAGGTCAAGCTTCTACACATAATCGCATGACAACATCCCGTCGTCAGAAATTATGTTATGCTACTCTAACAAGGGTTTGTCGACAACTCCGGATCTTAAACCCTAGTTTATCTATAGATATGAGCATATGATTATTCAATTTACAACTCAAACAAACAAATACTGAATCATACATGACATTATTAATAGTAGAACATGAACGATATTAAAAAGATTAAGAAAATTAAAAATAAATAATTTTGGACTACATGATCAATAAAAAGAAATTAGCTATTCATAGTTTTATTAAAAACTAGGGAAAAATATTAGAGAAGAAAACCGAATATGTGAAATATAACTCCACTGTAGCCTTTAGCTCTTCGCATAGACCAAAACCTCCTCCACAGACCACAACCTCCTCCGTCTGCTTTTTCTTTCTCCTCCGTATCACTGTATGAAGTTGTACGTGAATGGTCCTTTGAGGTGGAACTCACGGTTCTATTTATAGAGTCATCACCGCCTCCTTGAAAGTTTTAATCCAAATAAAACTTTTGATCACCCATCATCGAACTCGAACCAAACTACCAGTATCTCAGCCATCTCGACCATTATCATAGATCGACCACCACTGCATATATGGAAGCATAAGTACTTCCTATTTTATACACCAAACTAAAGTCTGCGTACATTCCTTGCTGATACCCAAACGAATCCTAAATCTGTCGTCCCACCACCTCAGACTTTGCCGTGATTATCATCTTTAGCCAATAATGGCAGCAGAACACCTTCTCTGTTATGCCATTTGAAAATCGAGAATCAAACAGTGACCCAAACTTTTTAATATCTCCAAGAAATCTCTGAAACCACCCAAACTCGAAAATCAGCTTCATCTCTACCATTGTGATGATCACGATCAATCACAGCATCTATAGCTTCATTAAATTTTACTACTGTCAAGTTCTTGTTCGTTCTCCATTATCTCTAAGCCAGGACAACTCGAAACACCCCTTCGAGGCTTCAACTCATCACATCAATTGTCACCCGAAAATGGCCGGAAAAATCTCGACCTAATCTTCTCTGTTCGGACCTTGAAGAAGAAGAAGGTGGCCCGGAACAAAATTGATGGTGTTGTTAGTATTATTTGAATTTGGGCAGCCCCGTAGAAGTGCAGGTGCCTAAATAAATATTTGAACTTCAGATGCCCCTTAGCATATGACAAAGTGTCAATAGTTGTAGCCCTTACAATGACCATTTGCCTTTAGTTCTTGTTTTGCTTGTAACTTTCTCATACGACCTCGAAATGACTTAGAAGTCTTGGAATAGACTGAGTTCCACTGGGTCTTTGGAAATTCTTCCCTTGTAAAGCTCAATTTCACTTCTTTCAGAGATGCAACCTAACAAAAGACATAAACTACAAAAATAATAATAATACAAGATGATTCACACAAAAGCTAGCAAATAAGTGTAAGAAAATGATACTTAAAATATATAAAGTATGTACCTATCATGTTCCCAAGTACTATCCCCACTATGGTCTTAGTACGGGTAATGTCCACTTTGAAAATCAGTCGGGTATTCATTGTATTGGCTATTGTAATACCAGTTCGATATTTTCTTTTGGTGCATGCGCAAATGCAGGTTTGACTAAATAGGTAAGCTCAGGTTACCTTAGCAAAATATACCTACAGTCAAAGACTGGTCAAAGGTACGAGGCTAAGGCTTGTGGAATTTCAGCTGGTAACTCTCATAAGGCCCATGGCATGGGTTTAACTTACTTTTCCACGGGTTTTTCTAAACTCGGTAGTCTGACGAATGCATTTGGAGTGTGCACATTTTTTTATATACAAAATAAAATAAAATCTAAAATAAATATATACAAATAAAATAAAAATTAAATGAAAAATCTATTTATTTTTTTTAGTTTTGAGGTTTACTACTTACCTTTTCTGGTAGGTAATTTCCACAATAATTACTAAACTTTACCTGCACAACAAAGACAAGGAGAATACCCACATAAAATCTGAAAAGGAAAAAACATAATAAAATAAATAAATAAAAAGAAATATAAAATAAATCCTAATTAACCTAATTAAAAACTAAACCTAAAAAAAATCTAAAACCCTAACCTAAAAACAAGTCCGCGTCGGCGACGCCAAAAATTGATGTGGTTGTAGTAGTGGTAAATATAAGTATCGTTCACTCAGACTTGTGAAGACTGATTTTAGACTTAAATTTTAATACTAAAACTAGCAAATATTTACAAAATATGGTAATATTATTACGAGAAACTGAGACATAAGACTCCACAATAATCATGATCAAGTGATGCATATATTAATTTATAAAATTTTTATCTCATATTATTGACTATGTTTCTTTTCCATAGGTGGATTTCTAAGACATTGATTGTAAATCCTACGCATGGAACATCAAAACACTTAAGCTAAGCATGATCCATCAAATTAAATGAGAACCAATTAATGAAAATCATAATTTCAATTAAAATCAATTGCAAAAAGTTATTAAAATTAATTATAGTTACCACTTGATTGTGAAATATGGTTTCATCCGTTGCCCCAGTGATGGGGTTTAGCTCATGTTGCTCAAAACACTCTCAATAGATAGAGACATGGCTCAAAAGTGTTTACAAGGAAGAAAAGAAAAGAAAACAGATAAAACAGAAAACAAATACGTTTATATCTATTGCTAACATGGAATTGTCACGGTTCTCTAAAGCATTTTTCTATTGCTGAAGGTATTGAATATGAAATTTTCAATGACAGTTTCTTCAACCTTTTGCAACGGTTTCTTCATCTTCATCCTCACGAGCATAACTTTTGCAGATAAATTTTTATAGCTTTTTGGAAAAAGCCAACCCCCCCATATCCTTGTGTTCGACTCCTATTTATACTATAACTCCTCAATATACCAGGATCTTCTCTCTTAATGATCAAATCTTCAGCAATAAAAGATATATTATTTTTTCCTTCCGACCAACTCTCACCTCTGATTTCTTTCTTTTCTCGATTTGATTTGTTTTTAAGATAAAATCTCGCTGAATTTATTTCCTTCTCGATGCTTGAGATGTCTTAACATTTTACAGAAACAAAATCAATAAAATCAGGAAAGAAAATTCCGAGCTAACTTTTCTCCGAAAAAGATAATATTCTTTGAGATTTTGTGTTTGTTTTGAGACTCTAAAACACGTACAACTCTTCACTCAATAAGGCAAGAGTTTATCTTGTCTTAAACTTTTGAATAGTTTCCAAAAAGTCCTTATCCACATCACATAGAAGAGGGGAAGAGATTCCAGCAAGAAATTGTATTTGAATTCAAAAGGAGGTGCCTCTATCCAAAGTCGAGTTGCCTTTATCCATCTCCCAGGTGCCTTTATCAAATTTTAGGGTGCCTTTAGCACTTTTAAAGCCAATTTTTCCACGATTATTATTTCTCCAAAAAGACTTAAAAACATAGAAAAACAATTATATTAGTGCGAAAATCGATAGTAGTAATGTAAATATGAGAACAAATAAGACATATTAATATGTTTATCATAAAAAAACAAATTATGCGTTTGTTTTGTCCAGCCGTGCTACCAAATCACGTATTCTGAAGAACTGGATGCACTTGCAGTTATTGCCGTATGATCCATAAAGCAAACTTGTTTTGTTTTCTTGCAGAGAGAACTTTTTGATGCAAATACCTGAAAATCGAGCCATGTGAAGCTATACGACTTTATGATAAATAAATTGTTGATTATACTGCATATGAGGATAACATATACCATTACCTGATGTATATAACAACATCGGTAAAAGATGCTCGCAGTTCTCTTTTGCAGATACTCTAGATATCTCCCTCTGTAATATATACAGTCATCGGTTGCCGTCTTGAAAAAAGTGGCCTCTATTGTTTTCTTGATAACATATACCATTACCCGATGTATATAACAACATCGGTAA
>JAJJMC010020553.1:89262-101099 GCA_023531435.1 Papaver californicum | reverse complement strand
GCTTGTTGTTTGCTAGATTTAGGTTTGATTTGGTTGAGTCAGGGCACATACTTGATGCTAAAGCATTGGAACATACTTGATGCTAAAGCATCAAAATGCAGATAACTTAGCCTATAAAGCTTGAATTGTGCGAAAGCATATTCAATCGTGCTACGTACTTGAGAATGCATATTTGCATAATAAATAGCGGTAGTTATACATAAGCTAGTGCATACCTCGCGAAAGTTCTTCGGCCTATACGGTCTAGGCTTTGCTTGGCCTTTGGCCTTGCAATGAAGTTGGAAATGATGTTGGCTTTGCCTTAATAGACTTAAGTTTCTTGTTCCTTTCTAATTGACCCTTTAATGAACTACGGTCGTGCTTGATCCCTTCAAGGTACGGGTTGGGTACGTAGGCAGCCGCAATGCAATGCACTGAGGTGCAACACCTTGTCGCTCATATCATCTAATTTAGAGGTGATTGCGACATTATGGTAACTCGTAACATCTGGCTTGGCAATGCTAAGTCAAGAAATGATTGTTGCCACACTTGATGAGGTAGTTGCAATTACATTTGATAGATGTTCGTACTTCCTATTAAGCTATTCGGTATGAACGAAATATGTTTGGTTGATGCACTATTGGCAAGACCAAGATCAGTGCATGCACCCAGTGCTTAGTCAGATCAGAGTTGATGAAGCAAAAAATAGGCCTTAATGGCCTAGGTGCTAGTCCAAGGCATGAGTTAGCCTGGACAATGCTCGAAAGTATGTGATGCTTGCCAAAGGCATTCCCCATTCGCTTTTATGGCCTTACTCCCTTAACAGAACAAGGGTGGGGTTGAACGGTATAAACGTAGATTGAATGATGTGGGAACTACGTCTCGAGTATAATGCTTATAAGGCATGCTTGGAAAGCAAAAATCTAACTGCACTTTCCAGCGAAAAAGTTAAGTTCTAAAGTTCGGTTACTCTCTTTTTAATCGCGCATCGGGGTGTGATAGGCACATTTTTGTGTCTAAATTGCGTTCGATTATCTATTTTGATAGTGTTCGTTTTTGTACTTATTGTGTCTTTTTATGTCTTTGTAGGTATTTTTGAGAAATAAATAATTTGGGAAAATTGGCTCGAAAAGTGATAAAGGCACCGGAAAAAAATTGATAAAGGCACCCACACTTTGGATTGGGGGCACCCCCTTTTGCATTTCAAACATCCGAAAATGGCGGGAAAATTTTATTCACGAGAAAATCTTCGGGGATGATTTTAAACCGAATTTTATGGAGTTTTGACGTGTTCTTTCTACCCCAAATTGATCAAACACTCAAGGGATAACACAACACACGTCAACAGAGAGATTTAGCCGGAGAAATCTGCTTGGAAAATTCGAATTTGGACGGGAAAAGGAGTTCGTTCCTGTTTTGATTTCACAAGGATTCCAAGTTGATTTGGAGTTGATTTTTGGTTCCTTATCGCTTCTCTAGGGTTGCTAGGGTTTACCAATACTATATATAACAAAGAGAAGCCAAGAAAAAGGGAGTTTTGGATCACCGAAAAAAAATCAGGAAACTGTCACTGATACTGTCGTATACGCAGCTGCTTCAGCAGTTCTATTTCCACTGCACATACAGTCCGTCTTTCTTTCGTGTTCTCTTTTCCTTCTTCATTAACGCAGAACCACATCGTCTGTAACGCTTATAAGCGTATCCAAACTTCTGTGTTACGTCTTTTTAATCATTGTAAGCACTTTTTGAGCAATGAAACTATATTTTGAGTGCGTTTCCATTACAATGAGCTAATCACCATCACTGGGGTAACAGAGGAAGCCTTTCTTCCAATAATTAAGTGGTATGTCTATTTTATCTATATTTTCTTTACAATTCTTTTATTCTTAATTGCTTGATTAAAATTGAAAGAAATGGTTTTTCTTAAATAGTTATGTTCTCTTTTGATGAGTCATGCTGGGTTGACTGCTTTTGATGTCTCATGCTAAGGATTTACAATTATTCTTTTAAAAACCTATTTTTGGTATATTTAGATTAAATTGAGCATAGAATTTTAGGTATATTACAGAAGTATTGGTGAATTGTGGAATCTTAAACCCTAGTTTTCTTCCATCTATTTTTAAAATCAAATCTGTTTAATCTTATTTATTTTTAGTAATTAAAAATTAGGTCTAGAAATTAAATCTTCACAAGTCCGAGAATCAAACCGTTTTACCACTATATTAAAATCACATCAATTTTTGGCGCCGCCGACGCGGACTTGTTTTTAGGTTTAGAGTTTTAGATTTATTTTTAGGTTTTATTTTTATTTTTATTTTTATTATTTTAACTTTGTTCTATTTTACGTTTCTTTTGGTATTTCTCTTTTTGCTACAGGTTGGATTTTGTATCGAAAAGAAAGTGAGTCAAAGACTTGGAATTAAAGCTAAAGACTTGGAGTTAAAAGTTAAAGCTTAAAGAACGAAAAAGAAGACGAAGATTTTTCTTAATTAGATTTTATTTTATTTAGATTTTATTTGTTTTCTTTTAGAAAAGTGTATTAGGATTTTTATTATTTCTGTAATTTTTCTTTTCTTTTTTTTTTTTTTGGACATTTTTTTTTTGGACTTTGGACACTTTATTTATTTTTAAACTCTACGGAAGGCTATTATTTGAATATAAACTGCTACAGGGAAGGACGACAATTACGATATTGTCTCGTCCCCTCGGGTTCGCACACTGACACAGGAGTCGGTGGCCCGACTCGACTACAAAAGAATCATCCCCCATCTGGTACGGGAGGTAAGACTCGATCAACCACGAATCCCCTGCAAGTGGGTTTACTGTATTCTTTCGTATGCATATATGTTGAGGAATTGAAAACGACTTACTTTTCTAGTAAAGGGCAAGAACTGGCCATACAAGATAAGGACTCGGATTTCATCACCGTTTCCTTCTTGCCCGCTGTAGGAACACGTTACCAAACGCGAACCTAAAACCTTAAAATTTTGACTAGAAAGAGACCAATAGGGTAACGAGCTTATAGGAAACTCGTTCAAAAGGACTGTATTGGTTACTTTGTTAGCCGAACTCGAAGTTCGAGAAGATTATTTTAAGTTGATTAGAGCCGCCTTGTAACCCAGGGAAAAGTGCCAAAGAGACAGGGTTATCAAAGCTCCTTAGAGCTTATCCTGTTTCTCTTCGACTTAATCTAATTCGGATCGTTCTAAGAGGTTTGCTAAAATTGTAACTAGTTGCCTTTCGAAAAAATAGAAGCTGGTCTAGAAAAAATCTAAGTGGAGCCATCATGCTTTTTTTTTGCTAGATTCAATAGGTTTGATTTGGTTGAGTCATCCTTGATTGTTAGAATTTCCTTCCGTTTAGGATTTATTTATTTTTAGTTTTTATTTAGTGTATGCCAAGACCTCTCTTCAAGCGGACTTGGAAAAGAGACGCTTTAGGTTGCTTAATTAGTGACTAGCCTAGTAGTTCTTTCCCTGGAAACGAGAACCTCGAAGACTCTTCTTTTGAGAGCCTTGTTTTTGATTTTGAGAACTTGACACTGTGTGAAGAAGTTACTTCTAGTTCTTTGACATCGCCAACAATGGCAACTTTAAAAGCTTTGTTGAACCCGACTAGGAGTTCTCGTCCATCATGTAACAAATTAGCTGATACTGAAGTTAACTATGAGTTGAAACCTGGGATCATACAGATGCTCCCAATCTTCTTAGGGAAAGAAAATAAAAAACCCTATTTCCATGTTAGGGATTTTGAGGAAATATGTAGTACCATCAGGATCAAGGACCTAGATGATGAATCATTGGAACTTAGATTGTTTCCTTTTTCGCTAAGAGACAAAGCCAAATCTTGGCTATATAGTTTGACTTCCGAGTCAATTGAAACCTATGAACAACTTACATCTTCCTTTTACCAGAAGTTTTTCCCTAGGCACAAAATATCATCTATTAGGCAGCAGATTTGCACATTTGCTCAACAAGAGGGAGAATCTTTATATAGGTATTTAGAAGGGTTCAATGACTTATTATCCCAATGTCCTGATCATGGTTTAGAAAAAGTAAGGCTAGTTCAGATCCTCTACGAGGGTTTAAATATTCGACAACAACCATCGTTGAGTCTTTATGCACAGGTGGGTTTAAAAATAAAACTGTCGATGGTGCAATGACATTTTTGAATGAAATCGCCAAAAAAGCCCAACAGTGGGAAAATAGGAGCCCCATAGAACAATTCTTCTAAGTAGAGGGAATGTTAATAGGGTAGAAGGATCTTTTGAATCGGATGCCAAAATAGCGGCTATATCTAAAAGGTTAGAAGATTTAGAACTGAGTCAATCTAGTAGTATTGAGCCCAAACCATTTTGGGAAGGACAGACTGTTGAAGAGCAAGCCCATGTTCTTTATAATAACACTAGGTTTGATAATCATCAGAAGTTCGACGCTTATTCAGAAACCTATAACCCTGGTTAGAGAAACCATCCTAACCTTTCTTGGTCCAAGAGCCAGAGTCAAGGTCAGTCTAGTAATTCTAAGGTTTCCCCAGGTTTTGGTTATGCTGGACCAACAAAATTTCAGAGTCCGCTAGATAAGACGATAATGAGTTTAGCTGAGTCTTTTGCCTCATTGACTCAGAATACTAAAGATTTCCAGCAGTCTGTCAACCAGAGTTTACGAGATAATCAAAAGATTGTTCAGGCTAATAGTCAGGCTATTTCTAATTTAGAAACCCAGGTTGGTCAGATCGCTGAGTCTTTAAGAGAAAGATAAAAAGGTAGGTTTCCTAGTCAACCCCAACCCAATCCTAGAGGAGTTCATGAAATATTCCGGTGAGAAATCATCAAATCATGTGAATGCAATTAGAACCCTTAGGAATGGTAAAATGGTAGATAACAAGGTAACTGTGCCTGATAGTGAACATACTGTAGTTCACCCCTCTGATCTAATAGATGAAGAGACTGATAAAGTCTCTAAAGAGCCCGAGGTAGCTCCTCATAAGCCAGATTTTGTGCCCAGAGCCCCATTCCCACAACTGTTAGCACCCACAAAGAAGGAATCCAACTTTAATGACATATTGGAGGTTTTTAAGCAAGTCATGATCAACCTTCCATTATTAGATGCAATTAGGCAGATTGCTCCTTATGCCAAGTTCCTTAAGGACATGTGCACGCGAAAGCGAAAGCTTACTGTACAAAAGAAAGCCTTTTTAGCTAGTCATGTGAGTTCAGTTATCCAGAACAATACAACTCTTAAGTACAAAGACCCAGGTTCCCTAACCATTTGTTGCACAATAGGTAATTACCATGTTGAGAGAGCCTTACTTGACTTAGGAGCCAGTATGAACTTACTACCGTACCATGTGTACCTCCAGCTAGGACTTGGTGATTTGAAACCTACTCAGATGACACTGCAGTTAGCTGATAGGTCTGTGAAAATTCCTCGTGGTGTCATAGAGGATGTTCTTATTGAGGTTGATAAGTTTATTTATCCAGTAGATTTTGTTGTCCTTGATACCCAACCTGTCCCTGAACCAGAGAATCAGATACCTATGATATTAGGTCGCCCGTTTTTAGCAACATCTAATGCGATCATTAACTGTCGAAATGGTGTTATGAACTTATCATTTGGTAATAATACTATTGAGCTAAATATTTTCAATATTAGTAAGAAACCACCTGAGTTAGATGACCCGTGCATTGAAGAGGTGAACATGATAGGAACACTAGTTCAGGAGTCATTACCGAACACTTTGTTAGAAGATCCGTTAGAGAAATGCCTAGCCCACTTTGGGTTTGATTTTGATGATGATAGTGTAATCAATGAGGTGAACGCTTTGTTAGATTCAGCCCCTTTGTTAGACACTAGTAATGGATGGAAACCTGAGTTTGACCAACTACCAGTTTCTAAATCTACCCTAATTTCTTCTTTAGAAGAGCTTCTAAGTTGGACCTTAAACAACTACCAGATACTCTGAAATATGTGTATTTAGGCCCATCTGAGACTTTGCCTGTGATTGTAGCATCCGACTTGGATAGTAACCAGGAAAGTAGGCTAGTGACCGTGCTTCAAGATAATAAGAAAGCTTTAGGGTGGACCATAGCAGACATTAAGGGAATAAGTTTGTATGCATCAAATTCATTTAGAGGATGATACAAAACCGTCTAGGGAGATGCAACGTCGACTTAACCCCAATATGAAAGAAGTAGTTCGAACTAATGTGCTTAAGTTGTTAGATGCGGGTATTATTTACCCAATTCAGACAGTAAGTGGGTCAGCCCCGTTCAGGTTGTCCCCAAGAAATCAGTAACACCGTAGTTCAGAATGATAACAATGAATTAATCCCAACCCGAGTGACCACGGGGTGGCGTGTTTGTATTGACTATAGAAAATTGAACAAGTTCACAAGGAAGGATCACTTTCCCCTTCTTTTCATCGACCAAATGCTAGAGAGATTAGCTGGACATAGCCACTATTGCTTGCTAGATGGTTTTTCTAGTTATAATCTGATTGTTATTGCCCCAGAAGACCAAGAGAAAACTACTTTTACCTGTCCCTTTGGTACCTTTGTGTATAGACGCATGCCTTTCGGGTTGTGTAATGCAGCCGCTACTTTTCAACGTTGTATGATGAGCATATTTTCTGACATGGTAGAACGGTTTTTAGAGGTCTTTATGGATGATTTTTCGGTATTTGGGTTATCTTTTGATGAATGCTTGCATCATTTGACATTAGTGTTGACTAGGTGTAAGGAAAATAATTTAGTGCTTAATTGGGAAAAATGCCATTTCATGGTTCGATCAGGAATTGTTTTAGGGCATATCGTATCTTCTAAGGGTATAGAGGTAGACAAAGCCAAAGTTGACCTTATTAAGACTTTACAGGTTCCCAAAACAGTACGAGATGTTAGGTCATTCTTAGGGCATGCAGGTTTCTATCGTCGATTCATTAAGGATTTTAGCTTGATTTCTAGACATCTTTGCAATTTGCTTGCAAAAGATGTTAAGTTTGTCTTTGATGATGCTTGTTTAGAGGCTTTTGAGAAGCTTAAGACTTTACTCACTACCGCTCCCATAGTCCAGGCACCTAACTGGAACCTACCCTTTGAGATAATGTGTGATGCTTCAGACTATGCTATTGGTGTTGTGTTAGGTGAGCGAGAAACAAATTACTTCATGTGATTTACTATGCTAGCAAAACCTTGAATGATGCCCAAATGAACTACACCACCACAGAGAAGGAACTGTTTGCCATTGTTTTTGCCTTAGACAAGTTTAGATCCTATCTCTTAGGTTCTAAGGTTATAGTCTTTACCGATCATGCTGCTTTGAAATACCTTCTGTCTAAGAAGGATACTAAACCTAGATTGATTAGATGGATCCTTTTGTTACAAGAATTCTCACTAGAAATTAGAGACAAAAAGGGTGCCAAAAATGTAGTAGCAGACCACTTGTCTAGAATTGTTTTGGATTCCCCAGATGATTCTCCTCCGGTGAGGGATAGCTTTTCTGATGAACAACTATTTGTTGTTTCCCAATCACCTTGGTTTGCGAAATAGTGAACTATCTTGTTACTGGTCGAATGCCTCAACACTGGGGTAAACAAGATCGTTCTAGGTTTTTAGCTGAGGTGAAACATTTCTTTTGGGACGATCATTACTTGTTTAACTATTGTCCAGACCAGATTATTAAGAGATGTATACCTGAGAGTGACCAGTCAAGTATTATTTCCTTCTGTCATGATCACGCTTGTGGGGGTCACTTTAGTGCTAAGAAGACTACTGCAAAGATATTGTGATAGGTGCATAAATCATACATTTAATGTAGTTTTTCCTGACCCTTATGTGCTATATTTGAGTGAATTACTAGGTATTTTTATTACTTTCGAAGTTTAGTTGTCTTTTCAGGTTACAGTTCAGAAACCCGCAGAATGGAAGATATGGGCAAAGCCACATGGTGGCAAACTAGCTTGTACTGTTAGCGCCCAGGCGCTAAGTTGGCTGAACGTTATGTGCTAATGTGCTAAGTGACGAGTTGGAGGTGCTAGAGTGGTTGATGGGCTAGTGGATATCCTTGGTGGAGTAGTAGCTAGCTTGGGGAAGTCATATGAGATTAGGAAAGAATTTGGAGTTGATATATCTTGTTGGAGTGGAATAAGGAAACTTAGCACATTTCCTAGTTCTACTAGGATTGTGAAAGTGGCCAACTCTAGTTATAAAGAGAATAATCGGTTTTCTCATGGAATTCTTTTGGTGAAATTGGGGCATAGAATATAGGAGTCCTTGTAGGAAAAGGAGAGTTTGAGACAAGGGAGGAAAAGCCTTGACGCAACAACATTTGGACTTAGCAACTAACGTACAAAAACAGGAATTTTACTCACGTACAAAGTCTGTCAAAGAGGGATTTTCGGAGGGGTTCTGAGCATATATATACAAGTTGTGCTGCTGGAAAGAGGAATTCATATAACACAATACACAACAGGAGAAAAGAAGGGAGACAGAGGCGTAAACAGACACAATACAAGGGCTGGAGGCGTAAGTAGTGTTGCTGGCTACCACCATTGCTGCGTTCCGAAGCCATATCCGTTCTTCGTACTCTTCCCGGGTTTGAGTATTTATTTCTTAATTATTTTCCATGGGTTTTAAGAAACCCATGATGAGCTAAACATTTCATATTGGTTAGGGATGTAATTTGATGTTTGAAGACATGTTTATTAATTAAATGGCGCATATCTCATGATTTCATGTTGTTTTTAATATCGTTCATGTTCTACTGATTCTAATGCCATGTATGATTGATTGTGTGTTTGTTTAAGTTGCAAATTGAATGAGCATGTATTGATATCTACAACTAAACTAGAGTTTTCGATTCGGAATTGTCGAAGGACTCTAGTTACAAGTAGTATAGCATATTTGTTAACAATACTTAAAATTGCCATGCAAGTATGTGTAGAAGCTTGACCTAGATTAAATCCGAGTTGCGCGATGCATCGTATTATTTAGAATAACCTCAATTCACAAAGACCATTGCTTTCATTGGGTTAAACTTGGTGTTTACATCGAGTTATCTGGTGTTAAGAATTCAGAGAGCGGCGCGATACCCTCTCTGATGATATTAGGAGTTTTGCCGGAGTAGCCATGAGACAGGATGCTTTAGGTTTATTGGTGTTACTAATGCATGAATGTTGAGTATGCTTTGATTGATAACATGTTGGAAAACAGACGATGAGTTCTCTAACCAATGCTTTCTTTCCCTGATACACGTTTTTATTAATTTTGCTTTAGTTTGCTTTAGTTTAATTTAGTTTAAATCACAACACAACCCCCCCTGTTTACTCAAGTAACTGAAAATAAATCACAATCACTTTCTCTTTGTGGGAACGAACTTGTTCTTATTTGCTATACTTAAATCTATTTTGGAAGAGTAAGAACTCGATTACTTTGGTTGATTACGACACGACCAAATTTTGGCGCTGCTGCCGGGGAGGCATAGCGGATTGTTATTTATTTTTAGTTTCTTTTTCTTTTTATTTTTCTTGCTGATTTTTTTTCTTTTCTAACCGAATTTTGAGAATTTTTTTTCAGGTACTTGTCCATGTACAGTGCACAGAATCAAGCTTATAATGGTAATCAATTCAGTTTTCAGTCTCAATTCTATGGCAATTTCCAACCTTACGAGGAGTATAATCACCACCAATCCTTTGGTTATGACCAATATTCCACGTACCCTTTTAATTATGCTTGTGATGGTTTATCTAAATCTACTCTTGATCGTAATTATGATCATTCACCTATTCAACGGGATGAGATCAGGTTTAGAAACTCCACCACAAGTAATGGTGTAAGACTACCAAGTTTGAGAGAACTTGGGAGAAGGTTTGAGCAATTGATAGACGACGGGGCATCAGGTGAAGAAATTGCAATAGCTAAAAGAGCTATGGAAATATAACGTGATCGACGTTATTTTATGGGATACAATGATGATTTTGAACCTCTCGAAGAGCTTTACACCAATGATGCCGTTTTTCAAACTCCGAATCTGATTTTTAATGATGATGGTGTAGTTAACTTGACTCTTGATCTTAATAATGATCATTCACCCATTCAAAGGGAAGAGTCGTGTTCAAGAGATTCCACCGTAGTTAATGGTGGAAGGCGTGCGAATCTCAAAAAACTGTATAAAAAACTATTCAAGTTGGAAGATGACGGGTGGGCCCCGGAAGAAGAGTTGGAAGAAATTAGTAAGACCATTCGTATGGAAGTTAAACGACGTTCCGACAAAGGTTGGGAAACCGATGCAGATTCTGATTACGGTGAGTCTGAAAATGAAGAGGAGTGGGTTGAGATTGAAACCGAATTGATTAATACTGTGGAAGACCTAATCGAACTTTCCGATGATGATATTAATAATGATAATGCCGAGATTCTTGTTGAGGCAGAACAATCAGAAAGTTTGATAGAGGACCACAACGTACAAGAGGTAAATAATTCATTACAGATTTTTGAAACAGAGAAGGATCACGAAATTCATGATAATTTAGAAGGTTTGACTAAACCTTTGTTTATTAATTCTTTTCCTTTACCTCGTTTTGGCTTGGATTTACGTGCCTCAGAAGTACTGATAAATTACTTTGCTTCTAAATATCTATCGTCGGAAGCACTTGATTCTCCTTCTGTACAGGTTAGCAAAGAGGAGTCTATAGAAGTTCCCGAGTTCTATGTTCTTTATCCACTTCCGAGTGTAGAAAAGACTAAGTGTGGGGGAAACTTCTATCGAGCAATAACTTCACTATTAATTTCGTGCATTAATATTTTTGTGAAGTTAACGTTTGCAATGCAGATTGCATTTTGGGTGGATCCCCAAATTTTCAAATTATTGGTCTACGGGCGATCAGAGAGTCGGGCTGAAGACGTTAAACTAAGCGCTAAATGGGAGGAAACCCATTGGTTTTGTATTTCTACCTTTTTCTTTTGTTTCTGATTTTTATTTTTAGAGCATGTAGAATTTCTCATCTTGACGTTACATTGGATGATTCAATTTACATTGAGGACAATGTAAAGTTTAAGTGTGGGGGAGTATTTAGGCATATTCATTTTTAGGTAGAATTTTTTAAGCATACACACATTTGCATGAAAACCTTCAACTTTTAGAGATTTTAGAGTCACTTAGCATACGGCTAGCTACGTTTACATACGGACTTCTACCCGAAACAACTGAACTTAGAAATATTAGAGAACTATATTCGGAGTGCTTAGTTTTTCAGAGGCTAGAGCCGACCAAAATGGACCTAAACCGCCGGTAGGAGAGTACAGGTTAGACTTGTGATCATTCAGTACCCATGAGTGAGGCACCAGACCTTCAATTATACGTTTAGAGTGTTTCATCTGTGCTAATTCCGGGTAGAATGATGAGCTACCTAACCTCGCACCAATTTTCAGCACTATTTTTGATCTCTTGAGTGCTATTTTTTATCAATCATGAGGGTTTCATCAGAGTTGCTAACTTATTCTTGTAGTTTGGTTTGCAGTTGGCATCGTTCTCTCGACAACGTCCATAGAAACATAGCATCATCAACAAGCGGAACTTCAAAATTTGAAGGAAAGTTGAAGACCGTCAAGGTGCAAGCGACAATTCAAAGAGGAAATTCATATTTGAGTAAGCAACAATACAATTAAACATGTTGAAGACTTACAGAAGCGAAAGAAATCGAAAGGTGTGGATTCTATACAGATTGAGAGACGAAACAGAACTCACGGGAAGAGAAAAAACTCTCGAATCAAGAAATTGAGAAAAATAGCAAAAGTATCCAGGAGAATAAGCATACTCACGTAAATTAAAAAAAAAAAAAAAAAAAAAAAAAAAAAAAAAAAAA
>JAJJMC010020553.1:77320-89162 GCA_023531435.1 Papaver californicum | reverse complement strand
AATAACCATACTCACGTAAATTAAAAAAAAAAAAAAAAAAAAAAAAAAAGACGTGCTGAATATGGAATAAAGAGAAAAAAGAAGAAAATATATTTTTTGCTGACCCAGAGCTATTCATTCTGAGTTACAGTACCCGGAGATATTCATTCTGAGTTACAGTGCTTGAAGTGGTACAGGCCGTGAAGAGAAAAAGAGCTAAAAAATCGTCAAGTTCTACGAAGTTCAAGAGTTCATTATCTACAGTTGATACCGAAGACGTTTCTATGGGATGTTGGGAGAGTGGTGCTGATTGTCGACCGGATGAGAAGGTAAGTAACAATTCCCATCTTCGCATAGTGGTTGATTTCCTTTCGTAGAGATCATTAGAAAAATAAAATGGGGTTCTCTCTTGTCCCACCTTCTATGGGATAACATCTTAATATGACTTGGAAGGTTACCTTTCCTTCCTACCTGTCAATATGTGTAGGCCTTCTATCTTTATTCTTGCCTACACATCTGTGAGAACCATAAAGTGCGCCTTTTGAGTGTCAACTTCATAAAATCATATTGGTAAGGCAGAAATATTCGGTCACTCTCGAACCGGGACTCTTTTATTTGGTGGTTTTCTCCAAACTCAAGGGTTAAGCATGAGAATAATGTTCTTTGATATTTCTGAGTTCTTATTGTTGGTATGTAGAAACTTTATGTCTTCGTAGCTTATCGTATGCAGGTGCTTTGGAATTTTTAGAACTTGAAGTAGGTTTTGTGGGTATATCTTTTGTAAACTCTCACGAGACTATAACTCGTCCACTAAGGACACCTAGGGGTTTAAAGTCTTGTTGCACATGCTAAGTGTAACCGTTTACAAGACGAAACGGAGTTGTATTTTAGATTAATTTAGATTTGTAGTTTGCTCGAGGACTAGCAAAAGGCAAGTGTGGGGGAATTTGATAGGTGCATAAATCATACATTTAATATAGTTTTTCCTGACCCTTATGTGCTATATTTGAGTGAATTACTAGGTATTTTTATTACTTTCGAAGTTTAGTTGTCTTTTCAGGTTACAGTTCAGAAACCCGCAGAAAGGAGCTGTATGAGAAGAATTACCGAGGAGCCAGTAAAACTCTACTGAATTTAGGCCTTTGACCCTCCACAGTGTAGGAAGAAATTGAATTACAAAGCCAACGGCAAAAGAACGAGGTCATTCTGATCTCGTATGAGGAAGATATGGGCAAAGCCACATGGTGGCAAACTAGCTTGTGCTGTTAGCGCCCAGGCGCTAAGTTGGCTGAACCGTATGTGCTAATGTGCTAAGTGACGAGTTGGAGGTGCTAGAATGGTTTGATGGGCTAGTGGCTAGCCTTGGTGGAGTAGTATCTAGCTTGGGGAAGTCATATGGGATTAGGAAAGAATTTTGAGTTGATATATCTTGTTGGAGTGGAATAAGGAAACTTAGCACATTTCCTAGTTCTACTAGGATTGTGAAAGTGGCCAACTCTAGTTATAAAGAGAATAATCGGTTTTCTCATGGAATTCTTTTGGTGAAATTGGGGCAGAGAATATAGGAGTCCTTGTAGGAAAAGGATAGTTTGAGACAAGGGAGGAAAATCCTTGACGCAACAACATTTGGACTTAGAAACTAACGTACAAAAACAGGAATTTTACTCACGTACAAAGTCTGTCAAAGAGGGATTTTCGGAGGGGTGCTGAGCATATATATACAAGTTGTGCTGCTGGAAAGAGGAATTCATATAACACAATACACAACAGGAGCAAAGAAGGGAGACAGAGGCGTAAACAGACACAATACAAGGGCTGGAGGCGTAAGTAGTGTTGCTGGCTACCACCATTGCTGCGTTCCGAAGCCATATCCGTTCTTCGTACTCTTCCCGGGTTTGAGTATTTATTTCTTAATTATTTTCCATGGGTTTTAAGAAACCCATGATGAGCTAAACCTTTCATATTGGTTAGGGATGTAATCTGATGTTTGAAGACATGTTTATTAATTGAATGGCGCATATATCATGATTTCATGTTGTTTTTAATATCGTTCATGTTCTACTGATTATAATTCCATGTATGATTGAAATGTGTGTTTGTTTAAGTTGCAAATTGAATGAGCATGTATTGATATCTACAACTAAACTAGAGTTTTCGATCCGGAATTGTCGAAGGACTCTAGTTACAAATAGTATAGCATATTTGTTAACAATACTTAAAATTGCCATGCAAGTATGTGTAGAAGCTTGACCTAGATTAAATTCGAGTTGCGCGATGCATCGGATTATTTAGAATAACCTCAACTCACAAAGACCATTGCTTTCATTGGGTTAAACTTGGTGTTTACATCGAGTTATCTGGTGTTAAGAATTCAGAGAGCGGCGCGATACCCTCTCTGATGATATTAGGAGTTTTGCCGGAGTAGCCCTGCGACAGGATGCTTTAGGGTTATTGGTGTTACTAATGCATGAATGGTGAGTATGCTTTGATTGATAACATGTTGGAAAACGGACGATGAGTTCTCTAACCAATGCTTTCTTTCCCTGATACACGATTTTATTAATTTTGCTTTAGTTTGCTTTAGTTTAGTTTAGTTTAAATCACAACACAACCCCCCCCTGTTTACTCAAGTAACTGAAAATAAATCACAATCACTGCTTCTCTGTGGGAACGAACTTGTTCTTATTTGCTATACTTAAAATCTATTTTGGAAGAGTAAGAACTCGATTATAGCAACGGTGCTCCAGATGGATGCCCAGTTTACAAACGCTGCTCCAGATGGACGTCCCAATTGGACGCTCCTCTAGCTAGGCGTTGCAACAAAACGTCCCCCTATATGAGCGTTTTAGAAATGTTAGAAGCAACTAAAATTCGCTGGACGCTCACCTAAATTCGTAAAAGCCCCTCTGACTCTGAGGTTATTACTCATGCGACTGTAGTCTTAATTAATTAATTTACTGGTAATTTAGCTGCTTTGATGCATTTTTGTGATTAGTCATATCAACATACAATAAAACACAATCACTAAAAGTAAAAGAAGAAAACTTAGAAGAAGTGAACTGAATGATGCTGAGATTGCCGACATAAGTCCATACCTTATGCCAGAGATGGTTAGTTACATCATGTTCATGCATGCATGAAGCAGCTGCTTGATCACAGAATTATACGAATACAATGATTCAATGGATCATCGACAAAGACATTACCAACATTTTTTCAATGTTATGTACGTATTTTTCTGCCTATGTAACGAAAGTTTGAAAACGATATGTGTGTTTTTCGATCGATCATAAATCAATCCCTTTCACTCATCTCATATCATCCAATTCATTGGTTGGTTCCCATCTATTGATACTGACAAGTGTGTTGTGTTGTTGTTAGTGTTCTTCAATGCCATATACCATGTTTACCAAGTATCTATTGGATCATCCGTTTTGTTTTCTAGTTCAATGTTCAAATTTGACTAATAGTATTAATCATAAGCGCTCACTACCAAGGACGTCTGATTGAGACGCTAAGCCTGGTGGACGTTAATTAGACGCTCTTTCTGGTGGGCGTCCGTGAAACCCTTCTGTGGGTGGACGCTATTCTAGAAGGGTTCTGCATTAAGACGTTTACAAGAAAGAGCGTTTATCACTAAACGTCCACGCAGTACAACGCACAATTTATAAACGTTCACCCAATACAACGCTGGTACAATAGACGCTTATTAGTGTGGACGTTAAACATACGTCCATCCACGGAAGCGTACAAATATGCAAACGCTCATGTATAGTTGTGTCTGGTTCCAAAATATGAAACGCTCACCTAAATGTGCGTCCAACAAGATACATCTCCTTAAAGGAACGTCCGTGTCATCTCACGTTCTTCTACAGCAGCGTTTTACAACAGACGTCATTTTAGTTGGACGTGCGATCATATTTATTCAAGAAACCGTTGTGGAAAAAAAGAAAAAAGACCAAATTTTTTTAGTATTTGGTATTTGGTATACTCACATCATTGGGGTTGCCCTTAAACCTTACCATGTTACACTGCCACGTAATGAAGCTATTAGCCATGGATTCTTAAAAATAAAAAACCATCTTAGTATCTCATACACGACAAAAAGTGACCGCATTGGTTATTTCCATCTATTGTCATGTATCTTAACACTCGCTGTTAAGATGCCCGGAGATCTCAAGGTAATACTCAATCATTGATTATATAATTGTATGTGTTTTAATTTCTGTAAATGGTGTCTGATTGTGATGGTTTGGGTTGCTTTTGTGCTGTAGTTAGACTATTGAAGATGCATTCAATCCAAATTAAGGTTAGTTTTGTTGATGACGTTTGCTCAAGCTCTTTGTGTTAGCTATTATCTTATCTTTTTTTCCATGTATTGTATGTACTTTACTTTAAAGTAGCAATAAAGTGGAAGAAAAGACAACTCCTTCCCGGGAATGAATAAGAAATCCAACATTGAACCCGAGATCTTCTCACCAAGGTTCATGCCATCGTCTAAAAATGTTTGTTGGGAAAAGAGTGATTTATCCCTGAGAATCTGAAGAAAAAACATTCAAGAAAGACATATCTCTCCATGTTAGCAAATAGAAAAGACGGAGAATGTTAGCTTTAAGGTAGTTTATCAAGATGAATTTCCTTTGTGATTGTTCTATTTGATTTACTTCCATTCTAACGAAAAAGAAGCAAAAAAATTAGGGACTAAACAACGACTGAGAGGTGAGATTAAGGTGCAGATTGTGGTTCCTACAACCGTGGAATAAAGAACTTGGGACTTGGAATTAACGATTACTTGGTGGTGGAATAAGCACATACATTCATGTAAGTTTGTGTACGAATTACTAATATTGTGCATTGATAGCCAAATTGAATAACTTTGTTTGTTTGGTCTGTAACAAGTTTCTTAACTGTACGACAACCAATTGAACCAAGATTTATTTCATTTATTTTTTATGGTCTATCATTGTTCTTTAGTTTGATTACTGTGCATCAAGTCCAGCAGTTGTCACTCCTGAAGCACATTCAACTTCTATAAACACCAATCGGAATACCCTCCCATTTTGTTACACTGACAAATCCCTTTTACGAAATTCCTCTATAAGTTTTAAATTTCTCAGCAATCTCTTAAGTGTGTCCTAACTTTGAGCTTAATGATACCTGCATTTGAAAAACATGCACCGAAGGAAGTTTTATTGAAGTACTAAATATTATCAAGACCTGTGGATGTAATGCGACCTCAGGGTTGACTTATTGTGTATATCTTCTACTAATGACAATGTGTCTCCCAAGGTTATTATTCTTTTTCTTTATTCTCGAACTTGCAATTTGCAGGAAATTTCATTAGATGAGACTTCAGTCATGGCATGATAGCTCGCTTATAGTCGACCTTGCATGAGAAAACTGCCTGGATGTAGCATCAGATGGCTACTTCAGTCTATAAACCGTATAGAAATTGGGTTATAGACTAATTTTTCTTTCCCCTTTTGGTGATTATGAGTTTCAGTAATTTGAAGGTTTTTATGCGAGCTCATTCTATAACAAAGTAATTATGCTGGATGTCAAACAATATAGATACTTAATAGGAGTTGACCAGCATCTTAGCACCTGCAGTAGAATAACATAATGTGATATCTCTTTTTTGTTTTCGAGACTCGAGAAATATAGCGAAATGTTATGCTAGGCTTAGGTTTTCGTCTTTGCTCGAGGAAAATAATATGTTACTATCAAGTTTCATTTAGAGATTAGTTCTTAAAAGGCACTGGTATTTGAATCCATTTGGGAGTAGCAAACATGTCAAGGTTTCTAGCGATTGGACATTTTTATTTAACTTCAACTGAGAAAGGTAAGGACTTCTCTTTCCGCGTCATATTTTTTTGTTTTGATAATAAGTAGTTGACGAAGAAATTCTAAATTTTTTTAGGTTTGGATTGATTATCTACAGTGGGTTTAAAGTATTGTGTGACTTTATGTTTATTTTTTGTTAGTCCTATATTAAGTATATAAAAATAGCATAAATGCATTAACCCTTTGTAGACCTTAATATGAATGTTGAACTTTTCAATTTTATAGCCTTGAATTCCATTAATAGTGGACTATTTTCAGAAATAGGTATGGATAACGTTCGATTTGGATTTTGGCCAAAGTTTCTTTGTTTTGTGTTTTATAGCGTGGTCATAATAGAAATGCATTTTCTATCATGTTCCCAACTTATGATCTTTGATTGAATGCTCCTTTTGGCGGTAATCCATAGATTATAGATGAAAAGTAGTTTCATGTAAGTACTTGATCCTTACATACTCCAATTGATATGGGATTTCTTTTGTTGGTCGTAATAATTCAATAATGATGGTAAAATTTGGTGTCCTCGTTGTTTAATAATGAATTTTGTTTGATATCAACTAATCGAATAATAAGATTTTAATTTAATGTAGTGGCTTTTTATAAATATTTATTTGCTAATGTTTATTAATTTTATCATTTAACTTTTAAGTTTGAGGGCTTGATTTCTTCAATGAAATAATGCACAGTCTAGATTACGAAGTACATACTAATTTTCTTATGAAGTTGCATATCTATGACTTTGTAAACAATTCTGCTGTTATATATTTTGTAGTTTTCCTATTTATTTTGAATCATTGGTAGTAAGGTCTTAAATGATTAGTTTGAGCAATAATAAGAGTTGGGTCTATATGTTATGTTAATTCTCTATATTAGACCTCCCACCCACAAATTTTATATACTCTTCACCTTCACGAGCTCACCCGATTCACCTCTAATAATTCATTATATTAAAGTATGTGGTTGCTACTAAAAGGAAATGAATTTCAGGATTTTTTTCTGAAGCATGAATTGCTTGTGGGGATATTATATAAGGGGTTTGAAGGACCGTATATCCAATCGAAGAAGAAATCCAATTGCCATACTGAACAAAATAGTCTAACTAGAGTTCTGCCGGCCAGCCATGGAGTTCGATGGATCCTTACCAAGGGTTCGAAGTGTGTTTCTGCCGGTGATGAGTTGAAGAGATGATGTTGTCGAATTAAGATTCAATTTGAGGAGAACAAGACAGGGAATAAGGATTGAATCTGTGATGGGTTTCGAGCGTAGAGAGCAGATAGGGTTAGATTTGAGGTCGAGTGGGAGAAGAAACAGATGGTGTTGTTTTAGTTTTCAGTGAACCGGAATGTTTCTGCTGTGATGCGAAGACAAGAAGAATTAGGAGATCGAGGTTACAAGAGTTTGATACTATTGTTCATTGATTTTGGTTCGAATTCATTATGGATTTGATGGAGTTTCAAATAGATAAAACAACCATTAAGGGGTATCTCTGCCGTCGTATTAGTGATGGTAGAAGGGTGCAGTTCAATGGTGATTTTGTGTGAGTTGTCGTGAAACAGAAAAGAAACGGGTCCGAGGACATTAAGACAGTGATGGGTGTTTGAGTTGAAATGAGGAAATTAGAATTTGTGTTGCTGTTACATCAGGTCCAGATTGATTGTGTATGGTAGATTCAGGTGAATTAGCAGAGAGGCAAAGAAAACAGTGAGGATATGTTGCTACTGCCGTGTAAAGAAGATGGTGATTTTGGGGTTTGTGTTGATTATGTTGAGACCATTGCAGGGAAGGAGATGAGTTGGATGATAGAATTAACCAGCAAAATCATGCAGAATCATAACTTAGCTTGGCATGGATGTTTTCTAGGATCTTGACTAACGTTTCCATCCCCTCCAAGGACATCTATCAAATTAAGGTCTTGAGTCGTTGCTTGGAACCAAAAGTGATGGCATTAGTCGGCATAAAAATAATGATGGTGGTGTTCTTGCTACTGAAGTGGAGGCAGACTTCACAGGTAAAAACACGACCACACAGCAGTTTACCCTCTGTTTGGTAAACTATATAAGAATAACTTTGGGACTACATCTGATCGTTAGTCTGTATTCTGCAAAGGAGAAACACAATCAATTTCAGCCTATAATCAGTTAATTTGAACTTAACAAATTGGCCTTAATTATTATCTATTTATCGTAACTAAAGTGCTCAATGGTTGAGGCAGGTGAACCCATTTTTAAGCTGGCGTTAAAATGGAGATATATCGATTGGATGATTGTTTTAACCAAGGGCTAATCTGTGGAAGGCCTGCAACATATTCTTTGCATTATCTTTGTCGTCGAGGTTGGCTTACCAGAATTGTACTCTGTTTTATGCAGGTAATATCTTCGAGACGAAAAATTATGTCTCAATAGCCAAGGTATCCCAAATTGCTTTCTCCATTCTAGAAAGCAAATCTACATGCCTCATGAGCGTCTCCACTACTTTCTCCCTTGTGAACTTTGTTGCTCCATTGTGAGCATCTCCACTACTTTCTCCATTGTGAGCTTTGTTGCTCCATTATGAGCATCTCCACTATTTTGCTGCTTTAACTTAATTCTTACTTACTGACACGAGATTGGCTTAGTTTTTTGGTCTCAGATTCATCCTCTTCTTTTTGGGTATCACTTTAAATAGGATTCAAGTTGATGAGTACTGCTATCTCAATACCAAGCTAGGAAGATAGTTCAGGTGTCGTTCATGATGTTTCCAGCGCTTCATTAGTTTGTTTGTCATATTGTTATCATATTATCATCAAGTCTGACAGTAATTGAGGGACAATTTAAGATGGTAATGGTACTGTAGAAAGGATGGATAGAAACAAAAAGAAGCTTACTTCATTTGTTTCATTGCAGATATATTGTTATTGTGTGAGCCAAGCACTTCGTTGGAGATGGAAGCACTAATAAGAGGAATGCCATACCATCCTTTAGCGACTTGGAAAGATTTCATATGGCACCTTACATGGATTGTTTATCTCAAGGAGTTTCCACAGTTATGAGTGCGACCTATTCTATTTGGAACATGAGCAAACTCTACACCAAGAATATAATCTCCTAAATACCATTATTTTGAAGGAGAAGAGACATATATAGGTTTAAAGGTAAAGAACTCCTACCCATATTGTGACAAGTCTCATATCAGTTTATCGTTTGCATTTCTAAATCGATCAATGCAGGGATTTGATAATGTAGAGATCCAAATCCAAACCTAAAATCCTAGACTAATTAGCGAAAAGTTCATGATTCTCCCCCTAGCTCAATAACTTTGCAAGTGATGGTTTCTTTTAGATACAAAAGTTTCTCGAGGACTTGATGTTTCTGGTGGAATCAACATGCCCATATTTAGTATGTTCATTGTCCATGATCCCTTTAGAGAGTAATATAACTATTAGTTAGTGAATTGTCAAGAGAATTTTAAGTTTTCAAGGAGGTCTTGGTAGCCCCTGTTAGAGAATAACAAATATTGTAGATTTAGAAATCTTTTGTTTTTGTTGCGTTTAGCCTTATCTACGGTAAAGGTGCTTTAAAATGAGTTTTTGGTTATGTATTGGTTTCTTTTATTGGATAGTATAAGAGTGTCATTTACTATAGTTGATTGAAGTTAATTACCTTTTATTTTTGCTTTTGATGATGCTAAATCATTTGCACGGGAACCATTTCTCCAAGTGCTCACACAAGGGAAGTTGAGTGCACCGAGAATATTGTGCATTCACTAAGTAAGTATGATACAGTCACATGTTTGTACATTTCTTGCGCTTCCGCTTCTGAAGCTCAAAGAGATGTCATATTTTAGTGTTGCTTTGCACATGTCTTTGTGGGCAGTTCTTTTTGTTAGATTATTCTTTCAATCATTATCATCCTTTTGGTGACCCTTAAATGATTTCTTATTGTAGATGTAACTAAAATTGAGTAATTTCTAAATTTGTTCCCTGTGTAGTGAATTTTGTTTCACAAGCATGGTACTTGCAGGTTGGCTCTTTATTTACCTTTATTGTGTGTATACATATACTTTGAGTCACGCAGGTAATGATTGCTTCATAACCTTTCCAGTTGAAGAAACTGAACGCTAATGTTCAATGGAACGTCTCTAGAGTTGACAGTTTTTTGTTTACTCAGTCGATTATTCTTCATGTTGGGCAAGCATTTCCCCTTGATCAAGTATTTTGCTATGTAACTGAAAAAAGAACTAACCTTTGATTCAATCTACTGCACTTCATCTGTCAAATTATAACATAAACCCGATATCTGAATGATGTCCATGGAAATCAGATCCTATTTTGTTAGTGTGTGCCAGGAGAAAAATGAAAGACATTCTAATAGATGCTGCGACTATATTCAGTCATAGGACTCAATATCTCACTTATTGTCTTTATCTGCAAACAAAATAGAAAACATAAACAGTTTTTCAATACAATCCTCCACTCCGTAGTTAATCGCATAATGCCAATTTTAATGGTTCTAGCCTGCAGCTTTAAAATTCAATGCTTCTAGCTTAGGCAAAGTATTAAGTATTGAATTTATATGTTTTCTGCAACAGTTCAGTATCTTGGAGACATGTGTCCTATTTTTGGGTTCCCTTATGTTTGCTAGTCCTTACATTAAGACTTTCACGCTATATCACACAATAACACCATGTATTAGAAACGTATAAATGTTTTATTATGTTAGGATTATGGGAGAAAATAAAAATCTGAACTAATTAATTGCATTCCGTAATACTTAAATGATTTATTTTCTTTTTGTTCTTTCATTGATGATTATAAAATATCCAAGGAGTGGCAACGATATAGCAAGATGAAAAATAAAGAAGCGCAAGTTGAGGAGTCATTGGCACATTTCAACCCAAATTTGCTAGGAAAGGTTGGAGAATGCAAAGCAAGGGTAACCACAATGGTAATCCCAATTGAAGAATGCATTAGGAAATTCCATTGAGGTAGCTTTTTTTTTCATTTGAATTCGGTTGCCATGAGTTCAATTAGTCTTTCTTAAAGTTTTGTTCAATCATCTATGCATACGAGATTCAGGATTCCAAGAATACATGATAATGGATTTCCAAAAGGTCTGTCTCGAGTATATGGATTTTGATAGAGGCAAAACTGGAAATAAACTTTTATGTTCAGGTAGCCTTGATAGAAGCAAAGACCAATGCCGCACCAAACTATCCAAAAAGACAATTATAGAATTTCAGTTTTCTAAGTTAGTTGTGGAATTGATCATTTGCTTTCATTTGCACATACATCTCGGTGAATAACTTTAGCTCTTTAAGCTTATTTATTTGTCTGCGTTAATGAACTACTTTTCAGTACATGGGTTTCTTTTAGGTCTGATGTATTTAGCTATATATATGGAGTTATACTATGAGAACTTCATTTTCATATTTACTGATTGTTAGCATAATGGCTATTGAGTTTTAGGAGGGCTTTAGTCTGATTTGTTTACTCAGAAGCAATACGGCAATTGAAAATTCATCCCTAAAATGGTGTGGTCGTAAATTTAGGACTTTATTTCGCTCGGCCAGGTGAACCTGATTGTATATATTATTTAAGAACAAGATTATGTGGATTTAGTGACAGTTGCCTCTTAATCACCCTTCTTATCCATGGAAGGTAACAAAATAGTTTCACATCCTATTCAGTTTAAGTAAAATCCAAATTTAGATGTGAATGCAGTAATTTTCACATTCTTTTGTATATAATCGTCCTAGCATTAAATTAGTTTGTTATTGAAACTTCGTGGATCGTTCTTACAGGAAAATACATGGATCAAGAGTTCTTAGCCTTGGATCGGGTTATGGCGTATTAATGTTGTGTTAATTTTTGCAAACTTTCAGGCACTGGGATCATGATTTCTTATCCTTTGGGCCTTGTGAAGGCATGTAGATGTTCTGGCAACGGTTAAGCATATGACGAGTGATCCACCAGGTTGTCGTTCGAAGTTGAACTTTAAAGGTACATTGTGTTGTATAGAGAGTGATTAGTTGCTTCGCTATTCAG
>JAJJMC010020553.1:63553-77310 GCA_023531435.1 Papaver californicum | reverse complement strand
AGGTACATTGTGTTGTATAGAGAGTGATTAGTTGCTTCGCTATTCAGAGGGTTATTTCATGTTGGTTGTTCGCATTTGCAGAAGATCAATTTTATCAATTATATATTTACAAAGTTGTATCATATACATGTTCGCATAATTGTACTATCTTAGTTCCATATATAGTTTATGTGTTTTCTATGTAACCTGAAGCCATATAAACATCCGAGTTATATGTATCCCATGGCTGGACTTTCTGGGGTCCTCACTGTTTAAACTAACCCCTGATTTATATACACGATTATGAATCTGTGGCGTAATGGTAGCGCGTCTGACCCCATGTCAGAAAGTTGTATGTTCAAATCACATCAGGTTCACTGTCCGACTTTAGTTATCTTGGGGCACATTGAATAAAATGGCATAATTTGTTTACGACTTTACTCTCCAATTTAACTACTGATAATAGATTCCAAGATTGCTAAAGTTGAGAATAACAAAAGCCATATTATCAATTCTAAGATTTCCTACCCTCAAACTTTGCCCCGGTCTCCTGTATTCATGAGGAACACTTAAGTATACTGTCTGATATCATTACTAAAAAACGGAAACTCTGTCATATACTGTATCACAAGGGACAAAACGTGTTAAGCTAAGTATCCATTTAGCATTTACTGTAGAGATTACTATTGTTGTAAACTGGATTAGTTCACAACTAAAGCTGCAATCTGAAACTACTAGAAGTTACATCACAAGTTTCTCCAAGTCTGTAAACAATTTGCATACAACTCAGATTCGGGTCTCAGTTGATATGATGCACCTTAACGGCTCTATATGTGGCATTTACTATTCTAGGGACACCTTAGAAAGAAGGAATTTACTGCAAAATTTTACTCCAATATGCTAACTCTATCTCTTCAATGTTCAACCCTATGAAGACACCACAATTATCCAGTTAGTCAGACCAAGCAAAGGATAATTAAATAGACAATTACTCAGAGAATCCCATCCAAATTTTTTGCGTTACCCTAGAGACGCACGTAAGGTTGCAAAAATGCCCCAATGAGTAGCCGTGAAAGAAAAAAAGATTTTGGGCTTATTAAGCTGTAGACTCTTTATGAATTGGATTTTGGCTTGGTGTTTTTGGACTTGACTTGTTTTTGGATATTGAAGAGTTAGGGTTACATTAGAGAAGAGAGTTCTTCTCCAAAAAGTTTCTACAACACTGGTCTCTTTCTATATGTATCTTTCTTATTTGTCCGACTCATAATGTAACAAAGATCACAACAAAATACTATGTTTCAACAAAATCATAAGCCGATGATAAACCACGAATTAGACATGAAATTTTAATCAAAGCTGCAAAGTATACATACACTCAGAAAAGCAAATTGATATACACAATTTGATGAGATCCTTTCTTTCATGGCTGCAAGAACAAATACTTCCGCTCCATTACAGTTTGGCTCAAAGATGTATACTAGAGTGGTGGATGACACGTCCTTGACATATTTTTTATCATGGGTAGAGTAGCATAAACTTTCATGAATTACAATGCCGAAGAACATTATGATAAGATGCGAGCAAACAAAACGGATACAGCATTGTCGCTATTTGATTATATTTTTGATGTGCTGATTGCAGAGTGCAATTAAGAATCCAACACATGTAAATTCGTAATCATGGGTGTTTATAACGACATTGGACTTTTACCGCAGGATGTTTCCATAGATGGCTGACACTGTATTTATACCACGGGTGTTTCCATATATGAGATGGGGCGAAGGATATCCAAGAAAAAAAATACTATTTCTTAGCATGATAACGATAAATATATATATTTTACTAATCAACCAAAACTGAAATATTTTAATCTGTTATTTAATTATTGTTAGGATTATTCGGTTGTTATATAAAACAATTTCTTATTACTAACAATTTCTTATTATTTGGAGGTTTGAATCACTTAAATTCAAATATGTGATGTACACGGCGTAGATTATAAAATCTAAAGATTATTGAACCAATTTATTGAAGAAATTATTAGATTTGGTTGGTTACTCCATGATAACATAAGTATACTTCACATTCGCATCGTAGTGTACAGTGCTTGCAAAGATGTAGATGAAATATCTTCATAACAGGTTGAGTGATTATAAAAAATTTGGATCCATGCAATCGTCCCGAGTTGCCATGGTATCAGTCTAAAGAGTTCTTTTAGCTAGTGTATCTATTACTCAAAAAGGAAATATATTTTGCCAATGGGCTGTGAAGTCGTCTCTATGGCCGTTTCCATATTCGCATTACCAACTAAATTAAGACCCTTTTTAACTATACGTGTGGCATTTGTTCCAGTGATTACATACTGATACATTTGAACAGAGGTTAGTTTATATAAGATGCCAAGTTAGGCAAATAGGTAGAGCCATGCCCATACATCATCGAAAATATACAAAATCTACAAAATCCTTATCATTAACAAGTATGAGCCATACGTACATCATCGAGAAAGCAGACATAAAACTTAAGCAAAGGTAAAGTACCAATTGAAAAATGAGCTCCAAACATTAAGTATTGTATGTCCAAAGAAGCCGCCCGCGCAATAACCAAGGACTTAGCCACGATACCCAGATCAATATCAGTCTTATAGCTATGTTTCTCCTCAAAAGTTAGATTATTGCGCTTTATCAACTACTCCCAGGCAACAGCAGCTAGAATAAGTAACCGAAATTGCATACCCAGAACTTGAAAGGTGATTCAAATGCCATCACTTAGTCATACGGAGACTTGAGAAAAGATCATGTCCAGTTGGAGGAAGTGAGCATGGACCACACCCTTATGTGCCGCTTTGCAATGCAAGTGAATATGGTCCGAAGTTTCATAAGGATCTCCCACAACACAATAATGTTAATCTTACCATGAATTGCACACCAGATAATTTTTTATTTTATTGATCTTTGGTGATATATGAATACCGGAAAAAACAAAGTGGAGAAAAACAGTAGAAAAGAACCTTAATTAAGAATCATATGAAGATGATTTGGGTCTGATGAAAAGTTCTTAAGTTGTTCAATATTTTTTTGGTTGCAACTCTAACACCTCTACTTTCATAATAATGTTGGACGCCATTGAAAAGGCAAGGTCCAATAATAGCGCTAGGTTAGAAGCGAAAACGATCTTAACACAAAAACCCGAAACGCATCTGTGTGCGAAGATAAGATGTAAGTGGGAATTTCCAACCACGCACTACTGATCAGGCAGACAACAGAATATAGTATAGGCAGTACGCTGGGTTTGATTAAGCGTTCTAATCACGTGTCAGGTGTTGAGATAGCACCTTTTAGTAGTACTGATCACACCTTCTTTTCCAATTTCACAGCTACGTATACTTTATCATCACCATCATAGAGCATCTTCTATTCTTTCTTTTTTTTTCTGATGCAGCATGAAGCATCTATCTAAATACAAAAACGGCGAGGTGGAATAAAATTACAGGAAAAATTAAAGATAAAGCTACCCACAACCATAGGAACCTGAACAAAGAATAAAGGCTAAAGCACAGTAGAAGCCACATATTTGTTAGAAACCATTACATTTGGTACACTTTTTTCTGAAGAATGAATATAACATAACCCACTTAACAATATACTCCTAACATCTTTATCATCTTTTAATTGGCATCAACTGCAAGCTGTTGATACTTCGGTTGAGTTTAAATAGATGACAATAGTAGTACTACTGTTAGAAACCTATAAGACCGGTCAGATGTGAACCATGTCTTCCTTTATTCTTATAATTGTGATGGCATGCTGATGCAGATCACAATAGATAGAATTATTAAAAAGTAACCGATAAAATAGATAGAAATCCATAGAAATTAGTTGATCTTCAAAGAGATATCCTAACATCTAGGGGGTTTATCTAAACTTCGTTAATTCACTACGAATAACGACTATAAATATAAGATTAGTATTCAGACTTCGGCGTAAACTCAATTACGAATAAAAATCAAAATCAATAAACTCAATAAGTTTAATGAAAACAAAATAATTTTAATTAAACAAAAACTCTCATAACTTTCGTTTTTTGAGCTTCTTATATAGATAACTCCTACTAAAAAAACTCTAAACTTATCAAAAACGTATAAACTTGTTTCTCAAGGTATCTACTACTTTAGGCAATTTTCCTAACTTATTAAAACTCTTAAAATAAACTTCTAAACTCTTCTAAAATTACTCTAAATAATAAATCCGTAAATTAGCTATTTTTCTACTAAAAATAACATTAATAAAATATAAATAATAATAATAAAATAATAAATTTATTTTTTATAAATCTTCCTCCATCACTTCCTTTCAAAATTTATTTTTAAAAGGTTAAGAGATAGAAGAAAGACGACGAGAGACTAGCGCACACTTATAAATCTTCCTCCATCGCAATTTATAAATCTATTTGTTGCTTTTGTGAAGAAGACGACGAGACTAGCGCACACTTATTCTATGAGTGCTGGAGGATTCGACGGATATGGGAGTTCTTTGTAGAAGGTTATAGGGGACGTTGGAATTATACTTCTAATATAACTCTAAATGTTAAGTCTTGGAATTATAATTGGGGAGACGAAAGACTCAATAGAATTTGGAGAAACGTCCCGGTCTCAATTTGGTGGTGCATATGGAAAGAACGAAACGCAAGGCTCTTCCATAACAAAAAAAACCGTTGGGAAGCCTTATTAGAAACGTTAAACTTCAAGCAATCTTTTGGGCCGAAGCTAATATAAGAATGTTAGGTCTAACGGCAAATATGATAATAACCTTATGGGATTCTATTTTTCGGCCCCCGTAGTCTTAGGTCTTTTTCTCTCTTCGGTTCTTTCATTCTCCGGCTATTTTTGTATTCATTGGGTTGAGGTACCCCTCTTAAGTACCTTTTCTCTTTAATAAATTTCCTTTTGATTGATCAAAAAAAATAGATAGAAGAAAGAGATGGCATGGCTTTCACAGAGGTGAAAACTAGATAAGCTACACTCTTCGATTAGCAACTCGATTAAGCGTTGCTAATGGATTTCATGAGAAAAAAAGCGTCGTCTCTACGTGAAACATTCACCGAAAGCCTTCTGCGTGTTCAAGTAAGCGCACGACACTTGGTTCATTAGAGGTAAGGAGCTCAAATAACCTAGCATATCCAGAATTCTAATATTGTTTTATATCTTTTGATTAAATGCTATTTCAGCAGTTGGATTAATTTGGTAGAATTTTTTTTTCTTTTTTTGATCAAATCTATTCTAATTTCTTTTCACTAAGGATTGTTTTCAAGATCTTGCCAAATTATCATTTAAGCGAATCTCAATGCTGCAAATAGTAGAAAGACATATGCATGGATGTGGTTTAATTAGTCTTATTAGAGTGATATTAGAGTGTCATTTTATTTATATCTTTATGTTTGTTTAAGTGTCAACCAGGTGTAAGTTACTCTTAATCTATCTTTTGTATATCCTATATATATGAGACACTACTTGCTTCTAGGGTTTAACTAATCAATAACAATGTAGATTATTAATCTTTCATGGTATCAGAGTCTCCAAGCCTCACGGTGTCGGATCTCGGAGGTAACCCTAATTTTCACTACCAATACCATTAAAATCATCATCTTCTGCCTTGTCTCAGACTCAATCAGCAACAGATCCATGACAGCATAAACACCTCTCTCATCTTCTTTTCACTATCAACACCCCATTCACTCAGCCATCTCTTTGTTGCTCGCTGGAAGCATCGCGACTTAGATCTGCTGATGCGTTCACAGTTCTTATCCCAAACCAATTCATGAACTCATTATTCATTACTTTTTCTTTTTTTTTCAATTTCTTCGATCTGCTAAAACCATTAAACCCTCACTGAATCTTGAACCCATCTATTCTATGGCAACAACGAAAAATACAAACCCCATCTCAGATTTAACTCGACACTTCCATTTCTTCACAACCAAATCTCTCTATTGCTTCACTGATTTCGTCTCCACCTGACCTTGACTGCACCCATCACAAATTCAACTTCTTTAGCAACATCGAACCACTAGAAAAAACTGATCTCAACCCATTCACAATCTCTGTTTCCCAAGCTCAATTAGTCGCCACAATGTCCTCATCTCTCAAATTCATTACCAACTACAGCTGTAATATCTTCTTCTTGTTTTCTTTTTAACCCATCTTCTTGTTTTAATCTCAGCTCAACCTCAAAATCCCTGAGCAGCAAACCCCTAAAAACCATTCTGTCATTATCTACAACGAGAAAGAAAATAAGGAGTTGTGATTGTGGCCTAGGATGTGGATGGAGCTGTAATGGTTTTTTTTTTTGAAAGTTCAAGTGGTTGTATTGTGAATGGGCTTTCTTAGAATTAAAAGAATCTGTCAAATAAGACATGAGTTTTGAATTTGAACATAAGCTGTGAAGATAGGTCTGTAATGATTTGTGGGTTGATACAACAACAATGATTGGCAGAGAATGGAAGCGATGTTGAAATCGATTGATGATGTTGAGGTGAGTAATTAATGGGTTTCGGTCAGAACTTTGGATTAGAAAGAAGTGGGTTCGATGAATTTCATCGGATCTGTGTTTGTGTTCACTGTTACATTAGTAATATGTCTAGCCGGAAAGATAGTGAGATGGTGATTCAAGATTGAAATAAAACTGATAGTGACTGAAATTTGCAGCCGTGGTTAGATCCTGTTGATGAATGGTTGTTGTTCAGAGTTGGACAGATCGATTAAGCCGAGAACAGAAAAGATAAGAGTTATTACTAAGGCTTTTACACAATGTATCACTAGGATTTCTTCAATTCATCTTCTTTCATCTTCAGTTTCATTTCCAAGTAAGTTTTTGTACCTATGATTTCACTCAGATTGTTCCACTTTAGTTTCATGTGATTTTTGGTGGTTTTGATGTCTAAATGTGTCCATTGATTAAATTGAGATGAAGATAAAATATGGGTATTGATTGGATCGAAAAGAAAAAGAAAAAGGAACAGATAATGGTAGTTCAATGATTTTTCATCAAAATCTTTGTGTCTGTTAACCAATACAGAACAACAACAATTTGTGTCTCTTAACCAACAGAGAACACCAACAATTTGTGTTTCTTAACCAACAGAGAACCGTGTCTCTTAACCAACAGAGAACAACAATATTTGTGTCTCTTAACCAACAGAGAACAATAAGTTTGATTATGGCTGAACAGAAAATGGATTATGGGGTCTTTCTTTCTGCATTTCGACTTCCAGAAAATAGATTATGGGGTCCTTCTGAATTTCGATATCCAATCAAACAATCTGTACATAACAACTTATGAAGAGGCATTCCGACTGTCTCAAACAACTTATGAAGGGGAATTTCGACTTCCTTAAATAAATCTCAACCGCAACAACCTGAAGAGTGATTTCGACTTCTCTAAGGGCCAAACTGATGCAATCAACTAGTATATCATCTGTTTGAGGGGGAGTATTAGAGTGTTATTGGAGTGTCATTTCATTTATTATCTTTATGTTTGTTTAAGTGTAAACCAAGTGTAAGTTATTCTTAATCTTTCTTTTGTATACCCTATATATATGATACACTATTTGTTTTTAGGGTTTAACTAATCAATAATAATGTAGATTATTAATCTTTCAAGTCTCTTCTTCGAAACTAAATTTAACTTCGTTCTGTACCTAAGTTGGTAACAAATGTGTCACTATTGAAAATCTGGGATTCATCACATTCATTATCAGGAATGTCATGACACTCAAGGTGTGTAATGCCGTTTTCAGTCAAGGAACTTATTATATAAATACATGCATGTAGGTACAGAACTAGTGCACGATGAACAAACCGAAATACCCAGGTTTTTCACATCTTTGATATGCATATATCTTTTATGATCTTTGTTAGACGAATCAGTTCATCCAGTAGATCTAACGAACGGATTTTGCTGAAGACTTGATCAGTGGGTTCACTGCTATTAAATAGAAGATACTCTTTTCATCATGGATATATTGTAGGAAAAGAAAATTCTTAAGTTTCATAAACTGGGTATCCAGTTTGAAAACAACAAGCAAATCTTACATGGAGAAACAAATCAAAACATAATGGAAACACACAGGAAGAATAAATGACAAGGAACACAATTAACAACATGTCATTTTGGGAGGACCAGGTGGCCAGTCATGTGGTAACTTTTTCCTCTATCTTGATGCAGATAAGGACATGTGGGAGTGAATTCTCCTGCTGGAAAACGCATACTCCATACTCTATTGGGATCCTGAGTTGCGAACCTAGTCCAAGTAGCAGTAGAATACTCGTACCTACTGTGTGTAATTCGCGTGAATCCTTTCACATCCCTAATATGTTTTCCCAACTTGTATTTTCCATCTTGGTATTTTACTAGGTGATCTTCGGGAAGGTCGATAGAAAAAATATCTCCATAAGACCTCACAGAGTGCTCGAATTTAGGCAAAGATATGGGATCAACAGACACACCAGCAATATCTGAAGCCACAACAATGCTACGTCCATCTGGACTGAAGCACGGATGGTTCACATGCCCTGAGACATCACTTCCACTTGTCATCACTCTTACCAAAACATTTGGATCATTCCACTTCACTAGATACACCGCAAAGTATCCTGGGTCAAGACCCTGGTCTGATTCTGGTGCACCTTGAGGCTTATCACGGGTTGACGAAAATACTATCCAATCTCCTGTTGGCGACCATTGACAATGCGTGTCGGTCCATTTCCCTTTTGTAAGCCGCCTTGGTTCCCTTCCATTGACCACCCCTCGTTTTGAATCTTCCATTATGTATAAATTCTTGAATCCGTCTTTCCCTGTTGATCGGTAAACTAATTTCTTCCCTGTTGAAGTTTTCAAATCATTAGTACATACAGTTGCAAAAGCATGTATACATGTTGAAAGGTATTTGTATGAAGTAAATTATTACCATCTGGACTGCTGGATGGGAAGGCATTATTGTGCTGATCTGTAAGCGCATAACACTGGCGTCTATACTTCGATACGTTGGTGATAGCAATGATGTTCACATTCATTTTCATGTTAAATGAAGGTCCAACACACACATACAATGTGTCCTCGCGTTGGTTCCAAGCTGGGGAAAAGAGTCTGTCCGGTCCGTCCTCCAACATACATATGCAATCACATGATAAGTAACAGCGTAATTCTGCAACAATTCATACGCAACACAGACACAACACACACATACATATATTATATACATACCTCATAAGCAATATGCAATCCATTACTATCAGCCACCCACACAGCTTTGAACTCATTGTCAACAAATGCAAGCCTTTTTCCATCTTTGGAAATTGTTGGAAACGCTCCTGCCACTCTGAATAGACCTACGTCTGGTAGTGAGGAGTCAAGCGTCTGAAACGGTCTTTCCACAGCTTGATCAAACTATAGCCGGCAGAAAAACATATAATTTCCTTAGTATACACATCAAAAAATGATATATAGTCGGTAGATTTTAGAGTAATTACCGAGAGTTTGGCGCCCCTTCCACGGTGGTAACCAATGAGCTTCCCACCATTCATCAGGAAAGGGTTAAAGTGATCCACTTTTGATGACTTAGTAAATTGAGTGATTTTTGTGCTATGTCCGTATTTTTCTGTATCAAAAATCTCAATTTGTCTAAACTTATCTACTGCAGGTGCTGCGCCTAACCCCTGTGATTCTTTACGAACAGTTACAACAGCCACTCTGTTCGCATCAATGGCTGCCGGAGTGAACCCATCAAAAATTGGTGTGGTTATACGTTTGACAACACCATTGCTAATATCTACTCGGTGTACACCCCAAAATACGTCCTTACGGTGGAAGAATATGACATTGTCACTTCCCCAAGTCGGCCACCCTCCATTCTTTACAACCATCCTGCGAGTGTGGGGTGAATTTACGTCCATGACATAAATGTTAGTCATTAGATCTTCGATTTCTCCTCCCCAACCACCTTCCTTTCCCTGGTATGATGCCACAGCTATCATTTTTTTCGACGGTGACACCGAGGGGCTTAAATCAGCAGTGTCTGGTTTGATGCACGTATAGTTAGTGATAAGAAAATCAGTATCATCATAAAAGATAAAAAAACGGCTATAAGTAATAGTAATAAAAGGGAGTATAGACATGGTGGTGTGAGACGGTTAGTTACTCCGGTCTGGAGATTGGTTTGAAAAACGGCAGTCCAAGGCTGACGACGTTCCATAGCTGGTTCCTTGGTGCTAACATAAATGAGATGATTATCAGTAAAGCAGCCACTATCTTCCAAGCGAACCTTATTGAAATCATTGGTTATGCCGAAAATATCAGCTAAGCAGAAAACTTCAACTTTGGGCGGGCTCTGAAAGCGGAGAGCTATGTGAAGCAATTCAAGCCTGTTTCGCTCAGACACGAAAACAATGCCTGAAAGCTGACCTCTATCTACATCGTCTTCTCTGCCATTGGTTTTCGATTTTAAATTTGTGTCCTTGAGAAGTTTCTTGAGAGCATCCTTTGGAATTTCTCGGCCGTTGTAATTGTATTGATCTTTTTTGTCGTCAATCATGGGGAGTTCATCGTTGTCCTTTGGCTTTGGAAGTTCGAGCGGGCATGAGAATATGTCTAGTGGCACCGGTGATTGATAGGTTGCAAAGAACGCAATGCTACCTCTCTTATGTCCAGCCATCTGCAATTGTAAGAGTCTATATTTAACAATTAGAAGAGGAGAAAGAAAGAAGAATGAAAGAGCTGAACATAATCAAGATAGTGCTTCAATAATTGAAATATATCATACCTAAATGATTAATTTGCAGTTCCTAATTAACAAAAAATCTTTGCTTATGTATAGTTCTTGCACCTTGTTGATATGTAAAAAAACTACGTACCTTTTGCAAATATTTCTTGCACTTCTGAAACTGGTAGAATGGCGGTTACACACTCTGCCTGACGGTTAACCAACGCGACGATGCCTTTTTATATATGCTCACCATAACCTAGCGCCAGCTTGATAGTTGAATGACAATCGCTTACATCCATGAATATATTCATCTATATCCATTTCATACTGGATTCAATCGTTTTAGAATAAAGTCAGAGAGATATATGTATTGGGTATCATTAAGTAATTGTCAGTCATTGGTAGATTTTACGTCTCAAAGAAAGATTTTGGATCACATCGACAATAAAGCAGATTCTTGATTCACGAGGCAAAGGAATATTTTGAGTCATTAAGTGGATTTTGGAATCCGTTGCAAGAAAAAGTTGGTATCAGACCGATTTTGCAATACAATTGTTTTTTTTTGAGTTATAGTACGCGTTTATAGATTCAGATTACGAGACAGATTTTTGATCGCCAAACATTATTTTTTTTTGTTCGCCTGGCCGATTTTAGACAGTAAGGTCAATTTTGTTATTTTTTTGAGTCATACAAAAAAATTTAGGTCCAACGTCAGATTTTAAATTTAGAAACAAATTTTCATTATAAGTCGCATTCCTATAATTGAGAGTTTTCTCTTACATCTCAACTTGTGTTTAGTATGTAGTGACGAAAAAATAACAAATTGCTCAAAGAGGACGCAGATGTCGAAACAAGGGGTAGCATTGCCTTCTTTTCAACTGTCGGCCACCGGTGCCACTTGATATGTTCTCTTCTCTGATTCCACCGAAATCGAGTCGATATGAACTTCGCATTACTGATGGAAAGTCCTATAATTATAGCGTCACTGAGATCCCACCTGAACACCTTATGAAAATTTTGACCTAAACAAGTTTGACTGGCTATCACAAACAGGCTTATATAGATTCAGGTCGTATCACAATCCTGATTTTTATCACCCAAAAGAGACAACCTTTAATTGCTTCACATTATTCTCGGTCACAACGATGATGTTTGAGCATTGCTCGGTTAAACCCCCTAAACATTGGTATGTTAAGTTTTTTTTCTGAAGTTTAGTTCCAAAACTTGAGAAATTTTAGTAGATTATTAAAATAAATTTCATTAGGTTAGGCTAGGAACATAGAAATGTTAAGACTTGTTTTAGTTACTCATAAAGACCTAAAGACGTATCGAAGAAAATAATGATATCATCCTTAAGTTCGAGATTAATAACTACAGACTTGACTTGTTCTAACTTTTTCTATTGTTCAGTGAAGACCTGCAAGCTGTTAAAGCCATTTGACTAGCCAAATGACGACTTAATTAATTAAACTTAGTCATTAATTATATTAATTAACTAAATAATAATTTGTACAAACTATTAGTACCATTAGATAGATCTCGAAAAATAATTATGCGATAGATATTGAACGAGAGAAATACAACACTCGGAAATCAGAGTTAAAAATATTCAAACCCATTATATTTTTGAATATAAGAATAATATTTTTGAAAATGTGTTAATATTTTTAAAATTAAATCAACCCAATAAGAGAAAAAATAAAAAGGAAAGTAATTCAACCAATTAGATAAATCCAAAGTGTGGAAGCACGGCTGTAACTTGGAGTAAACCAATAAGTTGTTTGGTTTTTTCTGACTGAACTGACCCACTTGATCTGACTCGCTGCATCTAAATCCGAGTTATAATAATTGACTTACAAATATTGAATAACAATGTTATAGAAACTTTTAAATTCAATCAGATATGTGCCGAAAGAGTTAGGTATAAAATTGTAAGAAAGAGTTAGATATAAAATTGTACATGATTTAAATAGTAGCGTAAAACAAGAATTGGAAGTTCCGATCACCCAACCGGAGAGCCCAGGCAGTCACTCGCCCAAACGATTAAACCATTACGTATATCACTCAATCCCCGATCACTGAATGAAGCGCTGCACCCCCTAATCTTTTGGTGTGGGTGGAAAGATTATATCATGGTCTTTTTGTCTTCACTTCCTAGATTGCACTAGCCGGAGATACCCATCAACTAACCTGAACACCACAAAGGAACTTAATACCTCCAAATCAGACCTATGAGTTAAGTCAGACTACGAATCAAACATTAAAAAGATGAATAAACAAACATACTCGGACAAAATTAAACGTTGAATCATATTCAGATTTCGAATCAGATCCAAATAAACAAGGTGGGAATTACCTGAGTGAAACCGAACAATGACTAGCCAGAAAAGTGAAGAAATTTTAGTAAACTTAGATCCTTCCCATATGGAACAATTTAATTTAACTTAACTATATATAATTTGAGATTGATTAAAAGAGTTATGTTTGCGAGTTAAAAGTTCTCTCAATTCTTAGAATTTCTAGCCTTACCTTGGAGTATTTAAACCAATTGGAATTATGCGATTGTTTTTTTTTGTTTGTTTGTTTTTCATCTGCACACAAGTTATACATGGGTAATGAATACCAATAACTGAGGTATAAAAGCTTTATTCAAAACCTTAAATTCTAATATTGTTGTTTTTTCCTACGTATTTGTAGAGACCCCAATTTTGTACACTTAAAAATGGGTCATAAAAATACTTTCACGAACTCGGGTGTAGCAACAAATCCACTGCAAGTCCAAATTTGGACCAAATTAAATGATGTCTACTGAGAATCCATGAAAATGAGCTCCACTAATAAGTTCACCAAGTTCGGTCCATTGTCAAATACTCACAAAATACCAACCTCATAAGTTAATTAGCATTCTACCCATGGAAATCACAGACAAAAAAATTAGACACTAAGATACTTTGTTTCCAAGATTTTCCTTCCTGATGTGATTTTATATAGTGGTAAAAAGAGGTTCGTTACTCGAACTT
>JAJJMC010020553.1:38680-53553 GCA_023531435.1 Papaver californicum | reverse complement strand
GTTATAACGAGAGATCAAACGAGAACGATAAACAGATAAAGAACACAAGGATTTAACGTGGTTCACTAACTGTTACGTTAGCTACCTCCACGGCAGAGAAACCAGAGTTTTATTGCTGAGCAGAATACCAAAGATACTTACTCTAGGTACAACGTATGCATATATATAGGGCAAAGAAATAAACCCTAATTCGACTAGAAAGCGGAAAACAATCTCAGCGAGACCACCGCCGAGGGGCTCTGCCCCTCGGACTCCCCGTAGTATTCCCGCAAACAAATGATTCAAGGCATATCAACAGTTTCTCTATTCCTTGTAGAATTGTAAATTATTTTTCTAATATATTCCCTTTCAATCTAAAAAAATAAAATAAATAGATGCCTGAGTGCAACGGCAGTAGTAGATTGATTGTGATAGAAGATGGGTATCCAACTCAAAACCAATTAACAACGGATGAAGTGGCCCTTCATATTATATTTTGGTTAAGGCCTTAGCCAGCTAGCAGCTACATCCGCATCTCCCACCCCTATTTTGTAGTTATTGCAAGAAAGAGAGCGTATGGTAAAAGTTTGTGAATATATGGTTATATATAGGGATGGATGGTGGGGGCTATATCTTTGAAGTTTGGTGCATGGTGGGTTTTTAGTTATGTTAAAGGAAAGTGATATTTACTCATTCTTACCAAATCAACAAACTAATTAACCAAACACCACTCTTCATCTTCAAAGTCTCCTTCATCTGCTCTTACTCTTTCACTCCTTCATTCCCTCCCTGAAATCCACCACATAATGGCTCAACTGATTAACCCACAAACCTCAGGTGATCAGTGTTCACTCCAAGGGAATAGTAGTTAAATTAGTAACCATATGTGAAAATGATTTCTTATCCATTTATCATGAATTAAATTTTATGACTTTGTATTCTATATTCAGTTTATAACATCACCAGTTAATGGGGTTTGTGATTTAATCAAAAGAAAATGGTCTTTTAATTAATTTACTTAATTCCATGCATGTATGCTCAGTGATTGAACAACAAAGAATTATCATAAAAAACAAGTTTGGTGAAAATCTTGTGGGTGTCTTACACGAAACCGGGTCAACCCAAGTTATAATCTTATGCCATGGCTTTACATCTAATAGGGTTTGTACTTGGAACTTCTAACTAAAGTGCATGAAATGAGTTATAATTTATCTGCTTTAGTAAGTCGTCGATCGCTTGTATCATCACATGAATAAGTTTAATTTCCATATCCAGGAATCATCCGTTAAATTGAATGTCGCTGACGCTTTAACAAAAGAAGGAACTAGCGTATTTCGCTTTGATTTTTCCGGGAATGGGTATGGCTCATGCACATACACTTGTTTTATGTCTCACTTCTAAGGAGGTTAAACCGCAAATGATCTGAAAAAATTTGCGATCACGGCTGTAGAGTTTCATGTTTATGATTGTTAATTTGTTGTCTATTGTTTATTTCACAATGTTGAAGTTAGCTAATTTTTGTTCACAATGTTGTCTTTCGTAAAGCGAAAGTGAAGGTACATTTGAGTTTGGCAACTGCAATAAAGAGGCTGATGATTTGCATTCTGTAGTCCTATATTTCTCAGGGATGAAACGGGTTATAGATGGAATCCTTGGGGAGAGTAAAGGTATACAATGCCATTTTTGAAATATGATAGTTACTCTTGTACTTCCCTTGGATTAGAACTTAAATGTTGGATATATTTTTCAGTAGATTAGTTGTTAATTTGCTATCGCAAGTAGGATGAAATTTGTTCTGCATCATGGTGGAAAATTATTGAAGCTTAATTTAGTTATTTGTGTTTGCTTGGTTGGATTCTTAGAAGTACTAGTGATTATAAGGGGCTGCAGATCACGAAAAACTAAAGAGATTAGAATTTGTATGTATTGTCTTAGAAACTCTTCGTCACAAGAGGAAGAAGTTTAAACTTTGAAGTACTAATAAGTAGATCATATATATATATATATATGTAAGATGTAAGGGCAGGGGATCTTACTTGAAGTGTTCTGGTTTCGTTGCATGATAATGTTTATCTTCTTCCCCTTCTCTACCAAGATTATGTTTGGTACCTGCTAAAATACTCTATCATCTGCAGTTTTTGCATTAGCTATTTCAATTGTTGTTATATATTCCTGAACAAGTTTCCTCTCAGGAGGAGATACGGTGCGCTCGTATATGCATGGAAGTATCATGATGTACCTATCGTCATAAATGTTTCTGGATGCTACGACATGGAGAAAGGAATTGCAGAACTGATCTTGGGTAAAGGTTTCATGGAAAGAATCAAGGAAAATGGATTTATAGATGTCGAGGACAAAGAAGGTGATTTGTCTTTCTATCTCTTATAAAGTTATAATGTTTAATTTGAGTTCTTTATATATCACAAGTGCTGCACAACTTTTTAATCCGTAATTTAGGATATTTATCCGTGCATCGCAAATTTGGTGTCCATTAACTACATCTCGTGTCTGGATTCTTGAATAAACTCACTTTCAGAGAACGTCGTACGGATGCATCCCAAAGAATGTTTTGGCTCACTTCTATCTGAGTTTTCGTCCCCAGCCGGAACACTCTGATCAAAAACATCTACACAATTTAGTTTTTGTGAGAGCATTCGCCTTGAATGTTTGAACTTGAGATATAAAGCAAGGACCATTGACATATATCCGAACTAAGGTCACCGATATATGGATTGGCACATACGTGATTATTGTTGCAAAAAACATTTTGCAAAACTATTTTTGATTGGAAAGGAATATTTTATTAAAGAGATAAGAATATATATATACAAAAGTCACAATATTTTTGCAGAAAAAATAGAGTAGATAAAAAGGAAGATTAGTTAAAAATAGTCTGATTCCAAAACAGAGAGAAAGAATTTGGTATGTAAAAAACTTCACCGGCTACTGTGGGAGGATCCATGATTTTTCCTTGGATACGGCTGCAATGTCAGTGATCGGCAAGACAGATGAAGACGGTGGTAAATTTTTATAATCGAATTGTATAATTAATGGGCAATTATAATACTAAATAGATAAACAAATAAAAATTTATATAAAACAAAATGGGTTTGAATTTGCACTAAAACCTTCTAATATATCAAATTCTAACTCTTTTTAACTCCGTTGAGAATCGACTAACTCAAATGTCTATTTAGTTTGACTAATTTAACACATATAAACTAGTGGGTTCGGTCAATTTAAATCAACTAATCCTATAGACTTATATGGGCTAAAATATACATAAATAACGTGCTAACAACAAAAACAAGCCCAATATACATACTAAAAAGATTTGGGCTAAATTGAGGAACAGGCTAAAGGGTCAGTTAGTCCTTTCATAAGCCCTTCTCATCCAGCTACTTTTTGTCCAAGAGAGTAACAACGAACGCACTTTGAAACTCAAATATCTGTTTGGCTTATAAGTGTAGACCTTTTCAAAAGTAAGGTGATTTTGTTCCTTCCAGAAAAAACTTGAAGAAACCGCTGCGGGAACAAGTGGTCAAATGCGACAACTGAAGTTAAATAAGTAGTGCCAACGCCAGGGCAGGTCCAATATAACCGAGGAAACACCGACGGCAAAGTAATTTAGAGGGTCTACACCAGTAACTTTTTCAATATTTAGAAGCTTGTTTGGGTTCTGGAAACGGAGATGTACTTTAAATTCTTGTACTTACGTATCCTCGCGGTATTTTGTAAATAATAATAAAAAGGTTACTAACTAGAAAAACACCTTGGAATAGAAGAAAAAAAATTAACTATTTTCATATCCATTTATAAGTTACTTTTCGACTTCACAAAATTTCAAAGTAATTTCTAAAAATAAAGAAAAATCAACTTTTTATGAAACAAAATAATTCTGCTTTTAACTTGTATGATTTATTTTCGATTTTAGTATCTAAACATCTAATTTATACTTACATAACAATAGTGTTTGGTGTGTTACGCAGCAGTTGAGATACATTCTCTTAGTGGTTGTTAGGATCTTCTCCCTTTTCTAGGATCATTTAAGCTCCATAAATCTAACGGTCCATCCTTTCTTAGTCCCCATTCACGCTTAATAAATTACTTCTCATTAAAATAAACAAGTAATGTAAAATTTCTATTTATTTTTTTTTGATACACAGCTACATATCTGGACAACTAACTATTTAAACAAATGGATCTAGAATGATTCATTCCAGTAGGATCTTCATTCATCAATCATAAAACTTCTCTTGGAGGATTTACCAACAAAACTCCTTCAATTTCTTTAGCAGCACTCGACTTCGCTAAATAATCCGCCACATAATTTGATTCTCTATACCGCTGTTTAATTTCAATGTCTTCGAATTGAGTCTTCATCTCCTCGATATCTCTTACCAAACCTTGCATACACCTCGGAGCAGGGATTTTTCTATTGCAAAGTTTGACAGCATTGGTAGAGTCAGTTTCTACTTCAGCCGCTATTAAAATTAAAAGATAATCATCAAACTCTACGAAATTTTAGTACATCAATTGATGGTCAGAAAACGTTCAATACCCCAACTTAGGACAATGCAACATAGCTTCCCTAGTTCTATAAAGGCAACTATAGTTGCTGCAATGACTGAAGCTGCAATTATCCGTCTTTTCATTTTGCTCTCGTTACATCTTTTGATTTTGAAACCATTATTTAAATAATTAGGGGGTGTTATTGTAATTTGAATACATTTGAATTAAAATCTAACCCCTATTTTTGTTTTCCACGGGTTACATAAATACTTTTGGGAGTATATGGGTTACATAAATATTTTAGGAATATAAATGTATTTACAATATGTGTTATTTTCTTTTGAGCTTTCTATTTTGTTTGTATTTTTTTTCTCGACAATTAATTTAGTGTAAACGACTTTCAAACTCAAATTGCTAGTAACTTTGTCAGTGTTTATATAGAATCATCCGTAAGATTCCGTTGATTAATGTCGGTTACAATGTAACTTCGACAAATTAGTCCGTGATAAATTAATAACTTCATTAAAATTAAAAAAAAAATTGGTCCCAACTATACTTGCATAAGCTAAATTTCGTTGAAATGATAATTCTTTGGTTAGAACGTTATTAATTTATAGAAGCTTTGTTGCATAATAATACAATTTTATTAATTGTGGGTTTGGTTGTAAAATTTTAAAGGTATGATTTATGGGGAAAAGGGATTTGGTGGAATTACAATTCCTTTGGCATATTTGGTTGCTCAAATCCCTCAAACTTGCGTTTTCCATGGGATCATGATTCCACCAAATCCTCTATTTTAAATCCAACCCCCGACCCCCAAGATTTGCTAAAAAAGTCACGAAGGGATTCCGTGGCCCACCTTTTTTTACCCGCATTAACCTATATATATTTTTTTTTTAAATATCTAAAAAAAAATTAAAAGCTATAATTTTATTATTTTAATAAATAAAAATAAAATAATTTTATTTATCTTAAGATATGAAAATTCACCCGAATTTTTAACCGTTTCCAAACGGCATACGAGACTTTAAATATAAAATTTATATAAATTAAAAGATTTTTCACTGATTTACTAAATACACTAGAGATTTACACGATCCCTTGAATTTATAATCCTATTGAATTTATAATCCTATACAATTATGAATCTCTCGGAATTATGATTTCCGCAGCCAAACACATTGTAATATCAAGTAATTATAAGTGTTCTTCTATGGGTCATACATTCGAGGGGTTTTAACCCATCATTTTGGCATGTGCTTGGTGCGTGCCAATGTCGTAAAAGTCCAAATCTAGTTAAATGTGAATAGAATTATATATCAAATTCGCACATGATGGGTGTGGGTGTAATGTGATCGAAAGTCAGATATAATTTAAGCCATTCAATTCGATTAAAACGACAGGCAAAGAAAGATTAGAACGAATATCGTAGACTGTAGAGTAGTAGTAATTAGCTCTATTTGTAGGTAAAATTCTCAGTCCTCAAGCTCGTCTTCTAGCTAGAACAGAATTTCTGGGAAGTTGCGAAAATGAAACTCAGAAAGAGACAAATCAATAGGTAGGCGTTAATCCACTATAAATCCAAGGTCAACGATTGTGAATGGCTAAACAATTTAGTCCACATTATTGTTTTTGATTCCCCATTGTTGAACATCAAAATTGGATCCCTATTTAATAACTAAATGTGTTTCTTGCTCTTCTAATTCACTAACATTGGATTCCAGGAAAGGAGATAAGACGTTGCAGTGGAAACCAAAAAAGAGGAGAAAAAGTGTGGAATCAAGAGCTTATTGGTTGAGTAAGTATCCCATTTTTGGAATTTAATAAAAAAGATGTGATTTTTAATGAATGAATGTCTTGGAATTTCATATTTTCCAACAAAATGATTGATGTATTGTTAATTACATGCTCTTTACAGCTCTGGGTGTTGTTTTAACTCAATACTTGGATGTAATATATGTTGGGTTTTGTTTCCAAATCTTGTTGTAAGATAAATGTAGTCAGATATGCCCTTTAATAATACTTGTACATTGATTTTTTTCGGAGTGTTTATCTTGACTGATAAGAAGATTTGAGGCGGAAATTCTAGTCCAATGCTGAGAAAATGTGGCGGAAATGGAATTATCTTGCCTTGATAGTAAGGATTATCTGTAGTTCCTCTTTCGCTTAATGCTAGAGGAAATACTATAATATCCGCACATGGTAGGTGTAGTATGGTCGAAAGTCAGGTCTAATTTAGGCCATTCAATAAAAACTGTAGAGATTAGGAATATTGTAGAGTAATAGTTCTATCTCTCTCTTCTTTCTCCTAAATTTTCAATTCTCAGCTCGTCTTCTAGCTAGAATCTTAGAAGTTGAGAAAATGAAGCCTGAGGAAGAGAAAAATCAAAAGGTAGGAACTAACACTAATCCACTCTAAAAAGTCAAGGTTTTAGTATTATTGAGATAAAACCATGTGGTCAAAGATTATGAATGATTAAAGAATTGAGTTCACATGCAACTTGAATAGAATACTCTATCCTTAAATTGCTGTTTCCAATTTACAACAATTAAATCCAGGAAAGGAGAAAAGTTTGAGGGGAAACTAAAAAAGTAGGAAAAGTCTAAATACTGATTGATTAAGTACTACATCTTTCCATAGTCTTTTAATTTTGAAACCATCCCTTAGTACATTGGTGTTAGTTCTTATTCACTCGTGAAGTTTGTAGATGTGATTTACGAAATTCAATAGAAGGTGTACATTTTGATGAGTGAATATGTGATATACTGTGTTTATTTCCAGGTATGTGTTTGCTTTGCGTAGATTTAAGGTTAAAGTTGTTAATTGGATGCTGCTTTAATTCAGTCAAACATCATATTTGGATGTAAGATGAATACAGTCAGACATTCCCTTTAATAGTTGTATATAGAATTCTTTCTGGGTGTTCATCTTGACTGATTTTATGAAGATTGAGGAGGAGATTCTAGTGCAATGCTGAGAAATGCCAAAAAGGAACATATCCTGCCATCCTTTTGGTAGTATTGGCCTGATAGTAAGGATTATATTTAGCTCCTCTTTCGCTTATTGCTGGGTGTATAGTAGTTCCCTTCCTTTCTTACCTTCAAGGAAAAAAGAAACCTTTCCATTTTTGATTATTGTCACTTACAAGCCCTTAGCCACTTACATAGACCATAATTAGCAATATGCATCTTTTTTATTCAATTCGGTTGTCAATTCACAAGTTCTTACTAATTTTGTGATTGTCTTGTAAATGTAGAAAAACAAGTTGTAGACGGAGAAAGAAGATAGACAAGTACTGTTGAAATTGAAGTCATTAGTAATGGACGAGATTAGAGAAAGGAAACAAAATGAAAGAGCCGAAACCAAAGAGTCAGACTGGAAACCACAAGAAGAAGAGATGTTGAGGAAAATTCCCCCATGGAGGAGCCAACTCACAGTCAGAGGATTAATTGCAAGTTTCTTAATTGGAATAATTTACAGTATCATAGTACAAAAGATCAGTCTCACAACAGGACTTACGCCCACTCTTAATGTTTCTGCTGCTCTTTTATCATACATCTTCATCAAGGGGTGGACTAAAATGCTTGGCAAATTTGGTTTTAATTCTGCTCCATTTACTAGGCAAGAGAATACCGTAATTCAAACTTGTGCTGTTGCTTGTTACAGTGTTTCTATTGCAGGTAAAGTCCCCTTCTCTCTCTCTCTCTCTCTCTCTCTCGATTCCATGTTGACAAATTTTAGTAAATTGCAGGTGGATTTGGGTCTTTTCTATTGGGATTGAATAAGAAAACGTACGAGCTAGCAGGGGAAAATACTCCAGGAAACACTTCAGGGAGTTACAAGGAACCGGGAATTGTATGGATGACTGGTTTTCTTTTCGTTACAGGTTTCGTTGGTCTCTTTTCCTTAATTCCTCTTAGAAAGGTAACGTTCTTTGTTAATAGCTACTGCAACTTTTTATCCACCAGTACAAAAGAGTAGTTATTTGATAGAGCTTAGAAGATGTAGGCATGTTTTGACTTCACTTCGAGACTTCATCTTGTCAAAATATTTACTTTACGAAGTGGAGTTTATGTTCTTTCATCTCTTAAAATTGTTACCGGTATAATAGAGGGTGTTTTCTTCCGTTCTCTTAATTTTGTAATATTCAGTTTCATATTAAAAATTACATAAAGCATCACTAAGAAAGCATATATTCAATTACAATCGGTCAATAGTGATTAGTATAGTGTAATTAGTTCTGATCCATGATATTAAAATCTTGACAACTATTTGCAAAACTAAATGACACATCTTTTTCATTGATGAATTGCTTTTCTTTTTGTTGTTTTTGAAGATCATGATAATAGACTACAAGTTAGCTTATCCGAGTGGCATTGCAACTGCAGTTCTCATAAATGGGTTCCATACACCTAAAGCAGATAAGATGGCTAAGTACTATTACTGATGCCTTAATCTCTCTTCATCGAATACCAATCTTGACTTTTAGCTTGATTGTAAACTGTCTTTATGGTTTATCTAGGGAGCAAGTTTGGGGATTCGCGAAATTCTTCTCTTTTAGTTTCCTATGGGGTTTCTTCCAATGGTTCTACACTGGTGGAGACCAATGTGGATTTTCTCAGTTTCCTACTTTCGGGTTGCAAGCTTGGAAGCAGTCGTGCGTATTCCTTCTTCTTAATCCAACCCATAATTTAAATCATGTTTTTACTTTGCTTAATACTTTTGTGAATTTCTTCGCATTTGCAGCTTTTTCTTCGATTTCAGCATGACTTATATTGGAGCAGGGATGATTTGTTCACATCTTGTAAATTTGTCTACTCTTTTTGGAGCTGTTCTTTCATGGGGAGTAATGTGGCCATTGATACACGGCCTAAAAGGAGAATGGTATCCGGCAACTATAAAAGAAGGCAGCATGAAGAGTTTAACTGGTTACAAGGTCTCTATAATAAATATTATGTTTGATGCTTACATATTTGACATCAGAATGCATAAAATGGCAACTATTTTTTCTATATACACTTTATTAATACTCGAAATTTCTGTCTGTAGGTTTTTATTTCAATTGCGCTCATTCTTGGAGATGGGCTTTACAATTTTCTCAAAGTAATGTATCTTTCCAGTAGAAGTATTAAAGGCACAATTAGAGTCTCTAACGAAGGTAAATGAGAAACCAATAGTATTTAGTGTGTTCAAGAACCATGTGTATATTGCTTACATTTCTAAAACCTTCTGTTACCAATCTTACCAGTTCGTGCATCTGCACACTCGCGTCTTTATACACATACTAAAGTAGAAACCATATATCTTCTACCTTAGTCTCAACTTTCAACAACTTATTACCCCTGCAAGCTTATTTTTTTCTACGAAATTAAAATTAATAAATACTTCGAAGATTAAGCTTACATGGATTTTTGGATAGCACATTATTATACTAGTTTTCCAGGTGTTACAAAAATTCAGACCCTTTATGTTTGTAGGTTCTTAGATTTTTCCAATTGGTTTGCACCAGTTCATTTTAAATGTCTCATTTAGGGAATGCTTCAGGTGTATGGAAATCCAGGCCTACAACTTTCTGAGTTATGATAATCTACAATATGGAAAAATAAACTCATATATTGTATATTCTTTCTTCTTCAGTTGCAGATGGATCAATTAAATCTCCTGAAGATCTGCAGCGTAATGAGCTCTTCATGAGAGAAAGTATTCCTATATGGATTGCTTGTGTTGGGTACGTCCTCTTCTCCATTGTTTCCATCATCGCGATCCCGTTTATGTTTCCTCAGCTGAAATGGTACTACGTGGTAGTCGCCTATGTCCTTGCTCCATTTTTGGGATTCTCAAATGCATATGGTGCCGGTCTTACTGACATGAACATGGCATATAACTATGGGAAAGTGGCTTTATTTGCGTTAGCAGCAATAGGTGGGAAAGACAGTGGTATAGTTGCAGGGCTCATAGGTTGTGGTCTTGTTAAACAAATTGTTTATATTTCCTCCGATCTTATGCACGATTTTAAAGCTGGTCACCTCACACTTACTTCCCCTCGTTCAATGGTTGTAAGCCAGGCTGTTGGAACAGCAATGGGTTGTGTTGTAGCTCCTCTATCATTCTTTCTTTTCTACAAAGCCTTTGACATTGGTGACCCTAATGGAGAATATAAAGCTCCATATGCTTTAATTTACCGTAATATGGCAATTCTCGGGGTAGAAGGTTTCTCTGCATTGCCGAACCATTGTTTGCAGCTCTGTTACGGGTTCTTTGCATTTGCATTTCTAGCTAATTTGGTAAGAGATCTTTCCCCGTTGAAGGTTGGGAAATGGGTTCCACTGCCTATGGCTATGGCAGTCCCGTTTCTTGTTGGTGCAAGTTTTGCTATTGATATGTCTATTGGGAGCCTTATTGTATTTTTGTGGCACAAACTTGACAGCAAGAAAGCTACTTTAATGATTTATGCTGTTGCTTCTGGTTTGATGTGTGGAGAAGGGCTATGGGTTCTCCCAGCATCAATTCTTGGTTTGGCTAAGGTAAAGCCTCCCATATGCATGAAATTTGTGCCCTCCGAATGAGGACTATATAACAGTCTTCGTTGCGCTGTACCATTGCTTATAGTTTAGTTTCATGTAACAATACCATTGCATAGTATACGAAACGTTTGATTAACTTTGTCTGTCAATAAATGTAAGCAACGCAAATGTAGGATCCGATATCAGATGGTATACTATAAATTTTGGTTGATCTTACCATCTTGGTGACTCTGTTCAGTTTTTAATTTTTTTTTCTTCTTCTTTTGGGCTTAATTTAGGCCACGAGCCTTTGTGTGTCACAAATAGGCAATGTTATTGTTGCTATTATTATACAGAATATTGAAAACTATCTGATGCACCAAAGGTGTCGGAATTTTCACTCGGCCAAACATGTTGTCGGCCAGTTGGTTGACAAGTACTTCTAGAATGTATTATCATGTAAAGAACACCACATGATATCGGGTTATTTTTTGATTTATTTCCCATCCGGGATTATTAGGTCTAATAGATAATTTATTTTTTACTAGCTTATTATATTTGATTTAAAAATTATTAAAAAAAGGTTATATTTTTAAACTCAGTTTTCGCAAATAAGGTTATCTATGAATAAATATCTTTCTTAAATAATTTCAAGTAAGATATATGAGCCGGATAATGAAAAAACAATTTGAATTGGCCGAATCGGATGGAAATATCGCACCAAATCAAAGCAAACAAAGTGTAGCCCCAGTTCTGTCACAAGCGTTAAATACTTAAATAGTAGATCTTATCAATAAATGTACATGATCTTAATGTTTGAGACCCAAATTTTACTCGGGGGAGATTTGTTTTTATGAGAGTGAAGGTCAACTGTTTTGAGAAACATGACTGGTCTCATCACCACCCCTAATTAGTTGGACAACTTTACTTTATCAACAAATGGAGGAAATCTTACTTTCTCAAAGTCCACTCAATCACTGCTGAACTTTACGTCAGCTTTAATAAAAACCCATACGTCAGTCTTCTCTCGTCATGTATCATCGACAATTCTATGCGAACATCCATTTAAACCAATAAAAAAAAACTGACTGAGACATGAGAGGGATCATTTTGGGTCCTATTTCCCTAGGATTGTTAGGGAGACTTATTCTTAGGCTCACCTGGGTCCATCCATGTCTCATCGGGTTTTCCCATCGATGTCCATGAATCTTTTTTGTTGTATTATTAGGTTAATGTAGATCAATTTTGTTGTCTTCCGCGTTTGTTCACGTGAAAGTTTAACAGTAATTCTTTTAAAACTATACTGTTCATAGGTATCAGTTTCCTGGAGAGGTTACAAAATTTATACAACACATTGGAAAGTGTTTTGTCTTATATAGTTTTTGGTATCATCCCAATATACCCCTATTAGCAACCATGTTTTAAAATTACACGTTATAAGTGTTGAAATCTTAGTTAGTAATTTGGCGTGCGATAAGAATTCGGACCGATAAAATACATGCATTAATCGGTTAAGTAAAATGTGAATTCGATCAAATATGTGGTCAAATATACGGTCAAACATATGAAATCTATGTGGTCAATATCGGCCGTTACGGCTGCGATAACGGGGATATTCAAGGTATCGCTTCAAGAGCGTGACGAATCTTCAAATATCGTCGTATCGGACGATACGGCCGAAAGTCGCTCGATATTCAAGGTATATGTTTGTTGTTTAATCTAGATTTTTGAAACTTTGAACTTAGAATTGTAATATATTAATTTGATCTCTTCTTAAAATGTGGTTGTTAAGATTCTTGATAATAAGTTAACAAAAATATAGTTAATTCTTGGTATTCACATGTATAAAATTTGGATATAAGATTTGGGACTCCTGATATTTCACCGATAATCTCTCCGAGATATTATTATCAAGGTGTCAAGTTCCAGGCCGAGACGAGACCAAGATGGCATGCAAAAAACCCTTGAAACTATCTAAGCAACGGGCATAAACAAGAAAGATTAATGACTTCCTATATATTAACATATTTATTTATCATTGCTATTTGGATATTTTCTTCCTAAAACTTTAACAAATTTTGATGATGAAATAAAAAACTAGCGTTTGTATACTGCAATACACGTACACTTTCCTTGTATTTACAATGTGAAATGATATTAATGAACCAGTGGATAGTATTTATAATGTGGAATGATATTAAAAAACTAGTGGAACGATAGGAAAAAACCTAGTTAACAATTCGGTGAATTTTTATCGTATAATTCGTGAATTTTTTTGCATTAGTTTTTCCCGTATAAATACGCCGTATTAGTCCAATTCTGAACCAAATTCGTGTATTTTATATCTCTAGCGAATTATTAGCGCATTTCACGAATTAACGAATTATTCGTCTGTATAATAAGGCCACAATATATGAAACGGTAAACACTTTAGCCCATTTGGGGGAAAACAAGCTTTATAAGAGATTAACAAAAATTACATGGGTGAGACTCAAACCTAAGACCACCTAACTCTTAGGATTGGTACCAGACGACTGCACCAGACTTCCTGATTAATTTATCTTATCATTTATATACTTTATGGAGATTGTGAAACCATAGGATTTTTAGGATTAATATAAAAAATATTTTTTTATTATTTAATATGTATCAATTTATTAGTTCCGAACTTATATAGCTAAAAAAAATATACATAAATTATGTTTCTATATTTTTACCGAATTATATATAATTAATCGAATTTTTATTTTACCTAGTTGGATAATGTGTATATTTTTACCGACCCAAATTATTACCGTTCGTGAATGACTAACTAGGGGAAAAAAGCCGATATAACACAATCAAAATTATATAGAAATTTAACATCACATGAGCCAACCCACGTGAATATTAGCTATTTTTTTTAAAATTGAAACTTATACATGCAAGACTTAACGTGTGGCTCCTTGGCTGCCCCTCCACATCTGTAAGCCTTGTTTTTGTCAAAGCCGTACGATATAGAAGATATCGTCAATGGATATGATAAACCAGATATATTTGCATTTACATTGGAGCTCGATTTAGCTCATGAAATACTTTATATCTAACACTGGTTTTAAATGTTGAGATATTTTATAAAAAAGGTAGTAATTTTACTGTTTAATTAGGATATGAGTCGTGGTATATACAGCTGATGCATTTAGGTTGTAAACTGACCAAAGACAGTTAATTCAGTAGTTAATGACTTTTTGAATTTAGTCAAACTAACGTCATCCGATCCTTTTTGTAAAAGTTAAACATAAACAAATAATTCTTTTATAAAACTTCTACTCTCTAACCCAATGTCTATTAAAAACAATTTAGTAAAAAATAAACGATCAAACTTGTCTATAGTCAGTCTACGACTATTTTATTACAAGTGTATATTTCACCGCTCAAATCCAAATTATATTATAAACTTACGAATCTTTTATAAAATAATTTTTAAATTTTTCCTTATATTTTAAAAGTATTTTCCATTATTATTCACATAGAAAATGTAGTCGTACCCATCGTTCCATCTATATTGCTTAAAGACAATCTTATGATAAAATATCATTTATTATTTTTATAAGGATATTTTAATAAAAAAATAGTCAAATTAATTTTTGATCAGCCTACAACTTTTTAGTTCAAATGTATATTCCACCATCCAGACTATTATAAATTTATAACCCTTTTATAAAACTAACTCTTAAATTCTTCTTTACATTTTAAAAGAATTTTCCATTATTATCCTCTTAGAAATGTAGTCCTACCTATGGGTTCCACGTATATTCCTTCCATTTTGTCTTGTTGGATAGGGAGCTCATACCGGTCTTCATTACAAGTGCCACAAGTTGATAATGGTGGGACGGTAA
>JAJJMC010020553.1:0-38670 GCA_023531435.1 Papaver californicum | reverse complement strand
CCGGTCTTCATTACAAGTGCCACAAGTTGATAATGGTGGGACGGTAATTGTTACTGAAAGCGTATACTGCCGAGAAAATCCTGGCATTTAGATTTTAGTCATGCATCGGTACCTTTTTCGTGCGCAAAATCGGCAAAAGAAAATAACCACCAACATAGAAACATGACACATAGAAGTAGTCAGTCGACCTTGTATATCCTTTCCCTTCCTATTATCATTCCGTAATCTAAAGTAGGGCTGCACAACGGGTGGGCGGGTCGGTTTTAGGGTAAAACCAACTACCAACCCGTCCACAGGTGGGTTTTGATAATCAAAACCGTATTACTAACCCGTCCTCAGGCGAGTCGGGTCGGTTTTAACCCGCAGCGGGTCGGGTGGGTTCGGTTTTTTTAGCGGGTTAACCCGTGCAGACAACAAAAAAATAACAAAACAGCCACTAAAAAAAGAAAAAAAAACATGAAAAAAAACATGAAAAAAAGAAGACAATAATTAGATTACAATTTTATAACAGAGAATTCAATTCAAATCTGACATGACATGACCATACAATGCTAGATGAAAGAAAAAAAAATACAGATTTATATCAAGTCCTTGTATCAAGAGTTAAGCTAACACCATCTAGGTACGGAGACTGAGTCGGCTTAATACCTTCTTCTTTAGAAGTCATATATTAGCTGCAGAAGGAGAATGATATAAAAACACAGGTAGTTGCAGTTTCTTTGAGAAACGAATGATTAGAACAAGAAAACAGACGTAGTTGATGTATGCAAATTACATGATGCATTATCATTCCTGTATTTGAGTAATTTTGTTCCAACTTTATAATAGGTAACAAAATTAAATGTCTTATTGTCTTAGTCATCTTATTTTGAGCTGTTTTGTTTTACCATATGGCGCAAACAGAAATTATATGATAAGATGTGATGTAGAAAGAATAAGCTGAAGTAGTCAACTTTGGGTATTCAATTAGGATGATATAATCTATGGAGGTGCTTCTTGATTTGTCGAAACTTTTAAAACTTAAAATGAAGAGATGGAGATTAGGAGGAACAGAAAAATGCATAATCAGGGGAAATGCAAGTGACAAATGAAACAAAGTCAAGAAACTATCGTTCCAGTGTACTGATGTCCATGGAAATGTTGGCAGGGGAATTCAAACTCAAACTTCAAACAGGAAGGACTAACTAATAGTTCAGGTTCATGTTTCTTGAATCAACATGCACAGACTAATATGTGACAGGTCAGGAACCTCATTGTATGGACCACAGACTCATTTACATAGTTCAGGTTCATGTTTGAGCATAGTACCCATCAAAATTATGTCTGAGCATAGTACCCATCAAAATTGATCACAACAGTATAACAATTAACAAAGTAAACAAGACTAATAACTGAATTAAACACTTATCTGTGGAAATAGAATCATTTCAAAGTTAACCCTAGTTCTTCATATTTTTATCCTAATTGATCAATTTGGACAATTTGAATTGATAATCATAAAATTAAAACGAAATACAACAAACCCATGTTTTCAAATCGATTGAATTGAAGATTCCAAATGAGATATGTTTACTGTTGTAGTTCACTAAATCATCAATGGAGATTTGATGATGTTGATAAACGAAAACGAAGGAATGGCAGAGAAGGGCAATAAGTATCATTACCTGGATGAGATGGCCGATGGCATGGAAGGATGGAACCAGAGGATGAGAGCCTTGAGAGGAAGGCGGAGAAGAAGTGAAGAACAGAAGAAGATTGATTCAGAAACCTGCAGAATGGAGCTGTATGAGAAGAATTACCGAGGAGCCATTAAAACTCTGCTTAATTCAGGCCTTTCACCCTCCACAGTGTAGGAAATTGAATTGCGAAGCCAACGGCGAAAGAACGAGGTCATTCTGATCTCGTATGAGGAAGTTATGGGCAAAGCCACATGGTGGCAAACTAGCTTGTGCTGCTAGCGCCCAGGCGCTAAGTTGGCTGAACCGTAGGTGCTAAGGTGCTAAGTGGTTAGTTGGAGGTGCTAGAGTGGTTTGGTGGACTAGTGGCTAGCCTTGGTGTAGTAGTAGCTAGCTTGGGGAAGTCATATGGGATTAGGAAAGAATTTGGAGTTGCTATATCTTGTTGGGATGGAATAAGGAAACTTAGCACATTTCCTAATTCCACTAGGATTGTGAAAGTGGCTAACTCAAGTTCTATAAAAGGAACTCAGGCCTTTCTCGTGGCAAGCCTTTTGGAGAGGTAGCTATAGCACATATTGGAGGTCCAAGGGATATTTGGGGGTCAGGTTTACTATACAAGGCAGGACACAAGTCTACTCACGTAAGGAAAGCTAAAAACGTAAGGATTCTCGGCTGGTCTGGACTTAGCACTTTCTCGGCTGGAATTTCCCTCACGTATAAGAGGGAGAAGTTGGCTGGAAATAGAGGAGAATCTAATTCACGTTATCATACGGGAGATTAGGTTGGAGGAGAAGAAAGGAGGCACAAGAACACAGCAAAGGAAAAGGGGACAGCGCAACTTGAAGGCTGGCCACTTTTTCATACAGGCGATTCTGCAGAAACAATTCTTCGCTATATTTCCGGGTTGGATTGTATTTTCTTTATTGATTTCCATGGGTTTTGAGAAACCCATGATGATCTAAACCCTCTATATTGGTTAGGGATGTATCTGAAGTTGGAAAACTGATGATGAATTCTCTAACCATTACTTTTCTCTCTGATATTCGTTTTTATTAATCTGCTTTAGCTTGTTTTAGTATAATTTAGTTAAAATCACAACAAAAACCCCCCTTGTTTACTTGCGTAATTGAAAGTAATTAACAATCACTAGCCTCTCTGTTGGAACGAACTTGTTCTTATTTGCTATACTTTAATCTATTTTGGAAGAGTAAGAACTCGATTATTTTAGTTGATTACGACACGACCACGTAACGCTTGCTCGAGGCGGACTCCTAGATGAACGCTTGATGAGGGGCGAGAACGGAAGATAACACATGATTGTGGCGGTCTCCTAGGACCCCGCCTAAGAGACGGGCGGAGCACTAGACAACCGCCTGATGGGGCGGTGTGCCAGCATCACGCCTGATAGAGTATGTCTTGTGCGAGAGTAGCGTGTGCAAACATCAACACGGGCGGTGCCCTAACGTCCCGCCTACATAACCCAAGCGGACTCCTACAATACCGCTCCATTACTTAGTTTACTTAATGCTTAGTTTACTTAATGTTTAGTTTACTTTAATACTTAGCTTAGTTTAATGCTAAGATTAAAAATCTAGTTTACTTAATTTCCATTACTTAATTTAATTAATTTCCATTACTAAGCTTAATGCTTGGAGCCTTACCAAGCGGACAATACACTAGGTAATGCGATGTTAAATGATGTTGGACGGAGGATCAGCGTAGCGCTTCATGCTGGGCGGAGCCTTAGCATTACGCTTGGACCAAGCGGTATTCTAGCATTACGCTCCAATGGGCCGGGGCTTTGGTTACCCGCCTGTTAGTGGGCGTGATTCCAGACGCTCGCTCCACCAGGCGTTGTCCTAGGTTAGCGCTTGATCAGGAGGACTCCTAGGTTACCGCTCGTGTTTCTAAGTGTTATGCTAGAATGACGCTTGATGCCAGGAGGTTCACTACACACCCACTTACCATCAGGCGGAAGACTACGAAACCGCCCGACTAAACCAAGTTTATTCCGGAATAAATACCAAATGTAGTCTGCTACGGTGAAAAATCTGGGCTATCCACTACTTTTACTCGCGCCGCTGCGCCTCACTTTTCCGGACCAAAGACTCTATTTGATCTTTACTCCGTGTTTTGATCGTCCCATTATGGACGTTCTTAATAATCCAGTAGGTTCTTATAAGTATATTAAAGTAAATGAGCAAAAACTGTTATCTTTGTGCAAATCTATTTAATTTTTCTTTGCAAGGTATGCGTGTGTTGATCGGTTGAAATGGTTTGTGTTTGAATATTACATTTGATAAAGCTTGAAACAGTAAGATAAATGAAATTCTAATCAACTCAGCAATCGGATGTCTGATATCTCTTGGTGCAAGCAGATTTTGCGTTATCGCTTGGTAGTTGGTTGTTGTGATTAGGATTTTTGTTTACAAAATCCTCTTTATACACATTTTTTATTTTCTTATTTTACTTTGCATTTGGCTTTTGCGAGTGCATTTGGAGTTGTCTTCATTGTGCCCTTGCACTTTGTATTGCATGAAATTTAATAAGACTGTCCTTGATAAATACGAGTTTTAGTCCTGGGATAACAGTTAAAATTCATGGCCATTGCATTTAAATTGTGGTTTAACAGGTGGAAGGACCTATTCACAGTTCAAATGTGATGCTCTACTCCAAAGAAAAGGAAGTGCAAAGCCGCATGGGTCATAAAATACTCGAGGACTGATCGAGGGTATGTTACCTAATTAAAATGGGGGAAATTATTGACAACAAAGATGACTGGAAGAGAGTAAACAAAAGAAAAAAAAACTGGAATTGGAGAAAAGTTGAAGCCCAGGACTTATCTATTTTGTCTGTTCATGTAAATACTGAACCTGTTGTACCAAACGTTCTTTTATGTATGCGCTTTCCTTGTTGGGTCAGTTTTGCATTTTGAATCTGTGAAACCTCTCTGTAGACAGCTATTAGTGTTTCAATGAGTTATATTTCTTAAGCAGATTATTCATGTTATCTTATACTGAGTAAGATGAAGGATTCCAATGTTTCATGGCACCTTGAGCTGCCGAAGGAAAATTTATTGGTTTAGCTAGCTTTTTCGTGTTAAATTCGTAGTGTCACATTCATTGAAATGAGTTCAAGGTCATCTTGTTTGTTTATTAATGGGATTATACAATGTGTCGTTGAAGTTTTAAATTATCCAAAGCATTCTCTGATGGTAACAAAAACTACCCATTTGATCCAACTTGCCTATAATTCGAGTTCTTGGATTTTATATATGGTATCCAACTTGCCTATAATTCGAGTTCTTGGATTTTATATATGGTATCCAACTTGCCTATAATTCGAGTTTTTAGATTTTATATATGGACTAACAGTACTACGTATTAAAGTGAGCATCTTCAAATGCCACAAACAAATCTTCCCAAGTAAATGCAAAAACAAATATGTTATGTAAATGTAAAAAAGAATCTTTGCATATACATTTAATAAATAAATACAAAAAAATAAAGTATTTATAATATATACGAAACCGAATTTGTTTTTTTTTCCTAATGTTTGATCGAAATTTTACTTTTTTATGTTCGATACTTATCTATTATTTTATCCTAAAAGAATAGGGAGTATCTTGATTTATTTACCTATAGAATAAAAAAAATTTAATTAACACTAAGTATTAATGAAAAATTACAAATTAGATAGATTCTATGCAAAGGAAAAATTTGGAAGATGAACAGCCAAAAAATCTAAAATACCCTTTTGTTTGATCTTAATTACAGTATTACTTAAAAAAAATAAACAAACACATATTTTAAAAATATCAATACATAAACTTTAGTTAGGAGAATGTAATAGTTGTTAATGTCCAATTTTTATATTCAAAAAAATATATATACTTATAAATCAAGTTATCGAATAATACTAAATTTTTTCATATAAAATACATTTACCAATCCTATGCTCTAACACCCTCCCTCAATCTCATGGATATTGAGCAACATGTGAGATTAGCTAGGCAAATTGTTGATGAAGTGCGATAGGAAGAAACGAAACGCCCGAGAAGTATAAGAAGGGAGCACGTCCCCATAATTAAAAAATAAAATAATAAAATAATTGGAATAATCGTCAAAAAATAATAAATCCAACATAGAAGAACCACTGGTAAACAGATTTATAGAATCGTTGATGGAATATATAAGAACCATCGATAAATAAATATACTACAAAATAGGGAAAATCTTGATAAAAAATCATACAGTTATAATTATTTTTTATTATTAGACCAATAAATAAATCAGAGTAATCATCGAAAACAAAAATATCATAATTATCGATAAAGATATAAAAACTTCTGAAAAGAGTCAAAATGAAAAATGTGCTGCCATCATCTCAACAAAATTTCAAAAATTCAATTACGGGATTAGATTTTGGATTTAAAAAACCATATATGGATGAAAACATTAAAAAAAAAAGACAAGAAAAAAAACCTAATACTACATAAGATGTAATATCCGGCGGACAGTAGCATCAAAAGCTAAGCCACCAGTTGGAAAAGAAACAACGTGGTGAACTTGCTGATACTTAGTTGAAACTTGTTAAAAATAAATAAAATTTATTATTAAACCATATTAAATCAAGTCATACTAAATATATCAAATACACTAGATACTTTCGTAATACTAAATCTTTATAAACTTTGTATATATACCGTTACCAATCCTATGCTCAAACAAGACCCACAACCCTTTTACAAAATAACTTTTTCTCAAAGTCATAAAAACTCGACCAGGAAAAAAAGTTTGTTTAATTATCACTAGGGTCACGGGAATCTTCTTTACTCAAAGCTCTTTCCAATTAACATCAACAAGGATGAAATCAGTAGTAAGATATATAAGATGATATCAATGGCGTTGAAGCCGAATAATAATAAGAAGAAGCCGAGTAAGAAGAAAAGGACGAAACAAAAGAAGAAATGCAGAATTGGTGGTGATATTTCATCCCGGGTTGATGAGATAACTTGTGAAATACTAAGCAGATTCCCTGTGAAAATACTCATGCGATTCAAGTATTGGGTTATGCCCTAAAACAATATATTTGACATCGTAGTGTAAATTATATAAAAGTTTATATTAAACATGCTTCGTGAGATATGGTCGAATATACTTGTTGTAATTTATACAATGGAAAATTACCTATGTATTATGATAAATCTCAATCATAGAAGTGGAGACTTCCAAATCTAGCAGGTTGATATAATTATGATTATATCGAACCGGTCGGTTGTTTCTATTCATTATTTATAAGCTAGTGAATTGATATAAGCTACTACTTTAGGTAAGTTCTCAATTCTAAGAATATGCATATACCCTACGTGTATTTCCGGTTATCTTATCTTGCCAAGCAGCGAAGTTATTTAGATCCAATATCTGGGTAAGATGGATCGCTTTGACTGCGCAGTAAGACTATACACATTCAATAAGGTATCCGGCATAGAGTGGGTATTCCCTTGGATTATTGTACGAGAATTATTATTCTAGACAGACCAGTGATTATTAAAATGATAATACGAAAAACATAAAATAATCGTTAAAGACTAAAATATAAATTCTACATAAGAATTGATGCGTAACTATTATGTGCCTATGAAATTTTATAAATACCGATATTAATATAGGGACATATTACAAAAAAGTAGGGGAAGGGTTTTCTTTTATTGTGAGAAAGTCTAAAAACCCAAACCATGTCTTGTTCACACGGACACAAAACAAAAGATTTGTTTTCATTAAAAAGCTACAGTAGCTTTTGGTTTGATTTCACGTTTTTCTTTTAAGAAAAACAAAGTTCTCTTCTCTTTAGAAACACACATGAAGTTTTCTTCCTTCCTTTCGATTAGGTGTTCAATTCAGGTTGGTGTTAGAATTCAAAGAATCAAGACAAGTAAATCAAATTTCTTAGTGGTGTTAAAGGTTCAAATTATACATAGAAAAGCAACAAAAACTTTTCTTCTTCCTTCGACACACAACAACAAATCGGTGGTGTTTGAAGACAAAGCTTCCAGAGAATAAATTGGTCTGTGGTGCTTGCTGTTCGTGGGAATTGGATTAAGAGAGCAAAGGTACACAAATCCCCTAACCCTTTTGTTATTATTAACATCTAGCAATTGTATGTTGGGTGTTTGATTGAAAAAAATTTAAACATGAAATTCCGCTGTGTTTTTTATCGACTCCGTATCAGAGCTAGGTTTAGATGTTAATAATTGAAATTCAATTGATCATGATAGAGATTATGATGGGTTTTAAAAATTAGGGTTTTCTTATTTGGGAATTTGTATGAATTGGTTGAACCCTAGATTTTTCAATTTGAAATTCATGCTAAGATTTATAATTGATTTGATTTAATTTGACATGGGTACTTGCTGACTTTTGTATGGGATGCAAATTTTATGTCTTTGATTTACCAATATGTATTAGCTAGGATAGAAATAACCATCGAAGATATATATGGGTTCTTTTCAAATTATACATAAGATGTATGGATTGGGGTTCAAGTTTTTGAAACGTTTTCAAAATCCGAATCATGTTTTATATAATTAGAGAAAGCTTTGAACTAAAATTAAAGAACCTAAATTATTTGTTTTGTTTGAGTAGTAATACAACTGTTTGTTGTAATTAAAGTCCAAATTTTTTGTTTATAACAAGTCCAAAACAGTTTTGGTCTTATCTTATTTACAACAAAGTATTAATGGATTACAACAAGTACAGTAAATTACCACTTAAGTTTACTAATACGTTCATAAAGAAGAAATATTGTTTGGTGATTTTGGAGATTCTAGTAATTTAAATTGTTGAATTAATGGTTTCAAAGGCATATGTATATGAGTTTGAGTATCGTGTTAAATTAATTAGATCGGGAGTCATAATGATGTTGTATTGTTTAGTTTATGCATAAGATGTATAAATGGTGATAGCATTGCAACAATCTCTTGTCTAAGAAATTAAGTGAGAGAGGGATTATTGTATCTCGCGGTCTTGCATAGGCAAAATTCAGGTTATATAAATTGTTTTGTTCTCCCTAAGTAGACTGTCCAATTCATGTAGTGTTTGAAATGTAGTCTATGGATTACACTTACCTATAAATAAGTAATTTGATCTTCCTAAGGAACCAAATTTTTATTTTAGAGACCAAAATATATAGGATTATTGGTTTAACATGACATGAGATGTCAAGGATTGTTAAATTAATGGAAAGTTCTTCCACCTGAAAACTATATGCATAACTAATTCCCTTAGGAATACTGCGTATGTAAATTTTTTGGATCTGATGTTTATCCTAATACTAGGGAGCTGCGATAAATGAATCTTTTTTTAAGAACTGTTTTATCTCACCACAATTTATTTGTTATGCATGTTTAGATGTCGATGTCAAACCTCAGCCCTTTACAAATAATAAGAAAACCGATTAACCGGTCCCAACTATGTTGATTGGAAAAGAAACTTGGATATTGTACTCATTGTACAAGATTACAAGTTTGTTCTGAACGAACAAGAACCTGAACTCCCTGAACCCAAAGCTACAGTAGGTGCTCATACTAGATAGTAGGTGCTCATACTAGATGGAAGAAATCCAATGATATGGCCAAGTGCTACATCATGGCTTCGATTTCCAAAGTGTTGCAGCATCAATATGAGGGCTTTGAGAAAGGTGCTGAGATCATTAATGGTCTCAAGGAGATGTTTTCTGAACATAGTCGTACCGCCAAAGCGGAGGCGACTAGAAAGCTAATGAACACTAAGATGCAAGAAGGAACTTCAGTTCGTGAGCACGTCATTCTCATGATACCTCTCTTTAGCGAACTGGAAACCCTTGGGTCAACTATCGATGCTGATATGAAAGTTGACATTGTTCTCAATTCTCTTCCTAGTTCGTTTGCACATTTCAAGTTGAATGTCAACATGAATAAGATGGTTTTAACTCTTCCAGAGTTACTTAACCAATTGCAAACTGCGGAAGGAATTATGGACAGTAAAAAGGCAGCTGAAAGTATTCATATAACGAAGGGTTTTAAGCGTATACCGAAGCAAAAGATTCCTAAGAAAAAAGTTTAGAAAACAACCCTTAATGCAAATAAAAGAGTAGTGTTGCAAAAGGAAAGTGTTTCCATTGCAACAAGACTGGTCATTGGAAGCGCAACTGCAAGGACTACTTAGAAAGGAAAAAATCAGAAGGTAATTTTGAATCTTTAGTTAAGGAAAATATTGCCACTTATGCACCAAACACTTGGTGCATAGATTTTGGAGCCACTAATCATGTGTGCAATTCATTGCAGGGGTTCCAGATAATCAGACAACTAAGTAAAGGAGAAATATACCTAAGCCTAGGATCGGGCGCAAGAGTTGTTGCCATAGCCATAGGATGAGTTCGTCTTAGTAGTAGTAGTAGAATGAGAATAAAGTTTTAGTTTTGAAAGATTGCTTATATGTGCCAGACATTAGGCGGAATTTAATTTCAATGTCTTTTCTCGTTAGAGATGGTTTGACAATTAAATTTGATTCTTTTAAGGTTTTAATAATTAAAATCAGTTTAGTTATTTTGTTGGTGTGTCGGCACATAGTTTATACCTTATTTCTCCTATTATTCCTTGTGTTTTAACTAATGATGTGACAACATCTGTTACCACTCTATAAAGGAAAAGTCCTTCCACTAACGATACATATATGGCATCTAAGACTTGGTCATATTAACCTTAACATGGTCAAATGTTTGGTTCAAAATGGATCTCTTGATTCATTAGAAATCGAACCATGGTCAGTTTGTGAATCCTGTTTAGAAGGTAAAATGAGCAAGAGACCCTTTACAGGAAAAGGTGTTAGAGCCAATGAAGTATTAGAGTTAGTGCATACTGATGTATGTGGACCGATGAATGTTAGAGCTATAGGTGGCTATGAGTATTTCATCAATTTTACTGATGATTATTCTAGGTACGACTATATCTATCTTATGCATCATAAGTCCGATTCTTTTGAAAAGTTCAAAGAATACAAAGCAGCGGTCGAAAACCAAACAGGAAAGAAATTAAAAGTCATTCGATCAGATCAAGGTGGTGAGTATCTTTCAAACTTATTTGGTGCATACTTAGTAGAACATGGGATAGTATCCCAGTTAACTGCACCTGGAACACCACAACAAAATGGTGTAGTAGAAAGAAGGAATAGAAGTTTATTAGAGATGGTAAGGTTAATGATGAGCTATACTTCATTACCTATATCTTTTTAGGGATTAGCCTTAGAAACAACATCATACATTCTGAATTTAGTACCTAGTAAGGAAGTTCTTAAGATACCCAGGGAACTATGGTCTGGGCATAAACCAATTTTACGACATTTAAGAATTTGGGGTTGTCCAGCACATGTGCTAAAAGCAAAGTCTAGTAAACTAGAATCAAAATCAGAAGTTTGCTTGTTTGTTGGTTATCCAAAAGGTACTCGAGATGGTTTATTTTATAATCCTAAGGAACAAAAGTTGGTAGTAAGCACCAATGCAATGTTTCTTGAAGAAGATTATATGATGGACTATAAGCCTCGAAGTAAAGTTGTACTAGAAGAGTTGTGTGAAAGTGGTTCAGTGGGAGTTAGTAATACTTCTAGTTCACTTTCAATAAACAATGAAGTGTCTAATAAAAACTGCCCCATTTTTACGACTAACAACTTTTGATATTCTTGAATTTAATGAACAAGCTAGTAATGATATAGCACATAGATTATCCAATATACATACAAATTCACCTGTGGTTGAGCATCAACCAATAGTTCAGCAGGATCCTCCAATTTTTAGTGAACCATTAGTTGATCCGGGTCTTCATATGAATGAAGAAGTAGGTCATTCTCAGCTTGAAGTTGAACCTCAAGTTCAGCCACAAGTTGTAGGACAACCGGAGCTACAAGTTGAACAAGTAGCGGCTGCTCAACCAAACCATCCTTGTCGTAATACTAGAATAAGGAAACGTAATCTTAAGTATGCTCAGTTCTTTGGAGAAAATTTTCAAGTTATCCTAGATGAGCAGGATTCATATCCTACTAGTTACAACGAGGCAGTTAATGACCCCGATTTGAGATAATGGCTGTCCGGTATGGATACTGAAATAGAATCTATGCATTCTAATGGAGTATGGAGTATTGTAGATCCACCATCCAATATTAAACCCATTGGGTGTAAATGGATTTACAAGAAGAAAAGAGGAGTAGGTGGTAAGTTTGAAACCTACAAAGCTAGGTTGGTGGCTAAAGGGTACACTCAGAAAGAGGGAATCGATTATGAGGATACTTTTTCGCCAGTGTCAATGCTTAAGTCCATTAGAATACTCTTGTCCATTTGCAGCTCATTTTGACTATGAGATTTGGCAAATTGACATCAAGACTGCTTTTCTTAATGGCAATCTTGAAGAGGACATTTACATGATTCAACCAGAAGGATATGTAATTAAAGGCCAGGAGCATAAAGTATGCAAGCTGCATAAGTCTATTTATGGACTTAAGCAAGCATCTCTAAGTTGGAATATTAGATTTGATGAGGCTATTAAATCTATAGGTTCTGAGCAAAATCTTGATGAACCGTGTGTTTGCTAGAAAACTCAAGGAAGCTCCTATCATCGGTAAATTTATGGCTTTCCAATCACTTTAGTATGAAAGACTTGGGAGAAGCTAGTTATTCCAGGCATTAAGATTCTTAGAAATCGGAAAGCTAGAATGATAGGCTTATCTCAAACAACTTACATTGACAAATTGTTGGAGAGATTTGCTATGCAAAACTCTGAGAAAGGTTTGTACCTTATAAACATGGTATTAAACTTACAAAAGCTCTTTATCCGAAGATATCAGAGGAAATACAAGATATGAGTGACGTACCTTATGCTTTAGCTGTAGGTAGTCTCATGTATGCCATGTTATGTACTAGACCAGACATTTGTTATACAGCTAAGATGGTTAGTCGGTTCCAATACAATCCTGGACGAGAACATTGGATTGCCATAAAACATATTTTAAAGTATCTCAGGAGGACTAGAGACCATATGTTGGTTTACGGATCTGAAGATTTGGTTCTTCTTGGTTATGCCGATTATAATTTACAATCAGATGAGAATAAGAGAAAATCTACTTCAGTATATGTGTTCACTTTTGGTGGAGCAGCCATTAGTTGGAGAAATATCAAACAAAAGTCCATTGGTGATTCTACCACTGAAGCTGATATATAACGGCTTGCGAAGTAGCTAAGGAAGCAGTGTGGCTAAAGAATTTCTTAACTAGTCTTACAGTGGTACCTGCAAAACCCACCTATTATTATTTTCTACGATAATAGTGGGTTGTCGCTAACTGTAAAGAACCTAGAAACCACTCTAAGAACAAGCACACTCAAAGAAAGTATCGTATCATTAGAGATATTTCGAAAAGAGGTGAGGTAGTCATTACAAAGATATCCATGATGCAAAATTTGGTAGATTCCTTTACCAAAGCATTGACACAAAAGGTGTTTGATTCTCATGTTGATGGGATGGGGGTTAAATCTGATTTTTAATTGTTTTCGTGCAAGTGGGAGATTGTTGGGTTATGCTCTAAAACAATAAATTTGACATCATAGTTTAACTTATATAAAAGTTTATATTAATGTTTCGTGAGATATGGTCGAATATATTAGTTGTAATTTATACGGTGTGAGATATAATACGTTTGTGATATTTTGGTTCGTAATTTATGTGAATTAAATTCATTAGTTAAATTATAACTTGTTATGATAATTACCTATGTATTATGATAAATCTCAATTATAGAAGTGAAGACTTCCAAATCTAGCAGGTTGATATAATTATGATTATATCGAACCGGTCGGTTGTTTTTATTCATTATTTAGCAGCTAGTGAATAGATCTAAGCTACTACTTTACGTATGTTCTCAATCCTGAGAATATGTATATACCCTACGTTTATTTCCGGTTATCTTGTCTTACCAAGCAGTGAGGTCATTTAGATCCAATATCTAGGTAAGATGGATCGCTGTGAGTGCGCAGTAAGAATATACACATTCAATAAGGTATCCGGCATAGAGTGGGTATTCTCTTGGATTATTGTGCGGGAATTATTATTCTAGATTGGCCAGTGGTTACTTAAATTATTTAAGTGATTATTAGAATAATAATACGGAAAGCACAAAATAATCGTCAAGGACTAAAATATAAATTATGCATCGGAGATAACGCGTAATTGTTACGTCCCTATGAGATTTTATGAATACCGGTATTAGCGGAGAGACTTACTGTAAGAAAATAGAGCAAGAGTTTTATTTTTATTAAAACAAATAATTTTAGAGTGTTTGTCGATTACAATTCTATGGTAGAATGACTTGTAATTCATTAATTGTATTTGATGTTATGTGAGACACGTAGAATTTTATATGGTTAAGGAAAGCTAAAATTGTTTGTAACCCAAAAGACCTAATTATATTTGGAAAAAGTATTTGAGAACAAATGAAATAGCTCTTGATATAAAAGTTATATAAAGAGAGCAAGCTATCAAAGCCAAACACACCGAAAACTAAAAGAAACTAAACCTTCTTGTTCTCCCTTCCTCGTACAATTAAGTTTATTGTGAGAAAGTCTAAAAACCCAAACCATGTCTTGTTCGCACGGACAGAAAACAAAAGCTTTGTTTTCATTAAAAAGCTGCAGTAGCTTTTGGTTTGATTTCACGTTTTTCTTTTAAGACAAATAGAGTTCTCTTTTCTTTAGAAACACACATGAAGCTTTGTTCCTTCCCTTCGACTAGGTGTTGAATTCAGGTTTTAGAATTCAAAGAATCAAGACAAGTAAATCAAATTCGTTAGTGATTTTTAGGGTTCAAAGTATTACAGAGAAAAGCAACAGAAACTTTTTTTCTTCCTTCGACACACAACAACAAATGGGTGGTGTTTGAAGACAAAGCTTCTAGAGAATAAATTGGTCTGTGGTGCTTGCTGTTTGTGGGAATTGGATTAAGCGAGCTAAGGTATACAAATCCACTAATCCCTTTTGGTATCATTAACATCTAGTAATTGCATGTTGGGTTTTTGATTGAAAAATATTTACACATGAAATTCCGCTGTGTTTTTGATCGATTCTTAACATCAAGTGTGCATGTAAACGTTGGTTGTCTATGATTCAAGACGATCCATATTTCATTGACTTACACCTTAGACGATCAAAGTTACATCCATGTCTCACTTTAGCCATCCCAAGGACATCCCATAGTCGCCCTCCTCCGGGAACGTGTAGCCTTGTATGTAGGCCGTACACAGCAGACATATTGATAGGTGATTTGTCAGAGACAGCAGAAGCAACACCGATCATTCAAAACGTCCAGAAAACGACTTCTATACAGTATGATGGAGTTTTGAAATCTGTAAACGGTTTGATATGTTTTACTGATACACCAGAAGATTTTGGGGTATGTATATACAATCTCGGCACCCGAGAGTTGTCCCCTTGGATTCCAATAACGTTTCCGATAGATGAAGGTAATTTTGTTTGGTATCATCCAACCTATCAATTTGGATTTGATCCTGCCACCAAGGAACATAAAGTGATTTGTATATGGTATGAAGATATTGAGGGTTGTAAAGGCAGCGAGGTGATGACATTAGGCGATAATACATGGAGGATTATTGATGAGGTGCCACAGCACAATATCGAAGAAGACGATGAAACATCTGCTGTATATGCAAATGGTTCTATATATTGGATCACTTATAGTAAACAACAAATAGTAGCATTTGATAAAAGTGGGAAGTTCAGAACAATCGAAGTCCCAAAATTCATTACTGGTCATAAAGAGTTCAAGACTGCACCTAATATATTTGAAGTGAATGGCCGTGTCGCTCTATCATCTAAAGTACGCGGTGGTTTAGTCAATCTATGGATACTTGATGACGACGACAGTACTACTAATGATTGTAGCCAAAATTGGACGGAACTGACTGTTACGCTTGAACTGACTATCAATTTTCAAGCGTAACATATGTTACGCTTGAATATTACCAACACCAATAGATAAATAAAAGACAGTGAAAATTATGTAAGACCCCTAGGTTTTAAGTATGGGATTTTATTCTGATGATCAAGTTTTTTACACTGTATGTGTTGGGTCATGGTTGTTACAGAATTGGCTCTGAAAGTTGTTGGTGAATGCCTAAAGAAGAGGGTGTTTGGATACACTTTTAAAAATTATTTTTCAATTTCTAAAAATAAAAAAGTCAGAAAGTTAGGTTGGCAATAATTTTTTAAAAGTAAAAAAAAAGAAAAAAAATTGTGAAGCAATTTTTTTTACATTAAACTTCTAAATTGATTTTTATTTCCGGAAGCACTTCTGCTTTCCAAATACCCTCAATATGTGTTGAACTGTTTACGAATATAATCAAATTTCTCTTCATAATTCTTTTTTTTTCAAAGTAGAAGACATTTGAGGGAGGAAGGTAGACATTGTTTCTCCACTATCAAATATCCTATTTTTGCTTTAAAAAAAAAGTCCTATTTTCAAAGAATCAAAGTCGACCATCATGGATATTTTGTAGCAAAACGAATTTATCCACTAGTTTTCTCTATTTTATGCTACTCCACTACTCAGATGACAGTTCATGGACCTCTCTACAGTTAACCCAATGAGACAGAAATCCACATTAACATTAGCATCAAACATGAACTTGTTTTAACTGAAAATCTCTCTCCCTATCCAAACAAACATAAATTATCACCAATTTCTTCACTATGCTTAAGCTACAATAAAATATATGTTTGTCTTAGACTAAGATCGTCTGTTTCTTAAGCTTTAAAATCCCAACTCCAAAGCTCTTTCTTCAACAAGCCGTAAAAAGCAAACATCATAAATGTATATAAGACTTCCTTTAAAACTTAGAATTTTAAGGCTTCAGTTATGTAGTAAAATGACAGAAAAGTTCAAATCCATGATTCAGTTACTGACTCAACAATGTTTCAAAGAAATTCAGACCAAGCAAAATCCTAATACCCTTATTGGAAAAAAAAGAAAAAACAAGAAGAAAATAACCTTCGGAGATCTTCGACTTGGTCCATTGACATTAAACTATAACCTTGGATAAAAATTATAAACACCACTAGATAGAAGGCAGGGAAAATAGTGAAAAACCCCTAGGTTTACTCTGTTATTCATCGATCCTAGGATGATGGGTAAAGGATGTATTGAACTGCCTCAGCATGTGTTGAAGTTGAACTGCTATTTCATACATTCAAATCTATTCAAATTTCTCTTGATTAGGTTTTTTTTCTTTCAAAGTATAAAACATTTGAGGTGAGGAAGGTAGACAGTGTTTATCTAAGGTGACTCCTACTTGACAGTGTGTATTCTCCACTATCAAATATGCTCTTTTCAAAGTTGCCCATCATGGATATTTTGTAGCAAAACAGAATTCATAAGTTTCATGAACCGGGTATATATCCAGTTTGAAAATAACAAGCAAACCTTAGATGGAAAAACAAATCAAACACAATCAAAACATAATGAAAACACACATGCAGAATAAAAGACAAGGAACAAAACACAATCAACAACATCTTCTTGGGAGGACCAGGTGGCCAGTCATGTGGTAACTTTCTCCTCCATCTTCATGCAGATAAGGACATGCAGGAGTGAACTCTCCTTCTGGCAAACTCATACTCCATGCTCTATTTGGATCCTGAGTCGCGAACTTAGTCCAAGTAGCAGTAGAATACTCGTACCTACTGTGTGTAATTCGCGTGAATTGCTTCACATCCCTAATATGTTCGTCATCCTTGTATTTTCCGTCCTGGTATTTTACTAGGTGATCTTCAGGAAGGTCAATAGAAAAAATATCTCCATAAGACCTCACAGAGTGCTCGAATAGAGGCAAGGATATGGGATCAACAGACACACCAGCAAGATCTGCAGTCACAACAATGCTACGTCCATCCGGACTGAAGCATGGATGGTTCACATGCCCTGAGATATTACTTCCACTTGTCATCACTCTTACCAAAACTTTTGGATCATCCCACTTCACTAGAAACACCGCAAAGTATCCTGGGTCAAGACCTTGGTCCGTGGCTGGTGCCCCTACAGGCTTGTCACGGGTTGATGAAAATACTATCCAATCTCCCTTGGGAGACCATTGGCAGTGTGTATCAGTCCATTTCCCATCTGTTAGCCTTCTTGGTTCCCTTCCATTGACCACACCTCGTTTTGAATCTTCCATTATGTATAGATTCTTGAATCCGTCTTTCCCTGTTGATCGGTAAACTAATTTCTTCCCTGTTGAAGTTTTCAAACCATTAGTAAAAACAGTTGCAAAATCATGTATATGTTTAAAGGTATTTGTATGAAGTAAATTATTACCATCTGGACTGCTGGATGGGAAGGCATTATTGTACTGATCGGTAAGCGCATAACCTTGACGTCTATACTTCGATACGTTGGTGATAGCGTGGATGTTCACGTTCATTTTCATGTTAAATGAGGGTCCAACACATACATACAATGTGTCCTCGCGTTGGTTCCAAACTGGGGAGAAGAGTTTGTCCGGTCCCTCCTCCTACGCAATTACATATCACATAAGTAACAGCTATAATTTTGCAACAATTCATATAAATCACTGACACGCATATATTACACATACCTCGTAAGCAATATGCAATCCTTTACTATCAGCAACCCACACAGCCTTGAACTCATTGTCAACAAATGCAAGCCTATTTCCATCTTTGGAAATTGTTGGAAACACTCCTGACACTCTGAATAGACCTACGTCTGGTAGTGAGGAGTCAAGCGTCTGAAACGGTCTTTCCACAGCTTTGTCAAACTATTTCCGGAAGAAAAACATATAATTGTGTTAGTATACATTTCAAAAAATGATAAGGGTAGATAACTAATTTAAAGTACTTACTGAGAGTTTGTCGCTCCTGCCACGATGGTAACCAATGAGCTTCCCACCATCGATCAGAAATGGGTTAAAGTGATCCGCTTTTGATGAAGTAGTATTTTGAGTGATTTTTGTGCTATTTCCGGTTTCTGAATCAAAAATCTCAATCTGTCTAAACTGGTCTACGTTTCGTGCTGCGCCTAACCCCTTTGATTCTTCCCGAACAGTTACAACAGCAACTCTGTTCGCATCAATGGCTGTCGGCGTGAACCCATCAATCATTGGTGAGGTTACACGTTTGACAACACCATTGCTAATGTCGACTCGGTACACGCCCCAAAATACATCCTTTGGAAATTTAACGCCGGGTTCATGAACTATTGGATCATCCTTACGGTGGAAGAATATGACATTGTCACTTCCCCAGGTTGGCCAGCCTCCATTCATTACAACCATCCTACGAGTATGGGGTGACTCTACGTCCATGACATAAATGTTAGTCTTTAGATCTTCGATTTCACCTTCCCAACCACCTTCCTTTCCCTGGTATGATGCCACAGCTATCATCTTTCTGGACGGTGACACTGAGGGGCTCAAATCAGCAGTCTCTGATTTGATGCGCGTATAGGCAGTGATAAGAAAATCAGTATCACCATAAAAAAGGCATAGTACGTATAAGTAATAATAGTAATAGAAGAGAGTAGAAACCTGGTGGTGTGAGACGGTTAGTTACTCCGGTTTGGAGATTGGTTTGATAAACAGCAGTCCAAGGCTGACGACGTTCCTTAGCTGGTTCCTTGGTGCTAACATAGATGAGATGATTATCAGTAAAGCAACCACTATCTTCCAAGCAAACCTTATTGAAATCATCGGTTATGCCGAAAATTTCAGCTAACAGGTAAACTTCAACTTTGGGCGGGCTCTGAATGCGGAGCGCTATGTGAAGCAATTCAAGCCTATTTCGCTCAGAGACGAAAACAATTCCTGAAAGATTACCGTTATCTACATCGGCTTCTTTGCCTTCGGTTTTTGATTTCAAATTTGGGTGCTTGAGAAGTTTCTTGAGGACATCCTTTGGAATTTCTCGGCCGTTGTAATTGTATTCATCATTTTTGTGGTCAACCATAGAGAGTTCATCATTCTCCGTTGGCTTTGGAAGTGGGAACGGGCATGAGAATATGTCTAGTGGCACCGGTGTTCGATAGGTTGCAAAGAAGGCAATGCTACCTCTCCTATGTCCAACCATCTCTGGAATTTTAAGAGTCTTTATATCAGAAAGTACTCCAGCTAATTGTTAAACTTGCAACAATTAAGAGAGGAGAAATAAATGAAATCTATCATTTGTTATGTTCAGTGATTAACAGAGCCAAAAAAAATAAAGTTCAGTGATTAGTTCGTCTGAATCGGACGCATAATTAGCAGTTCTAATTAACAAAAATGTTTGCTTATGTATAGTGACAGATATAAGAAACTACGTACCTTTTGCAAATATTTCTTGCACTTCTGAACTGGCCGACCGGTAGAAAAGCGACTCTTTTTGTGATGAAGGAGTCTAAAGAAGGGTTCCCCTATCGAAGCGAGGGAACCTGGTTTAAACTATGGCGAACTAGCCTCCCAAGATTACACACTCTGACGTACTGGTGCCGGCCCTTGACTAAATGTCCGGTTTAGTTGAAGTAGAGGTAAAAGGTGACTGAAGGAGAAAGAAAAGAGTTTCAAGGATCGGATTGGAGAGAAGATGTAAATGTTAAATACTCAATCCAATGATGCCTTTTTATATATGATATATGCTCATCATAAGCGTCATCAATTTAATAGTTGAATGCAATTGGTTACATCCTTGAAGTTGAACATGTGAACATGTTCTGTTCAGAATAAAAAATTACAGAAGTAAACCATACATTGTGCTAGCAGGAGACGACTTCGTCGACAAAGACTTGAAAACTAATATAGTGATGCAGTTCATTAATAATTAACAACTACAAGATGCATCGAACAGAAGAAACTTCCAAGAATTTGACAAGAAAAGTATCTGTAGCAAATGCCATTGCTTAGAAACATTGGCCGGTAGATAAGGATGTTGCAGCTGGAAACTTGATTAGATTATTATGGTTTGATTGACTCAACTTCATGTTAGTTCTGTTTATATGTTGCAAATTTGCATTCTTGTGATAATGCCATGTGAAAGTTTGATTATTTTCAGCAATAATGGATTATTAAAAGCTAAGATATATAGACAAAAACTGTGCAGATGGTGATCACGACATAATTAGAGCCACTTGACGAGTGGGAATATCGTGGTATTTCATTTTATTTTATTTTTCTCAGAGATGACTCTTCCTCCTCTTCGTCAGCAATCGTATTATCCTTTTATATCTTTTTCTTAAAATGTCAACTTCTTTACACAAGCAGCAGTGCTCATTATAGATTTAGTACCCCTCGATGATGATGAATCGTGGAGCCGAGGACAGCGACTCTCCGAGTCCACTAAATTACTTGTTAACTATGCAATGTATATGTTAGCTGATGGTTACCGTTACACCTACAAAGTATCATCGACGTCATGTATTAATTATTTCACATTTTAGTCCATAATTATATGAATAACACAGCATCTTAACTCTTTTTTAGCAGAAAGGGATCAGGCGACGACCACGACTCTCAGAGTCCACTAAATTACTTGTTTACTTTTCCATATATATCCATGCTGCCCCAGCTTATGTGGGTAACAGAGAGAGTATAGGTATTTTTTTTAAACGTGCGGGACAGCGTCTGGGATTGACATACCCATTCATAGTCATCCCTATTCCTTATATGGAGCAAACTTGAGGGATTGGCATACCCACCCCATTGTCTACTCCTTATAAGGCACCACATCCAATCCCCTCAAGGCCAAAGGTGGTCCTAAGCGGCTGCTACCTTTACCAGATCTTGATGCCCTTACTTACTCCCATCCTGGTGATGAAAAAGTTTGCACATACGTGACACTCCACAATGTCCACATAATATGTTAAAAATATTAAAACTTAGATATTTAGTATTATTTGCCTTGCTATGTACCGTTTTAAATTGGGGCACACAGATTTTAAACCCATAGGGATTAAGGTATTGGGTGTCCTAGATACATTAAAAAGACTAAGTTGCCACACTATAATCGACAGGTACAAATTATCGACCTCGCCGATTGTAAAAGATTTGACAGGTCTAATTACCTGTATAATGCGGATTACATTTTTGTTGGAATGATGAATTACCACAATAGGCAGGTATGAAAATATGAATCATGCCGATTATAATAATAAAAAAAAAATCTCACTCTGAAAATATGGATATAATCTACAAATATGAACATCCACAATAGGCAGGTATGAAAATATGGTTGTCACCTTTTCTTTTTCTATTAGTAGTTGAAGTCATTTCTATTATGATTAATGATGCAGTGTCTGAAGGAAGACTTGAAGGCCTTTTTAATTGGATCTTGAGTTTAAATTAGACTACTCGAAGACTTGACCCTTTTTTTCGTTGCAATATTTTAGCAACATCAATGATATGTTGCTAAATTAGAACCATAACCAATAAATTAGCACCAGAACCAATGATATCTCGTTCGGGTATGGATATCCTAATAATTAGCAACAAACCTAAAAATTTAGCAACGCCTGAGAATAAAAAAATTAGCAACAAAGGCACCCGTTGCGACTAGCTGTTACTGACCAAGATTCGCAACACAGATCGAGCCGTTGTTAAAATCTTCAATAGGGTGTTTAGCAACGGAAATTACATGTTGCAACCTTGTTCAGCAAAAACTATGGTATGTTGCTAAAGGCCAAATTTGGTGTAGTGAACGCTGATGCCTATGATTATTCGCTTATAATGCTTACTTCGTTTTGATGTTTTGATGTTTTTATGTACTAAGCCTATATCACTCTAGCTCGTTTGTACCTCCGTACATGGCACTTTTAATATATACATAGGACCGTTTTACAAATAAAATTTTAACCCATTCAAGTAAAACCCATTGTTCAAAAGGTAATTTATAAAATTAAATGTGGTTGCTGCAACTTTAACATTTCAGTTTCAATTTTACCTAACTAAAACTTAAAATGCTTAAATGAGTGAAAATGCAAATAGATTCAAATCATCACATACTCAACTTTCGGAGTGTTTATTGTATAATTAACAGATTCAAAACATCACAGACTCATTTTCACGCAATATGTTGTAGATTTACTATTGCCATGATCTGAATTTTAAGACTACATCTTGATTGTCTCTTTATTGCTCGTATGCCTATGTACTTCGAGTTTGAGAAGTCAAATCCATCTACCTAAACGCTAAAATTTAGATCCAAACTATTAACAATATAAGGCAATTTAGTGCTTTTTCTATCAGTTTCCCGGTCATGAAGCTGAACAAACTCTGTATTAAACTACTTTTATATATTGTCTCTAATCTGTATGTTCGAGATTCGTCTGAGTAACAACACTCCATATTAAGACTATTTTTCGTCATACATAAGAAAACAATAAAAATTACATCAATTCGTATTCATATATATGTTCAACATAGCGCAAAACTCTTACATTACACACTCCTAACCCCTGATGTTAGGTTTTTCTCGTATAGGTTTATATATGTGCACTTAACATAAACAGATTCTCTTGCAAGCATAATCAAACAAAAAAGCAAAAACGTTTCAGGATAAAAGAAATGATTTAGACTAATGGCTAACAGTTGAATATTGAATAGATGAATCTGTGCAATTAACGATTCATAATTACTGTGAACTCGCAACCCAAACTACTATAAAAATAAACGAATTTGAATAAAAAAAATATGTTAGGTTTAGATTTTACCTTCTTTTTTTTATATGATTTTGATTCAAAACCGATTGCTTTTCTAGAGGCATCCCTGTGTAGAAAATAGACCAGCAAAGCAATTTGAAGTACACACACCATTTCATCTTCAGTATAACTTTCTCTTGGAAGTTCAATTTAAACTTGGACATAAAATGGATTTTTTTTTTTTTAAATCATTTCTTAAAAATTATGCAAATCGGGAAAGACTTGCTCTTTATAGAACAAAGAGAGTAGTATACGGATACATAATCCTCGGCAGCAAGTACAACTCTTAATATTTGACCAAAAGATAAACTACCCTCCTAACTTAAATCTCGTATAATTAAACCTAAGGAAATATAAACAGAATAGTTACATTAATGACAATATTTGTACCAAGAGTATCCCTGCTACCTTCAACTGACTTTTGATTTATCCTATTTGTACTGGGAGGAACCTTTAATTTCAGGTACTGACGAATAAGACAAATTGATCAACCGAATGACAGAGAAACAAATCAAACTGATGAGTAGCATTGAGAAGAATCGGCCTCCAGCTTTATTTTTCATAAAAGATGATACAATCACTACGAGGAAGGAGATCCAGTTAGTAGCTGCAGCTGTCCCAACAAGTCTTCCTCTAACTTCTGCCTTGTACATCTTTGAGTACATATGTGATTCATGTTGTGTCTGCAACAATAAAATATTAAAACAAATAATGTTAACGTTAAATAAAAATTTCTGAATTAAAACACTGATTTGCATATAAAAACAGAGTCATCTGCTCAGCAAATTGTCCTTACACAATAGTCTACGGGTACTTTTCAAGAAAGAGAGAGGCTATACCCCCACAACGGAGATGTGTTCAGGATAGAACTGCCCGTTATGATTCATATAAGCACAATACAAATCACCACTCAAACGAACTCAACAACAAGATGAAGGAAGGAAATAAACAAGCAAAGCGCATAGCAAAGCAAGAAGAGGGAAAAAGAACTAGGTATAGTAGCCTGCTCTGGGATGAATTGAATGAAGAATTATAGTTCTTTTTATAGGCGAATGGAGAAGAGAAAAATCAACCCGACAATAAAAGCAAATGTCGACATAATGTTGTAAAGAAAAAACGGTCTGGAAATGTCGAAATAATGTTCTAACGAATATCGACATAATGTTGTAATAAAAATATTATCCGACGGGTCAGATGCCCCTATTAAGACAAAATTTATTTTTGAAATTCAAATTTATTTAGAAAATATTTCAAAAGAAATTTGTCCAAAAAGATAACTCTTAGTTGACCCACACCCGAGCCCGGCCCGCCCAACCGGACAGGCGTTTTACGTACTTCGGTGCTAAGCACCGTGCGTGTGTGAAATGTGTGGTTGTATCAACTAGCTCATTGTCTAAGTCCTCTCCCCTCGCACACAAGTGTGTTGACCTAAAGGGGCACTCTAAGATGCAGTTTTCTTAGTAATATGGAGAGGTAACATCTTTAGTTTCTTCTATGTGGGACTAAAGGTTTCATTCCCAAATAGTAAAAATGAGTTAGTATCCTTAGTGACCCCTTGGTCGGGACCATCCATTCACACCAAGACTAAAATTAAAACAAAATTAAAATCATTTTCTCTAACAATTCCAACCCAAATTTATAGGGAACAAGGAAGGCTAGTAACAGAAAATAACCTGGTGCTCTAGGAAGCGTGGCCTTGTGACGAAATCTGGTATGAACCAGATTCCTTGTATAGCCAAAAAGGATGGGCGTGTCCCATTAGGTTTCTAGAGTCAAGCAGGCATGCTGCGTACAAGGATAAAGCGATTCGTCATTAGCAATAACGATACAATATCATTGACATCATGCTTATTTTGCAGTTTTACAGTGAAGAAACCATGAAGTACTAAGAGCTGCTAGGCTAGCGAAGTGGAATATACATAGAGATAATCAATCCATGTCAGTACCAAATTATGGTGTGGTGTGGATACTGTAGTTGTAGTCCTACTTCAGTTAAACTTGGAGTAAGAAATTGTTGGAAGTGGCTTACAAATCTGAGCCGTTATGCGCAATATGGAAGATACAGAAGCAAACAACCACGATGCGGAATTAAACGAAAAATAATATTAATCACACAACACCAATAATTACGTGGAAATACCTCTTCAATGCAAAGAGTTAATAACCACGGGCAAACTTCCATTGTGACAAATAATGGGTTACAACGATACCTTCCAAATTGGGGTTTCACATAACTTCAAGGTGCATACAATATTTGGATAACAATATCCTCTTTTTCTACTCACCATTAATGTTGGGTAACTAATTATTTACCAAATAAGGTAGATTCAATTAATAACAACATAAGGAAGATGAGAAACCTACTACTTGGATTTGAACAAACCCTATAATTACCTCTTTGAAGAGATATAGAATGTGGTGGATAAATCTTCACCAACCAAACTGATCCTTCGCTAGATCACCCTTCTTATTCAAAATCACAACTCAAATCTTCATCAAAACTCTCTCATGGTGGTACCTTTTTTTCTCTCTCTCACTCCTTTTGTTATCACGGCTAGAAGGAATTAATTCTCACTATATTTGTGCCCGTGCTACACAGCGGGCATAGTTGCTCACACCTTTTTGAATCAGTTAAGCTTGAAATTGTTCATATCTTTTTATAATACCCTCTAACCAAGTTCTTATGATTTCATTACGAGGAATTCCACAATTTTCCAAAGTTAATCTTATCGAATATAGTTCTTTGGTAAGAGATTGAGCATAAGTTCCGAAATAATGTTTTAAGATTAATTTTATCCCGTATAAATAAAAAGTATCTTTAAAATGAAACAAACAACGATGATGAAATTGATAGTTTACTCGTAACAGTATATGTTGGATTCACCTCTTTTACAAAATAAAAAGTATATTTAAAATGAAACAAATAACGATTATGAAGTTGATAGTTATTCGTACCCGTATGTGTTGGATTCACCTCTTTTACAAAGTTTGGTTAGTTAGAAATCACAATGAATATACATATTTAGATTTTTTATCTTATTTAAGAATATAAATTTAACGGTGGTCGTTTATTATAGATGATTAAACATAGATCGTCGATTTACGGTGTTGTCCACCCACTGTAGGTGACGTTGATCCGGTACAATTAGGTGTTCAGTGTAAACAAAATATAATAATAATTTTAAAATAAAAAAGCCAATAGGAGGGTGGGTTTCTTTAACCCCTAAATATTTGTACCAATCAAATTATGCTAAGTGTCCTTATCAAAACTCTCGTTTCACAAAAATCACAAAAGTCTTATTCCAACCAATAAAAAACGAGAATTCCTTTATTATTCAACGTAAAAAATTTATTTGTCTAGGCTTTTAAGTTTTTAGATATATATTTTTAAGCAAAACATATAATCTAACGTAGCATATGTTAGGTGCTCCCCCTTAAAGGTTAAAAGGGTAGCCTGACTGTTGGACCCATAAGAAGTGAAGAGCCCAACATAATTACTTGCTTACCGTGAAATTTTCATCAGTACCAGCACAAAACCCACATCCTGCTTGAAGGCATTTCAAACTGCCATGTTATTAGGTGATATTATAAGGATGAGACTTGGGGTTCTTCGCCGTAAGTTTTCAAAAGGAGGCTTTATGTATAACATATAGGAATGGATCAGGTTCAAACCCGACCCTGACCTGACATTCCATCCGCAACCCGCAAGTGAACCCCAAACGTGAAACCTGTTAAGTAACAACCAACCCTGTCAAAAGTATAGACTAGCTTGATAAATTCTTTTGTCGCATGCTCTTAGCATTTTCATTTTTGTTTTCTTTTTCTTTGTTTGCTACACACTCTTAGCACTTCAATAAAACTAGGTTACACGAAGCTAGTCATGGGACTAGGTTAGGCATGACTTTGACTCTGCTTCCAATCTCAATCCTATTTTCTATTCATTTTTTACCTGTGTGTTTTTTTTGGGCATTCACTGCACTAGTCATGAGACTCATGTCGTGACTCTTATGTATGAAATTATGACTCTTAGGTACAGTTGGACAACAAGTAGTTTCCTTTTATAACAAGTTAATTTACGACCCCTTAATCCTTGATCGTTCCACTGCCTAAAAATATGGCCCCTTGCCCTGTAATCTTTTGACCTCCACACAACCTTATGTTGCTTGAGTTTAATCATGATTGCAAAATAAGTACTTTTGAAGATTAAGTAGGCAAACTAGTCCAGCTTCATTAATTAGCAAAATAATCAAAAAAATTAACTCTAAGGAATTTGAAATTATTAGATTTAGAGAATTTGGGATTTGAATACCTGAAGACCTATCTATGGCTATGGAAAATCATTGATTTCGGCTGAAATTTGTAGCACATGGCTCATCATGATAGAATCCTTAAATACTTATTAGGTAACATGATCTAATTGATGAGAGCACATACATATATAATCACCTCTTAAATACGAACTCCCCACCACCACCCATAGTTACAAATACTACTAATTAATTTTGGAGGTTGATTATGTGAAATATTTTTTAATAAAAAGGATGGTGATCTTGTTATTTAGTATTAATTTGCACATGAAGATCCTCTTTTAGAAGTTGGCCATAAACTAATGACCCTGCCAAGGGGATTGAATTTGCTGATCTAATGTGTCAAAGTGATGATTACATAAAAATATTTAACATATCAAAAAGGAGAAAAATCCAATTATTCAAAAGAAAAAGGAATCAAGCAAAATCTTTCTCCGTTTTTAGTTTTTATTTTTCTTTTTGGATGCAGAAATACTGCATCATTTGACCAAAACGTCACCGTATCACTCACTAATCGATGGATCCTATTTTTTGATAAAAGCTAACGATTTTCTATTATGAATGAAGATGGGAAACCTTTGGAGCATCTTCCGGTGCTAAAAATCCTATATAAAGGTCTTAGTTAGGTAAGATTTTATATATATGGTAAAAATAAGGATGTTTTGTTCGTGAACCATCTCCAATGGTTTGGGGTTTTATTTTTATGATTTGATTTATGGAAAAAGAATAAAAGTATTTCCTTTTTCCTATTAGTTTAGAAAAATTTATTTATAATTAATAGTTAAAAAAATAGTTAAAAAAAATAACATGAAAGTCATTCCGAAAGTCTAGATAAAACTTTCTCTAAGATTTTTATATTTATTTTATCTCTCCTCTTACTTTGTAATACATACTATTGGAGATTGATTTAATTCAAACGAAGGTCTAAAATTGTATATGCCATAAGAAATAAAGTTCTCTTCTTCAGTTAGAGATGCTCTTATGAAGAACGGGTACAGGTGTAAACCGTGCGGTGTTGAGTTGTGCTGGCACAACACAGAAAAACATACCTAGCATGCAGTGGACCGTGCTGAACCAGAAATTAAGTTGTGGTGTGTTAAATTGTAGCAATTACATTAATACACATTTACAGTATCAATTTATATTTTTAAAAATTTATTTATTGTTTAATGAGTTTGGATGTTATAGTATCATAGAAATTAGTCAACATAACAAAAATAAAATGGCTGAAAATTAGAATAAAAAATTTTATAAAATATGTATATTATATCGTATTTTATGCATGTTTTACCGTGCTAACCTATGTTGTATTATACTTCGTGTTTACCTATGCCGACTATTCTAACACAATACTGCACACGAAGATATCGTATTGTGCCATGATATGCCAGATAATATATTTTTGTCTATTATGCTTAAATTTTAGCATAATGCATTTTGTTAGAAGCGTGCTAAAGCAATACACTTGAGACCTCTAAGTTTTAAGTACATTTTTTAGCTGTGTTTTTAAAGGTACCTTTTGTAAACCTATGGCCCATTTTAACAATATATTGTTTACATAAAAGATCATCAATCATGTGTAATCGTGATTGAAGCAATGATCCTTCACTCTTCTTACTAATCATTCGGGGCTTGTGACTCCAGTCATTATAAACTATTAAATACATTTATAGTTCATCAATCCAATTATTGCATCATCCTCTTATGATTAGAGAATAACAGCATGTTCTTTGGATTCTATCATTCCATAGTGACACTATTTAGTAGTCTATATATCATTAGCCCTTGGCACTCTAGCAATATATAATGTCAATACTTTAATATTAGACAATTTTTCTCCTATTTAAGCTAACTGACATGAACCAATAATCAAATCAACAAACTCAGTACTTGATTCCAAATTTCCAACATTTTCTCATTTTCTCGATCATTCTCATTTCAAATCTCTTCCTAGATATTTTGCTTCATGGATTTCAACACCAAGCAACCCTCCTCTTCAGCTTCTTCCTCCTCAATATTGCGTCAAGAAAAGAAAACCAAGAAAAAACAGCAACAACCACAAGAAGAAGAAACAACACCAACAATAAGGTTCTTAGGAGTAAGAAGAAGACCATGGGGAAGATATGCAGCTGAAATAAGAGACCCATCAACAAAAGAAAGACATTGGCTAGGCACATTTGATACTGCTGAAGAAGCCGCATTGGCTTACGATAGAGCTTCACGATCAATGCGTGGGTCTCGTGCACGTACGAACTTTGTCTACTCCGACATGCCACGCGGCTCTTCGGTTACAGACATCATATCTCCTGATAAAACCGAACAATTTCATGCTCTCTCGTCTTTCTTTATAAGTAGCAGCAATTCTCAATATCAACCTCCACACATTACTAACAACAACGATCCTAGTCCTCAACAAATGTACTTCAACACTCAAGAATTTTCTACAAACGATATGCAAAATTGGTCGTGGTTAAAACAAACGACAATCTCTCAACCGCAACAAAAAGAAAGTGGTGATGTTAGTATGGCTGATGGTGGCAGCAAACAAGTCTACAACGATGGCAATGAACTTCCTCCATTTCCTTCAGAGATATCTGATTTTTCTGGGTGCTTCGGATACTCCAATATGCCAGTTTCACCGTGTTATGGGAATAATAATAGTAATACGAGTCAAGATTGGTCCGAATTAAGGAGTTTAGTTGATTCTTCAATCGGCGGGTATGAATCGACGATGGGTAGTGGATCGTACGTGGGTTTTGATTCGACGTCAGAGTACGTTCACAGTCCACTTTTTGGACAAATGCCTCCCGTTCATTCTGATTCCACTGGTATGGATAGTTTGGATTTGGGTTCTTCAGCTTTTTTCTTCTGATATTAGTAGGCTTTTGCGTTTTTTTTCTTTTTTACTTTTTTTTTTTCTTGCATTTTTTTTTTTTTTTTGGTTTTGCGTTTTTGAATCGTGTACAAATGATCAGCTATATAAAGTTGCGAGTTGTGTGATTGGAACTGCAATTTTCTCTCCAAAAATCATCAAACCAATGGGATTTTTTTATAACATGTTACTGGTTTATGTATTCATTATTATCTTGGGTTGAGTCAAGTTTTCAGATGGATTAGGAAATTCATCGGAATAGAAATGAAATCACAATAAATATTTCCATCGGGGCATAGTCATAAGATAAGAGGCAGCCTGGGGTCACATTGAAAATGAAGGCAAATGTGCTGCATGCACAAACTGCTTTTAAGCTTGAAATTAAACCCTAGACCATATATATAGAAGCTAGAAATCCATTGGAGGGGCAATCTATTTGGAACACCAGTATCTTTTGTCTATATTTTTCTGTTGTGGAACTTTAGTTGTCGAGGAAATTTCTTGAAGGCAATTGGTGCTGCCACCAATTTAACCGATTAAATACCATTAACACTTGAAACTTTTGTGCATCTCTCGGTACTCGAGTAAAAAAGAAAATATTATTAATACGTGAGTGGATCCAGGTTTCTAATCCAATCAGCTAGTAAACTATCTCATAAATTGATTTATTCCTTCAAATCTAACTATACAATTATATTAATACGAATATAAACCTAGGAATTAATCCGTTTATTTTTTTTTTTATTAAAATTAATAGAAACCACTAAAGTATAAGCATGCGACCCAATCGAGACTCCGGTATACGGGAACTCTCTTGTGCAAAATGAAAGGAATATGATCTGGTCAAAGGCTGTAAAATACTATAGACTGGTCCCATTCTTTTTAATAGGTTACTAATTAGGTAACACGGTCTAATTGATAAGATCACAATATATATAATCACCTCTTAAGTATAATCTCCCCACCACCACCACCAATAGTTACAAATACCACCACTTACGTTTGGAGGTTGATTATTTGAAATAGTATTTTTTTAATGAAAAGGGTGGCGATCTTGTTAAATTGTTTAGTATTAACTTACACATGAAGATCCTCTTCTAGAGGTTTGCCATAAACTAATGAGCTAGTGCATAAATTGGACACAGATACCCCGCCAAGAGGAGTGAATTTGCTGACCGAATGTCTTAAAGTGATGACTACAGAAAAATAAAAATTGGAATTCCTCAGAAGAAAAAATAAAAATTTAGGAAATTGTTTTTGTTTTTGGGATGAAAATATATGGTGTATTTCCATCATTTGTCCAAAACAGCACCGTATTACTGAAATGGATGGATGCTGCTTTTGAATGAAAGCTAACGATTTGCTATTATGAATGAAAATATAAAACCGCTACGTAGTGTGAACAAGTTATAGGTAGAAGTGTAAAAGAGTGTTATGTTGGCGCAGAACATAAAGAGACGTATCTAGCATGGTGTGTATCATGTTGTATCAGGAATTATAAGTCGTGTTTAGGGCGATACAAAGGTCGGTTCGGTTCAGTTTTTTGGAGTTCTGAATATCTATCTTGACCTGAGGCCGTTTATCTTTTTTGGAACCTATGTCTATCCCGACCAAGGTCGACTTTGTTCTAGAATCGTACCTGATGGTCAGTTCGATCCTGTTTCGGTTCCGGTCATGTACCTGTGACAGTTTCATAATTCATTTTTCATGTTTTTTCCATTTAATTTCTACCTATTCAATCCATACACATTCATAAATTTTATCCACACAAATTACAATCCATAGTCTGTTCTAACTTCAAAGAAATTATCATCTGGTAAAGAAGACAAAAAAGAAGTAAACACACAGCTAGAGACCTAGAGTCAATGAGTCATCATCTGGTGAAAAAACAAAAAAGAAGTAAACACACAGCTAGAGTTATCATCTGGCAAAGAAAACAAAAAAGAAGTTCCATAAATCTGCAACAAGTTCCAACAAGAAATGATTCAAATGAACTTCAAGGATCAAAGGATTCTGGCTCTGCCATAGGACCCAATAACTCTTAACATCTATCAAGAAATGAATATTATGTTAAAGATTGAATTGATGGCTACTAAAGAAAAAAAATAGAAGAAAAAAAGTTACATTACCTTCCTCGACGCTAGAGTTATCATCTAGTGCATAATCACATAGAAGATCAAGAGCAATGGGTTTTAGTAACCAACTTTTTGTACAGAGCAATGCCTCAACCGTCCTGGTAGATAAAGAGTTTCTCCATAGACTAAGCACTCGCTTTCCGGTGCTAAATGTTGATTCAGAGGAAACTGAAGCACATGCATGGCTAATATATCATTTGCCATATATGAGAGTATCTTATACATTCTATTGTTGGTCTTCCACCAATCCAATATATCAAATTTAGAACCAACTTCCTCACCTTCACATCAGATAGGTCCATCACATCAATCAAATACCTGTCCAACTCTGTTGTAGTCTCAACACACAGAGGTTCTTTTTATGTCTTTTCTTCCTTGATTGAATCCTATCCACAAGACTTTGCTCTTGCATAAAAGCTTTACTGTCAACTACACAAGAAACACTACTACTACTACATGACCCCTCCTCACAGATTGAATGCATAGACTTATACTCTTTAAAGACTAACATAAAATCTTCTTTCACCTTTCTCATAATATAAGCAAACTTCGAAGTATCTTTCTCATATAAACATTCAAGATAGTACTCCAATCCCCTTTCTTTCTCTCTTGGATCCAATTGAGCAAAAACAATGCAGAAAATTTATCTTTTCATACTCACCCCAATACTTATTGTACTTAGAAAACATCATACCAGCCATGCGCGCATTAAAAGGGTCTGATGTTATATCATCTCTAAAGTCAACTAATTGTTCATGAATGACTATTAATTCCCATAAGAAAGTATGATTTGTAGGTTGTGTAGTTGCACGAAATTTAACAGTAGCATCGAAGAATACCTTTAAGCACTTCACAAGACCTCTGGCATATTCCCGATCCTCTTCATAGGGAGCATGTTGACGCAAATTTTTCTTATTTTTCTTCTTTGTCTTCTTCGCAACCTCAACTTGAAGGTCCTCAGCCTCAATCTCAACCTCAACCTCAACCTCATATTCGGAACCAGATTCAGAACTAGAGGAAAACTCTTCAATATCATCAATACCCATATCATAATCATTAGGTAAAACATCAGACTTTACTTGTTGGAAAATGTACTTCTTCTTGTAGTCTCTATGATACTTTTCTAATCTTTTAAAAGCTTTTTCATACTTTTCTGCACCATCTAACATCAAATAAGTGTTATTTCATCTAGTTTTTACATCTAAGATCAAACCTTTCTTACAATCAACCTTTTTTAGAGTAACATAGTGCCTAAATTTAGCCAACCTAGCAGGAGAACTAAGCACATACTTAACAACTAACCTGATCCTGTTAATCGACTGATTATAGACCCGTACTGAGCAAGAGCATGAGCTGCATACCTGACCTGATAAGAAATGACACAATTATGAAATATTAGATATGAATAACTAAATAAATTTATTAGATAAGACTAACAAATTAACTTGAAGTCCAATGGAAGAAACATAAGACTAACAAGGAAATGGAAACAAGACCTAATTCCAAATGATCTCAAAAGACTGAAGAAAAGTTATCAACAATAGACTGAAGAAAATAAATTTTATGCATACATCACTATTAATATTTCAAGGCTCTCAGACATGTAGATTTTGACTAAGGATTTACCCGAACTTCTGATTTCACTCGTCTGTCAGATATGTTATGAATGAAAAGAACCATATACACAGAATTTACAGGCATTAGACTAAAACAAGCAAATACACAATGTTGCTTAAGATCTGCCAAGATATATCGTTCAAGAACACCTTAAGTACCCAGAGAGAATTAGGAACATAACATAATCAGTGTGATTTAACGAGTGTAGTTGAATCTTCAATTGGCGGGCATAAATCGTATGTGGGTTTTGATTCGACATAGTACGTTCACAGTCCACTTTTTGGACAAATGCCTCCCGTTCATTCTGATTCTGTTTGTATGGATAGTTTGGATTTGGGTTCTTCCGTTTATTTCTTCTGATTTGTGTTTTTTTCCCATTTTTCTTGCATTTTTTCTTCTGATTTTGTGTTTTTGGTGTTGTGTTGGAAAACACGTTTTGGTTTCAGTTTCTCAGAAATCTGTACAATGCGACAAATAGAAAATTAACAAAGTAAAAGTTAGAATACTTATCGAATTGGTTGATCGGGACGAGGATCACTCTTTCCTTAAAGACTAATATGTCCCCGCATATACTGTGCTTACGGATTTACGGACGTAGCCTTCCAAAATACAACGATCACGCCTTGTAGTAAGTAGTACAACAATACTACTGGGCTAGCGAATTGACGAATTACTGCGTTCTTAGACACGACTCAAACTTTATGAAAGAAACTTGTAAAAAAACTCTTTTAAACTTGTCTTATCGGGTATATTAATTAAATATCCTTATATTTAGATACCTTCACAAATACCATTATCAACAAATAAATATACCCCTCACCTTCTAAAAACTTAATCCCATAAAAATAGATTACCCTAATACCCTCTCTTGCATAACTTTTTTCCTAATATATCACACATGACATTTTTCTTCATTTCAAAAAACAAAAAAAAAATCTCCACCATCACCAGCACTCACAACCACCACCAACATTCCACCACCACCACTGCCACCACCATCCAACCACCACCACAACCAGTCCACCATGACCTACAATTCCACCGCCACCACCCCCCTGCCACCGCCACCACTGCCGCCGCCGCCACCACCCAAGTTGATACAAATTTGAAATTTCCGAAACCGAAGTTGACACCAGATTTTAGTGTCAACAACCGAAGTTGACATTATATCTGGTGTCAACAACCGAAGTTGACATCATATCTGGTGTCGACAACCCAAAATAATACCAAAATTATCCAGAAATAAGTTAGGTCCATGTTATGGTGTCAACAACCGAAGTTTACATCAAAATATGGTGTCAAGAACCCAAATTAATACGAAAATCTGGTGTCAACAACCAAAGTTGACATCATAATCTAGTGTCAACAACTCAAGCTGATATTAAAATTGAAAATTCAGAAATAAGTTAGGTCTAGATTATGATGTCAAGAACCACATAGTTGATACTGAAATATGGTGTCAACAACCAAAGTAGATAACTAAATTTGGTGTCAACAAACAAAGTTGATACCAAAAATTGAAAATTCAAAAATAAGAATTTCAGAATATGGTCAACAACCAAAGTTGACATTATAAATCTGGTGTCAACAACCAAAGTTGACATTATAAATCTGGTGTCAACAACCAAAGTTGATACCAAAATTTAATGTCAACAACCCAAGTTGATACTAAAATTAATATACTCGAATAAGTGAACCTGACGTGTATCGAACACGCATCTCCTGATATGGAGTTAGATGTATTATCATTATTCCACAAGTTCGTTGTAATGTGAACGTACTTACTCATTGTGCATTATATTAAGAGCGGTTATTGGTTAAATGTGAGAAAATGATATAGAGGACAAGCCGTTGTCAACACTATTAGCGACAACCGATACATTCTACAAACATGAGATAACCTAAAAAAGAATCATATAAAACAATTAATCTGTAAACAAGTACTAAATCAGACAAACAATATGGGTCAGAACATTAACCGAACAATGTATAATCTTGAGACCGAAATAAGTTAACCCCATATTTGAAGTGTTTTCATACTAATGTTTCTAACTGATTAGCGAAGTCACCTCCCTCTAATTATTTTAAAATTTCAAGAGAAATATTGTGACGATCCGAAGAAATGATTATAAAAACAGCAGTTGAGTTACATAATGTGAAACTAGAGGTAGAACATGCCAGTTCTGGTTTATAATTCTGCATAACACAGTCATTGCACATCTATAGTTTTATATCCTTACCTTGATCTGACATTTCTCAATTTTTTAAACATTGCTGACAATTATGTACCATTACCCACTACTGCCATAAACTCAAAACATATCACAATCTAACAGTTACATCTAGATTTAAGCAGAACAATACAATAATTCATCGTGGATATACCACTGTAATAAACTAACGGATATGAGTGTTGTTTCAAACTATGGGTAATACAATAAAATAATGATTTGTGCCATGCCAAAAGCAAATAGATATATGTTAGCATATTTATACTACATTACTAAATTTGATCATATAAGAACGTCCGCAATGGGACGATTAAAAGTGGGACTAAAGATCAAAAGAAGTTTTTATTTTGGAAGTTGGTGGCGCAGTGGAACGACTTCTTTTAGTGGATAGTCCGAAAAATCTATTGTAGCCGACTAGATTTAGAATTTTTTTTCCGGACTAAACATGTTTTAGTCGGGTGGGCTCGTAGTGTTCCGTTTAGTGCCAAGCGGCATCGTAGTGAATCGCCCAGACCCAAGAGTTATTCTAGGACAACGCTTAAAAAAACGGACGGTAAGCTAGGAATACGTCTGATCAAGCATTATTCTGGGAGTACGCCTGATGAAACGATGCTCTAGGATCACGCCCACTAACAGGTGTAACGCTAGAATACCGCCCAGTTGGAGCGTAATCCTAGGATACCGCCTACACCTACACCAATTCTTTGAAACAGTACCATTCCAACCTTTACCAGTAGCAGTTCACTTGCAAACCATTCAATATCCATTATCAGCAACAGCTGAACTGCAGCTCCAACATTCATCCCTTGTAAACTCAAAAGCTTCAACTCTTGCCTGAATACTACCACTACCTCAAGCCACTTGTAACACCAACCTTCATATGAACACTCCATAGCTCCACCAATGTTGTAGCTGCATCAAACTACAAAGCCTCACCAAACACCAATTCCACCAGTACTGCACTAGAGAAATGGTTCTATAGAACTTTTGTCGAACACTTTCGATGCACAACCTGGTGGTGTTATTGTTCATTGAGAAATCATCTTCCGTAGCTTACTAATTCCTGCAATATCAAAATCACTACAAACCCATTCTTACAAACACCACAATTCATCGTCAATAATCACTTGTTTTCTCCAATTCATGACACCAACAAAACCTCATCTGAATCTTAATCAGTTCCTCTATCTATCACCTCAATCAGCGAAAACCCATTTCTATTTTCATAAACCCTTCGTCACCTCTGTAATTTCAGCTCCACTCAACAATAATCAAAACCCAGCTTCAATCTTCACTTCCATCACAGATCCCAGCAGCAACAGATTCACCAACTAATCAATTCTTCTTGCATTCCAAATCACAGACCACCATATTCTCGAGCTCACTCTCGCTGCTAACTTCGAGTTCAATACCCAGCGGTGATTCATCTTCTCTTGCTGCTCAAATTCCTGCCAATTAGTTATCCTTCCCTGCAAACTAGAATTCAACTGTTTTGGGTTGCGGCTGTAGAAGAAGGAAGACGTAATGGGGCGGTCTACTAGCAACTCGCTTGGAATCCCAGGCGGGGCGCTAGGACACCGCCCGTACCAGTAAACTCACACTTTCTCTTCGGAAGTGGCCGGAATTTGTCTGAATTGATCCCCGGCAGCGGGGCCAAAAATTGATGTAGTTTTTAAAGTGGTAAATAAAGTGTTCGATTCTCGAACTTGTGAAGGTAATGATTCTAGAAAATAATGGACTTAGTCTAATTAATTAAAAATCAGGAAAATAAACTAGAGATGATTTTTAGAATATATGGAGAAAACCAGGAATCAAGATTCAGTTATTTCTAACAATTTATGTGATTAATCATGTAATTCTTTTTAAATAGATTAATGCTCAAATATTGCCAAAATAGGTTTTTATGCAAACAAGCAGAGGTAAATCATAAGCATGGAACATCAATGGTCGTCAACCCAGCATGATCCATCAAATAAAAGCACAACTGCTGAAAGAAAACCGTTTTTCTATTCGAAACTATGCAATTTTAACAAGTAAAGAATTGTAAATAATTAATTAAA